>WOAB01000103.1:3460000-3907187 GCA_027886185.1 Rheum nobile | reverse complement strand
CCCGGTAACGACTATTTACCGTAAATCACCCGTTAAACCATGTCCGTTACACTGTTACCACCCAACTCGTCA
Organism: Rheum nobile; assembly: GCA_027886185.1. Classification (NCBI taxonomy): domain Eukaryota; kingdom Viridiplantae; phylum Streptophyta; class Magnoliopsida; order Caryophyllales; family Polygonaceae; genus Rheum; species Rheum nobile. The sequence goes on along the minus strand of WOAB01000103.1, from coordinate 3,907,115 downwards.
TTCGTTTAAATTCCGTTAAGTAATACATATTTAAGCCGAACTTTTATTTTCATTCAATTTCTCCACAACTTCAAAATTGGGTAAAAATTGTATTATCCAAAATTCGAAAATACCCAATTCGGATCGGCGCGGAGGAGCTGTCTCGGTTTTCTGGCTAATGCGGCGACCGGAGGTGGGTAATCGGCGGTGAGGCTTGGGGCTTTGGAAGCTAACTTCCATATGCAACTTTTGGTGGTAGCGGCGACTCAACGGTGGACGGTGGTCGACGATTTCTTCGATGAACAGACACCGGCCGCGGAGCTAGGGTTTTTGAGCTTTTGGGATTTAAAGTGGATACCGAAAACTCATTGAAAGGTGCCCTATTATAGGGGTTGGAAAGGTCTCGGGAAGAGCTTCGAAATCGTATAAAGTTTGACCAAAACGATATCGAATTGGCCCCGATATCGTCCAATTTCCATAAAGCTAAAAATCGAAATTCTCTTTCCAAAATACTCAAATTCGATCTCGTCTTTGATTATTTCATCCGAAATCACTTGGGTTGGACGAGTTTAATCCCTTACTAAAAAGCCCATGGGATAATTAAACCAAAACGAGCCCAAATGGAGGTTCGATTCGGCGAAATCCGCCATTGGAAGCCATGAATGGAGCTCGGCTGGCATGAGGTTGATGCTGATGAACAGTAATGGTCGGGGCCCCCCAGATTTGGATAATGCATTTTGGCCCCAACTTTCCAAGTTGGGGCAAAAATGCCCTTGCATAATTCTTGAAAATTACAAAAAATTATCCAAACTTTCCCAAACTTAATATTTTAATATTTTTAGCTTAATTACAATTTTTACCCAAGTTTTGAAGTTGTAGAGAAATTGAATGAAAATAAAAATTCGGCTTAAATTTGTAATTACGTATAACGATCTAATGGACGAAGAGTGGGTAGGGTGGTAGTGTTGGACGGAGATGGATATACGGGTGGTTTACGGTAAATAGTCGTTATCCGGGTGGTTTCTGGCAATATGGCCTATTGACGGATGGTTTCCGGTAATTGACCCTAACTTCTATTTCTTTGTTTGTGTAATCAATAGCGTTAATGAATACGACAATTGTTGGCTTTTACAAACAGTCCAAATGGTATTTGTCCATTAGAGAGAGGTGGCTCTTTCTTTTCTTTCTTTCTTTTATGATTAAAAGAGGTAGTTCTTTCTTTCTTTTCTTTTTTTATATAAAAAAACAGAAGGTACCCTTACAAAGAAAAAATAATACCTAAAGTATTATAATGATGAGTTTTACAAGTTTGTTACACGCACTATCAAGTCGAGAGTTCTGAATGTAGAGCTGTAAGCGCGGATCTCATGCAGTTGTTCTCGAAAAGTAGGCGTGGCCATGTAATCCTTGATGTTGCCTCTAAGCAAAGTAGATGATACGTCCGTGTTGAACAAAAAAAATTGGGGTGCCATATTAGATTTTCCTACATCAATGACTAACATAAAAATCCTCGAAATGTTGTCAGAGGGATTGAACGTCAAAAACCTAAATGAATTTATAAGAGTTAACTTATCTCTCAATAATAAGATATTTTATTTTAAGAGAGATAGCCTTACAAACACTTTCAAGTACGGAATATGTTTCTGATTTTAATGGGTGTAGAAATAGTATTTGCTTTCTATCTTAGGAAAAAACTACTTCTCCAAAATGATTTTCGAAAATGTATCATATGTGGTAGAAAGGTAGCTCTTTCTTCGGCATTTTTGTTGATTCATTCATGTTAAAAAAACAGAACCGACTTTCATTCGAAAAAAAAAAAAGAACAGACTTTCATTAAATAAGACATAAACTAGATATTATATTTTTACTCTTAAAAGTAAGCAAAGGTTGTCAATTTTTTTTATCTAATACTGATACAGCAAAGCCACTCTACACTAAAAATGACATTTGATTGTGGGGAAGAGTCTCTTACTAACTTGGCAAAAAAAAATTATTTTTTTGAGAGCCTACTAACTTGCCAATTGATAGCAGCCAATGTACAGATATCAAATGTTGTGAATTTGTCATTACCTATAACATAGTTGGGCGAAGACAAATATCACAACTTTTCTCACCAACTACATTATAGAATCTTCGACAAAAAAAAAACATTATATAATTAAGAACCATTCAAACTACAAGCTTTAACATTCAAAATCTGCCAATCATGGCATGAATCCAAGATCTCCTTGCCTCAGTTGAAACTCACATATTCCTGTAAGCTCAAAAGCAGCAATATTGGTCGACGACCAAATTTAGAAAGGCTACTACTAAAGAAAAGACAACACCAAGAGGGTAGATATAGTCCAATGACAAACCTAATTCTGAATCCTTGCAATAAAACCAGCTATCACTGATGTGAGCATAAACAAATTGATCCAGCCAGCTACCAGTAGGATGAGCCTAGCAGCAAGAAACTGGCTTTTTTGGCACGCATCGAATATGAACATTAACTACACAACCTTCCATGTCAGATGTCGATACCCGGCCCATTGAGCTGCAAGACGCATTCCAATGGCTAAGGCAACCGCCAACAATGGTAGAGGAAGCCGTCTCTCTGATGCTATGGGTGTGTTACCCTTCTTCGCTGAGTTTTTCCAATGGTGAGAACAGCCAAGCCCGTAAATGAGATGATTGTCAGCGCTCTAACCCATGGCTCTCCCACAGACGCTAGAACTGTTTGCCACAGGCAATGCTGATGAGACGTAATTTCTCTTCTTGATGAACCGGGCGATACAAAAACAAACCCAAGAGCATGGTCCAGAAAAACGGTTCAGAGATGTAGCCACTCACTGCTACATACCCAATTATGCCAGAGGCGGTTAGGAGATACGGTTGGGAGCTGATAGAGTTGGGAGAGGTGGCTTCAGCAATGGCCAGAACTGCTGATGAAAGCATGACTATGGTAGTCAGCTCCGGGACAGGAGCAGCTGATACGATGCTGGAGTAAAAGGAACGAATGGTGTAGAGCACGTAGGTGATTGGGTCACCTATGGAAATCGTTGACCATGCCCTAGTACAACCTGCAAAGAGAATCCCAGAAAACCAATGATGGCAACTAGACTATTTTTCCAATTGCCAAGCTCCCACAAAACCATCCTCCAAGTGTAGATGAAACAGGCGAGTGCTGCAGTAATCAATAACAGAGACGTCAATAGGAAGAAAATAGATACAATTCTTTGAAACCCGATCCTTTGAAAGCGTCGCTGAGAAGTGGCAAGGGGAATGGACATTCATATAAATTAATTTGTGCCTATTTAGTTGCACCCATCCATTCTTAATGTTTATTCTACACTGACATGCAGAAAAAGTCTCCGGATACCTATTGATATAAAATGATTTAGTCTTAGCATGTTCATAGTAACGCCAGCTACATTATTATAAGAATAGATATTTTTCATTCTTATGACATGTTATGATTCATACTTGTATACTGCTAATTTAAAGTTCACAACGTGAAATGTTGTATCTTTGGAAATAAGATCTTAGCATAACTACTATACGGTTTCTAATTAATCCCAATACTCAAGCATTCAATTACCTTGGATTTGTATTATCTATGATTATGGTGTACACTGACATGGACCCAGTTTGTGATCCATGTCACTACAACATGTCCATTGATGGAAGGTGAAGGTGATATAGTCATACCACTATGGAGCTTGTCTTAAAACACTTCAGACAATAAACAGCAAGACATTCAACAACTACATCTAAGAAAAGAGACAGACAATAAACCGATGTTCTTAAGAAAGTTTTCCCATCATATGTAAGTCAGATGCGATGTAAATTTTATAGTACAATCTTATAGCATCACTTGCTCATGTCAATGCTTACACTACCATACCAAAAAGCTTATTCTATCAAGCACATCCAGTGACTCCAGTCATTGATTTTTCCTGAAGAAATATACATAACAGTGATAACACTGCAATCACAGTCTTATATTCCAGACAAGGATTTTAGTCATTGATCCCTCATATGAATAGATTCGTGGAGTAAAGAAAGAACCTATTACCCTGCCAAAGGTCATACTTGGAATAGATGTCTTTGCATTTAAGCAGGTAAAGTTATATGGGATATCATTGTAAAGTACTACCAAATCCAAATTAACAAGTTTACAACTACTGAACTCCAGTAACCTCTCCCAAGAACATCACGAATTAGTTACTGACTTTTAGAGATCCTCATTGCTCACCTTTAGACCTTTTCTCTCTTTCAAATCCCAAAACCATTTTTTTACATATAACAGCTACCTCGTAAAGCAAATAGTTAACATATACTACAGGAAAAGAAATGACAATGGGTTCAGACAGATGCATTCGATACAGATGGACCAAGAACAGAAGCAAAAAGTTGAAGAGGCACAAAGAATGTTCCGTAACCACCAAATAAGCATATTGAACCCCAAACACCACAAATTCACTAGATACTATTACTATCCTGCATCTCTTCATTATGCCTCAAGGAATCAAATCCAATCCTACAGATCCTCGTCCAGAGGTTTCATGATTTGAAGGCCATAACCTCATTCAAAATGTCTCTCTTCAGTTTGCTCCTACAAACTTGCCCTTTTCACTAACAGATTTCTATCTCCTGAAGCAATCTACCAAACAATTCCCTCTCTCGGCCTGCACAGCCAGAGGAAATTCGTACCGTAATTACTATTATACTTAGAAAATTTCGCCTACCCTAATTATCATACATTATAATAAGCTCCACATTTGACATGAAATATGCAACATCCGGAAAAGGATACGAGTGAGGAGAGAATAGACCTATGAGCAACGCCCAGCGAGGGGGACGAGGGAGAGTAACAGGCTCCTCTTCAGCTTCGAATTTGAACCTCTCCGGTGTCGTACCGACTCCTCTGAACTCTGCGTCTTCCTTATCTTCATCATTCCCACTCTTCTCCTCATCCTCCTCAGCTATTTCGCCAACTTTCGTCGCTCTCAGTTGAAATCCAGTGCTCCTACCGGAAAATTGGAAGCGCGGAGAGAAATTATTCCGGCCTATGCATCGAATTTTCGCCGGAGAGGAGTTGAGTTGAATGTTTCGAATTGGATTGCGGAGATGGAGGAGGAGCGATGATTGAGAGTTAGGTTTAGAAACGAGGCAAGGGGAAGTCTGAAAGGGGGAGGAGAGGCAGAAGACGATGCGCGCCATTGCCATGGACGGAAACCCCAAACTTCTCAAGTTTTCGCCATTAGAGTTACAGATGGGGCCTTACGAATACTTGTCCCAAGAGTGGGGCAAAACAGTAAAAAACCGCACAGGCTTTTATTTTTTTACTTCGTACTCTCCTTCGGCGGCACATCTGGCCGCCCAAAAAATCATTTCCAAAAACTGGTTTATCTCTGGGCGGCACTAAGTGCAGTCCAAACAAACCGGATTTTTGATAATCCGATTTGGCCCTGGGCGGCACGTATTGCCGTCCATTTTTTTTTGAGAGAATCCGGTTTAGGAATTTAGTTTATTTATTTGATAATAAAAAATTTTGGTTTTTTGAAAACCGGGTTAAACCTGGGCGGCACTTGGTGCCGCCTAGACAACCCTCCAAATTCAAACATGGGCGGCACATACTGCTGCCTAGACTTATCCCCCCAAAAAATCCCAGCTCGGCGATATTTAGGGCCGCCGAGGGGTCGTCTTCTCCGAGCAACGAAAAAAACCAAATCCGAGAGAAAAAAAAAGGATTCCGGCGAGTATTCCTTTGAAGACATATGGGCGGAGGTAGACTTGATGGACCATCAGATGGCGGCGGCGGGAGTTCTCGGCGGCGACTATCCACTAGTGTCAACGGCGGAATCGACGACGGCGACGACGGCGGAATCGACGACGGCGACGACGGCGGAATCGACGACGGCGACGACGGCGGAATCGACGGCGCTGAATTTCTGTTTTATTGGCGGCAGCGGCATGGGAGGCGACGCGGCGGAAGAGGGAGGCGAGGCGGGGGAGATGGGAGGCGACGAGGCGGAGGAGGTGGCGCCCATGACCGGGGAAGAAGGGGCTAGGCTGCACGTGGAGCCGCCCATGACCGGGGAAGCTGGGCTGCACGTGGAGCCGCCCATGACAGGGGAAGAAGAAGTGCTCTCTGGGCTGCACGACTTGCCGCCCAGGACCGAGGAGGTTGCCGGCGACCATTTGGGCGAGGAGGGGGATATCGGGGCGGACAATGCCTTCGACGTGGCGTGTGCGGTTGCGATGGAGGCGATGTTAGATTTGGGGGAAAATCCCGTTCGTCAAAAGCAGAAATATGAACGGAGGCTTACTGAAAAGGTATGGTGTTTGTAATTTTTAATTTGTTAAATCTAATTTATTTAATTAAATTGTTACTGTAATTGTAGATTTGTAAACTTAGTTTTTATTGTATTTAATCATTCTTAAAAAAGACTATAGGTAATAGGCTCAATTATACTGTGAAATAATATTAAATATATTATCGTAATGAAAAATTTAATATATTGATTTTATTTGTAAGAAAAATTTAATATATTGATTTTGTTTGTAAGAAAACAATTTTCTATATATGTAACTAGGTTGTATTGGAAAAATGAATATAGTTATATTTCTTATGGAAAAATAGGAAGTATTGGGTAAGATCGCACGGTCGGATCGAGACAGCCGCCCTACTACTGCATTTGCTCGCAAGAGGAGGGTTGTCGGTGTATCGCAGGACACAGAGGTGTTGCTTAGTGAGGACGATGTTGGTCCCGTCCGCTCAGATGAGGACGTGGTTATGGAGGACCCACCTCAGGACGACTTTACTACCGGTCCTTCTACTATCCCTCAGGATCTGGAGTTGATTATCGACCCACCAGAGCAGCAGTCACATCAGGAGGATCCACCTCATGAGGACTCACCTCAGCAGCAGCCACCTCAGGAGGACTCACCTCAGCAGCAGCCATCTCCGACTGAGCCACATCAGTAGACTCCATCTCAGCATGCCCCACCTCCACCTGAGCCATCTCAGCAGGCCCCGTCTCCGCCTGAGCCAGCCACGCAGGCCCCACCTCCGCCTGAGCCAGCTGAGCAGTTTCGTTCTTTGTTGAGGAACTTTGATACGCACATTGCGGAGCTGATATGGAGGAAGGCGTCGTTGGACCCACCAGAGGACGTTGTTAGGACTTTGAGGGTTCAGACACGCCCTATGCAGTTTGCATTTTGGAGGGATCGTATTCCCATAGGGGTCCCTGAGGAGGGTTCCTGGTTTTGGATTGCGCAGCAGACGGGGTTGACCGGTTTACTTGATTTGCAGTTCGGCAATGCTGATCACATCCTCATTTCAGCGTTCGTTGAGAGATGGCATCCAGAGACGAACACCTTCCACTTTCCCTGGGGCGAGATAGGTCCTACTCTACATGACGTTCTGATGATTTTAGGGCTGCCGATCGAGGGATTTGAGGTGACGTCACCATGGACCGGTCATGATAGCAAGCTGACGGAGTGTGAGGCCTTGTTCGGCTATCTGTTTGGGATAGATCCGGAGTACAGCTTTGATGAGGATGATGCTGACATGGTCCGTGACCTTAGGAAGGGTTGGGTCAAGCAATTCCATCTTGGGAGGCATGTGATGAGGATGATTGAGGAGGGTGCCTACCCAGAGGATATAGCAGCCGATTTCTTATGGCACGCCATGTCGGCTAGCATCTTCGTTGACAAGTCAATGAACGAGCTGAAGACCACATTGCTACCTCTTTTTGTGGACTGGGAGCGTGTCGTTCATACTGCTTGGGGTACCGGGGTTTTGGCTCTCCTTTTTAGGAACCTCGGAGAGGCTTCTCGATGCGGAGCTGCACAGTTCGCCGGTTGCGCACGTCTTTTAGAGGTAGACCTTTATTATGGTTAAATTATAATTTAAATCATTAATATATATTATTGAATTTTTTATAACTATTGGATGTCTTCCTCCGTACCCAGGTTTGGATTTGGACGTACTTTGTATACTTCTCGGGCAACCCTAACCTCAATGAAGGTGCGAACGACGACCTCCGACGCGCTGGACGATACTCCATTGGCAGGACCCCTCTCCGGTCCCCCCGTGACCAGTCACACTACAAACGGATTTTGGACGAGTATAGGCCAGAGGATGTACGTATTCTTATTCAATTTTAATATACTGTAAGATAGCTTAATGAATTAATTTATGTTTTTTCTTTTTGGGTTAATTGCAGATACGGTGGATGCCGTATGAGGGTCTTGATTTTCGAGGTGCTCACAGGGCCTCCACTTATCGAGGGACTATTCGTTTTCTCGGTGTAGAGGAGCCGTACATGCCAGATCGGCTTACACGCTAGTTCAGTTATCGACAGAGCAGGCCGATGGATATCATAGAGCCTCTGGTTGCAGTGCGTCCTCATGATTTTGGGGGACGAGGCGATACAGTTGCACTTTGACCCGCGTTGGCACAGGTGAGACCAGCGTGAGCATCATCTTTGCCCCCACATCTTGACGAGTCCTCCTGCCACGATGGCTTGGGATGTCCACGATGCGTACCTGGACTGGTATCTACAGGTGTCGCATCCTTACGTGAGTCTGAGTGCGCCAGTCCAGCCTCGTATCAGTAGAGGACCACCTCCGGCTATCAACTTGCAAAGGGTATGTTTTTTGTCCCACTTGCCCATCTTTTTAATTATTTTATGAAAGTCTATGTTTTTAAAATGTTTGTTTTCATTTGCAGCGTGTGGCGATGAGCAAGGCCCGTCTTCTGGAGCTTATAGATGCAGGTGGTTTAAGGTGTTTGGAGCACTTTCAGCATATATATGACATCCTTTCCGGTGACGACATTCCTGTAGCTCCACCGCTTGTACGGGCTTCACAGATGCCTTCCCATGCATATAGTGCAGACTCTACTATATTTGATAGAGCCAAATCATCTAGGATGGCGGAAGAGCGTGCAGCAGCTCAGCAGGCATCAACTCGGCAGACAGCGTCTCAACCGACGCCGATGGTTCCTCCAGTTTGGGCACCGGGCGTGGATTCGGGTGTAGGTGTGTCCTTGGCTAGTGATTCTCCACATTTAGCTGAGTCCTTGGATAGTGAGACAGAGAGTTTGTAGAATATTTATTTCTAGTTTGACTTCTGTATTTATTGGTTTTTTTAGATTGATGTTCCGTTAATTCTAGTTTGACTTCTTGGTTTTTTTAGATATTTGTTCAGTCATTTCTACTTTGGCTTCTTTGTTTATTGGTTTCTTTAGATTTTCGTCCATTATTTCTAGAATAAAATACATATGCATATTCGTAAAACACATACACATTCTAAAAACACATACACATACATGGATGTCATACACATTCTAAAAAACACATACACACTGCAACGAGGTCGGGTGGCAGAGTACGGGTAATAAAAGACCCTTCTCACAGTAGGCCACTCATCTCCAGCAATTAACTTCACGAACTCTAAGGGCTCTAACCTAGCGGTAATGATGATAATTCGGATGAAGATGTCATTATTTGTTGTAGTGTTTGATTTCCTACAAATATCATGAATCTATTAACATAAGTTCTTCTTATATAGTAAAAAAGCTTTCTGGGCGGCTCGTAGTGCCGCCCAAAGGGCCCAGAAATCTCATAAGTACCCTACTGGGCGGCACTGTGTGCCGCCCAGTACCCTCCTGGGCTGCACTGTGTGCCGCCCAAGTGAACCCTCTTGGGCTGCACTGTGTGCCACCCACAACGGTCATATTTTGCCTGCAATAAAGCCTTATAAATACGCAACGAAAACATCTCTAAATCCACACAATTCCCACTCCTCACAAACTTTTCTTGTGTTCTATTTAGGGTAATGGCGCCTTTGGTTCTCAAAGTTTACGAAAATGGGCGAATCACCTACAATCGAATGATACGCCAACGAAGTGGGATGGACATGTTTTTCCATGGCTACGAAGGTGGCGAGGTCCGCACGTTGCGGATGGGGGATGTCTCGCCTGGAGAGGGGGGGTTGTCATTAGGTTACTTGTTCATGACATTATTTTACCATCCAAACGGGGTTCGCCCTGGTCGGATTTTTACTTTCCACCGGGTGTGGATCCTCCACGACTCCGTGAGGTGGTACACGATGATCAAGTAGCTAAAATTATAGCTCTTTACAGACCTGGTGTTTCACTCACCATTTACACAGAGTCTGCACACCCGAGACGTCATATCCCCGGTCTTTTAGAAGATCCGGAATCTGAGGTGGACAACGACAACTCTGATGATGGCGGGGAGACCGATTCTGATGAGGATTATGATGGCGGAGAGAATGAATCTGATGAGGAATAGATAGTTGTTTATGATTCATGTTCAACTAGTGTAGGCTTTAATGTTTACGTGTACGTGGATTTGCTAAGTATTTCCAAGTAATATTATTGTCTCGTATTGCATTTTCCCGAATCAAAAACAATTCAAAAAAATCAAATGATTATAAACACAGATTCCGGATTAATCTCAATCAAACTTTCCCACAAAAAGAAATACAATATCATATATAAAGTCGATTACAATCCAAAAAACCTAGGTAAGTATGTCAGATCGCCCTTGAAATGCTCGCTCCTCTACATAATTCTTGAACATATCCTTAAAGCGCTCATGACTATCCCATCCATCAACACTTGGATCCTTGTAAATGTGCCACTGTCTTGGAGGCGGTGGAATGGGACAATGATCATTAACAAGCCAAATTTGTAAACATAAACAGTACAGTTATAAAAATTTATGAAAGAATAAGTAAATACGAGAGAGTAGGACTCCACGTACCGGTACGTAATGGTCTCTCTTGCCTACATGTGCTATCACATAAACCTTTGTCGGAGGCTTAGCACCCAGGGGGGGCCCACAATGGAAGACATGTGTGCGGTCCGAACCATGATAACACAACAACAGCCACTTGGTGTTCCGTGGCAAACGCCAAACCAGTAATAGGCATTATACACCAGAAGTTCGTCGTGTACGGTGAAGCAATATAATTCAATCTCCTAACAAATGCTTCCACCGTCAACGCTTCCTCCCCAAGCATCGCTACGTAGTTGGCTCCATGTGTCTGGACGTGCTTCGAAAGCTCTAACCGGACATCAATGTACTCGTCTTCTCGGCGACATAGCAAAACGGCAAGAGAACGAAACCCACAATGACCATCACCTTTGACATTTTGTACTCTAGAAATGTATGCGAGCATGAAATGATCAATATTCCCGTGTCCCCAGTTGAAGCCGAGATACTTGACCGACTTGTTTGAAGCCGACTTGGACTTGCTTGAAGCAGATTTGGGCTTTGCAGGTTTAGTGGCACTCCCCTTTGCTGTTGAAACTCCAATGTGAGGTCGTCCGCTAGAAGGACATCCTTTCGATCCCTTTGATCCCACGGACGATTTCACATTGGTCGTCTCTTTCTCTGCAGGCGCATCCTCCTCTTCCACTCCCAGCTCCTCATCCTCCATCTTCATCTTCTGCTTCTCCTTCATCTTCTTCATTTTTGCATCCACATGCTCGTCCCAACCCATATTCCTCTTGGTGCCGGTCTTTCTCGCATTCATCCTAGGCCTCCCCTTCTTGGTCTCACCATGTGGCGAGTCTTTAATATCGTACGATGTAGGGTCCTTTGACTCACGTCACTTTTCCGCCATCTTCTTCAACGTAAATCCTTGAACTGTCCCACAAAAGAACTCTTCAATGAAGTCCTGCACCGTGACATTGTCCGCTGTGACTGCAACACCATCATCGACATCAAGATCCTTTGCATCCACCCCTTCCCATCGGATCTGCTTCCAGAAAATATCAACCTCTTCAGGCACTAACGGGTAACCCGTCTCCACGTAGACCTTAATTGTGTGTGAAGAAGGCAGTCCTAGTGTGGACCTCCACCAAAAATCATCACATTTGTCCCCAATTTTCCCCTCCTTTGCTAATACAGCTTGGGCATACAACATTCTCAAGCATTTCTTAGAGCACTTTTTAAGGATGCGCTTGAAGAACACCTTAACCCACTCAGGGCCATTTACTATCTCCATGGGAAAGGCAGTGCAGTTCTTGGTCATCTCAAATCGGATCTTCCGATGCTGATCAACAAACATGTTGTCGATGTGCTGCACAATTGTGTCGAACCCTCCAACGGATGTCTCAATCATGTCCTTAAGCATAGAGTGATGACCCTCAACCCTGAAAATAATATAATCGTTTACAATTTACTAAATGAATTTTATAACCCAATTTGATTGCAAATGTTTGTATGAAAGTTACCTGTTTGATGTTCTTGTGGCAAAATGGAGAACATCATCACACCATGCCGCAACTAGCTTCTTCTTATGCTCATTAAACCAAGTTTGCTCCACATATTTCACCAGGCCTTCACTCCATATCTCCTTAAAGTGAGCAAGTCGCTCTCTATACTCCTCCTTTGTATGAGACCTCATCACCCGACGAACACTTCCCGAGAATTTCTTCTCATCAATCTTCATCGTCTTAGCATATGCCTTCACATTACGGTCTACATGGACCTGGCACAATAGATGACGAACCTTCGGAAACACTAATTTGGCAGCCTTGATCAGTTCTAGCTCTCGATCATACATGATGCATACGGGACTTTTTCCCCCGTACAACCACTTCAATCGTCTCAGTGCCCATGCATAGTGGCTTATCGTCTCCCTTTCCATGAACACAAGAGCAATGCAATATGTGTAGTTGGTGCAAGTAAACCCAACAATCTGGAACAGAGGCATACCGTACCTATAAATGCAACACAAAAAGTACTTTAAACCCGCAGAAAATATCATTATCTACACATAATACAAAAATGAGTAAGGTTTACCTGTTGGTTTTGTAGGTCGAATCCATGATGACGACATTAGGGAACATGCATAGCAAATGTCGAGCGTCTGGATGAGAAATAAACAAGCACGCCAAAACCTCATTCCCATCTTCCCTCGTCTTAGTAGCAGTGTCCAACAAATAGCCTTTCTCATTCAAAAACCCCAATGACCATTGTGTCACATTCAGATTGCCTAGGGATTTCAACCTCTCCTTAGCCCTAACAGTGTACACCTGCCTCCTCGAAATCGTTGAACCCGTATATTCATTCCTAAGCTGTGTAGAAATAACCTTGGGTCTTGCACCCGCCGCAGTATCAATCATCACTTTCCTACGTTGCTCCTTCGTAAGTCGGGAAGCAAATGCATGTCCGATCAAGGTGGTCGAAAGCATATGGTTATGGCATCCACTAACAACCGATATGGTCCACCCATGATCTCTAATAGCATTTCCTTCCCTAAAAGTACCATGCAACAAAAAAGGACAATCCTTCTTCTTTGACCTAGCTTTATTCACTCGTATCGGGCTGACCTTTTTACCATTGACTAACTTCTTTTTCTTGCCGGACCTAGGTAACCCGGATCTCTCACAATGAAATATAATCTTTTTAGGCTTTGATGATTTAGTAGTGATCACCATAAAAAGACTAAAACTGACCTTTTGCACCCAATCTCTCAATCCTTCCATACTCGGAAATATCTCATTAGTAGTAAAATGTGATGAGAAGTCGATTGCTACAAATTCATCATCACTAGAATCACCCTATTTATATACAAAAATTAGTACATTAGAGACTAATTAATAATTAAATTTATACAAACTAATATAAAAATATTATAGATTATTTCAAAACAGTCTAACATTTCAAAGACTAAGTACATTTAAGATCTAATCATTTTATACAATAAAAATTAAAATATTACGTACCTTGAAGTACTCAGGAGAAATCGGCGACTGAAAATCACCCTCATCATCTAGAGATGTGTGCGCGCTCGAAGACGACTCCGACAACCCCCTCCAACCAGGATCGCTTGACGACGACATTTTTTAAGAAAAATTGGGTATGAAGTTTTGGGTTCCAACCATTACTATTACATCTCCAATATATATATCCGGCCACATGACCGTTGGGAGTGAAACGGAGTATTTTTGGGCGGCCCTATGTGCAGCCCAAATTGACCATTGTCAATCGTACACTCCCTGGGCTGCACATAGTGCCGCCCAGAAGTACTTCGGTTTTCGTGAACCGATTCACTGGGCGGCACATAATGCCGCCCATAAACCCTTCTCCCCCAACAAACCCGATCACTGAATCGGTTCTTTGGGCGGCACATGTTGCCGCCGACTAAACCGGTTCAGTGAAACCGGTTTTTAAAAAATACATTTTAAATAATTTTTTTAAATAAAATAAAAATTGAACCCATCCTGGGCTGCACTACGTGCCGCCCAGGAAACTTGGGTTTTCTGGGCGGCACGATGTGCCGCCCAAGGAGGAGTGCGAAGTAAAAAAAACTGGAGTGCGCGGTTTTTCACCGTAAATTTTTATACACGATTTCTATTTCACGCACCAGCAAAATTGCTATTTCACGCACCGGTTCGTCCGTCACGGATCATGTGCATCTGTCCGTGACGGATTAAATGGATCCATCCGTGGCGGACGAATCCATTTGATCCGTCACGGATGGATCCATTTGGTCCGTCACGGATGAACATGCTGATCCGCGACACGATTTTGGAATCGCCATAACTTTTGATTCTCTAGTCCAAACGCGCTGAAATTTGGAGGAGTTATAGTTGACATCTTGATCTTTAATCTGGCGTTGGAATCACTCAATTCGGAGTTACGTAGAAAAAGTTATACTTCTCCAAAGACAGGAAAAAAAATAGAATTCTCTTAAGCGTCAAAGCGAGTAGAGATACTTCTCCATTCGTTTCTCAACTGATGGCGTTCGAACCTTCTTCTATAAGAAAGAGACGAGGTCGCAAGGTGACTTAAATGCTATTGTACTCGCACATTGTAATGCTATTGTGATCCATGATTGCAATGCTATTGTAATCCGACTTAAATGCTATTGTACTCGCCTTGGCGCTTAAGAGATCTCTATTTCTTTGTCCCGTCTTTGGATAAGTATAACGTTTTCTACGTAACTCCGATTCCAAAATCGTATCGCGGATCAATTGAGTAATTCCATGTGTCATGTACATGTTTGGATAAATATAAACTATATATTTAACGGTATATCAATTGATAATATAAGATGCTATTGACTAACAAAAAATATTATAATAATTATATTGTTTTAGCATGCTAAAAAATTAGAGAAGGATTATGTAGCTCAAGTAAATCATATGTTATTAAAGTAAGAATCAGACGGTTAAAAAAATTAAGTTTCTTTTATAAATATGCATGAGAATGATTTATTCCATAAAGGTAACAAAACTTTAAGTAATATATTCATGAAACAATATAAAATATATTTTATTTTATATATTTTATGTATATATATTGCAAAAAATACTATGTGACAGTTTAATTAATGACTTAATAAATCTAAAAGTATATTGTAAGTAATATACACACCGACATTAAAATGAACTATGTTTGGCCAAATTAGAGTCTTGATAATGCTTATAATTTCAATAAGATTGGCCATACATAAAGATAATAGAAAGCTTCTTCCATCTCGATTGTCAAATGTTTCCCATTTGTTTTGAAGCAATCGTATCCCTTCTTTCTAATGGTTTGAGATATCTCTACTCGTCTTTGCGCTTAAGAGATCTCTATTTCTTTGTCCCGTCTTTGGAGAAGTATAACTTTTTCTACGTAACTCTGAATTGAGTAATTCCAACGTCAGATTAAAGATCAAGATGTCAACTATACCTCCTCCAAATTTCAGCATGTTTGGACTAGGGAAACAAAAGTTATGGCGATTCCAAAATTGTGTCATGGATCAGAATGTTCATCCGTGACGCACGGATGGGGTTGGTGCGTCACTGACGATTTACTGTGGTCCGTCACGGACGGAGTGCTTTCGTTCGTCACGGGCGACTTCATTTGGTACGTCACGTATGAAACAGTGCGTGAAATAGAAATTTTACCCGTGCGTGAAATAACAAGGGCCTTTTTATATGTTGTTTTAGGATTTTTAGGCATTTTGTTAAGAGTGGCTTATGAGAATTGCTCTTGAAATTTATTTTTGTTTACTTTTTTCTTCTTCTAAATTCTCTATTCATTGATTCAAGAATGTACTGATTATTTATTGTGTTAGAAGATTGAGGGGGAAATGTAAAATTCTAAGTGTATTTATTAATTTTTTTAAATATTGTATCCAAGGCTAAAATGACACTTATTTTAGATCAGATGAAGTATATATCTACTAAACCAAAACCCTATGTGTCGTCACCACATTTAATTTGCGTACGTGTCATCACTCATCTAACCATCACCCACTACATTATCCAACTTTTTTTTAAAAATATACAAAAGGAATTATCAACTACAAGAGCTGACAAAAGTTCTGAAAAGATATAAAAAAATAAAAATTTAATTTCCCACGTATAAAATAAGATAAGTTTTGATTATAGTAAGTAATCACGATCAATAAGATAAGTTTTTATTATAGAATCTCAATTTGTATGCGTAGGGATTTTTTAACCATTCATTTTCCTAACTAATCTTGAACACATGGAAAACTATTTTCATATATCTTATTTGATGAATATCAACTAATCTTGCCATATCATTTTAAAACGCCTATTGTTTTTTACAAATCTTCTCATGAAGATACAAAATATTTTATATTCATATAAATTTATCAATTTTGTTAAATCCAATGTCTATGTTGTAGTAGTTCACAATCAAGTCCACATATTGCTTGAAACCGTAGATTTCTATCAAGAATATATAAAATATTATTGAAGAGATTCTCTTAAAGTCGATTAAGATAAATCCAATGTTTATGTTGTAGTAGTGCACTTACCAATTTCCATAATTAATGTATTTCGTAGAGTCTATTGAAAGCCATTTGAATCCATTTTTTACAAAATAAAGAGCATATAGTATGGTGTATTTATTAAATGCATTGTTTATATATGTATTATATTAGATTGTGATATATATATATATGTTCTTTCATAATGTATTTTTATCTTAAAACGACAACTCTATAAAATAAATAACCCACTCTAACACAATTGTAAACCAAATTTCATATGGACCTAATCTTCACAATGTATTTGTTAATTTATCATTATTAATTTTATTTTTAAACTACTTATTGGTCGTAGTTAATATGGTTTGATCATCTTCACAAGTTAGGGCTTTGTTAACTTTACAACTTAAGTTTAGGTACAGAACTATCTGAATTGATTTGTGCTGTCTAACTTATTATCTGGGATGAAGCTCCGATGACGAATAAGATTATGTTTTGAAGCATTAGACATGACTTTAAGAGATACTAGTTCAGTACTCACTCTAAGTTCAGGTACGAGGTTGAATTTTAATTAAATAATATAAAAGTATTATATTCAATTTTATAAAAATACAATATTTTCTTAAAATTTTCAATAGTTTTAATCAATCAATATAAGATATATATATCAATTATTATTTCACATCACATTGAGAGAAAAACTTGTCTATAATTATTTTATCATAATATGAAATATTATATCTCATACACATATGAGTTATAATAATTATATCTCAAAATTATAACAATATTCTTAGATTATATAAAACATCTAACAAATGATAGACACTTGAACCATGTACACCATTTTTCATGCACATATGAATTTTATATTTTACAACATTTCAAATTTTGCTAAATCAAATTAAGTAAATACATAACAACAAAAATAGTATAGTATCTTTGTTATGTTGTTTATGGCCATCTGAAATAAAGCAATCAAACCCAATAGGTTGATGCAGTCGTGTAAGACTTCGTGTTCGATTTCTTTCACGTGTGAAATTTTCTTATACCAATGATATTAATACATCGCGAGTAAGTGTTATTCCATGATTTTATGCGTTAGAGGACACACAATGGTCTTTGAACTCGAACCCAAAAAATTAAACAATCATGTATCATGATAAAAACATATCCATAAAAATGTAATTAAGAGATTGTTCAGTATTAATGATGGAATATATTAATCATTTATGATATGCATAGAACCAACCTAAATCTTACAATTGGTATGGTTATTGAGGTGTAATAGTACTATAGTAGTAGTAAAAAAATTATAGCTTTCCTTGACTACGAACAAAAAATCATCAATGATTACTACAGAGTATGAAACAAGCATGGTAAATACCCAATTAATTAGTATGGAACCAATTTGTTGGCATAACAATATGTACATAATATGTGAAAAAATGTTTGTATAGATAAAAATTAAATTCAAAATCATAATAAAGAATAAGTACTAACTTAAAATGATGTTAAATGTTAGTTGATGTAGGGTTAGGATGTGGCATGTGGATATATATAGTCCTCATTGAAATATTTTCGAATAAGATTATATATTTAAAATTAAAATGTTTTAATATATAATAAAATTGTAACTAATTAAATTTGAAATTATCATTTAAAATATATATTTGCATAGATATTAGAAAACTTTATTATATATATGACATTAAAAAAGCAGAAAATTTTACCTACACTAACTAAAAAAACATTCGGCTTTGATATCTAAAAAAGTTGAAAAAATCTATCACAAAATTAATAATCTCTAATAAGTAATATGTAACCAGTAACCACTATAACAAAGAGAGCGAAATGAACATACGTCCATCTATTGAAGAAAACATTAGATTTGAGTTTATTTGATTTTTTTTTTATTTTAATATCTTGCAACTAGAAGTATATAATAATATTATATAACTTTAATAAAGAAAAATTCTAGAATCGACCTCGAGGTCCACTAAATAATAGGCAAAGATCATTCAACTGAATTTCATATGGTGATTGATTTAGATAATTATGTAAATTACTTTATCAAGATTTGTTAGTTTAAATTTTTAAAGTTATAGATGTACTATTATTTATTATCCAGAGAATAATGAAAAAAGACATAAATAGGTAACTAATCTTATATATTTTTAATTTCATTTACTTTTTGAACAATATCATTTAACCCATAAAATTTTGTTATACGATGCACATACGCTCTTAGTTTAAAATATGTTAATTTATTATTTAATCATGATCAATCATTGAATGATCAAATAATAATAAAAATAATTATGATTTTGCTTAATGATAATATTCAGATATTTATTACATATATTACTGATTAGATTATTTTTACAAAAAAGAGTTTGATTATTGAGTTTTTATTTGTTAGCATCTTAAATATATAGTTGATTAAAAATTTAGAAAAATGATCAAAGGTAATAGTTTGTTACTATCATTCCTAATAGTTCATCATTTACAAAATCAAATCCTTTGAAGATCTATTTCTTTTCTTTGTATACAAAATGTAATAGTTTATATGAAAAAGACTTCAATTCTTTTTTTTTTAACCAGATACAAAATTGGTTTAGTTAGTCATAATTAAATTATCAAGATTTTATCATATTAGGATGAAAGCCTAAAATTATTGATGTAGTTATATATCATAAACTGACACATATAGGAAGCGGATTCAGAATAGTCTGGTGGCTTAAAAGGGAATATATTTTTATATATAATTGATCCATCGATATTGAATTTCTTTATCACTTATAGTTATAGGTAGTGCATGAATAATAATAGGTGATTATGTCCATAGTAACCTATTATTATAAGTGTGGGTCCACAATCGTTTTTGTGGCTTAAAAATAGATAGGTTTAATATATATATATATATATAATAAATAAAAAGGTAAAAAACCAAATCTCAACTACATAAGCCTAAAAACACTCTAAAGGCTTAAAAGAGCTAGCTTTAATATATAGTAATAGATTTTACGGGTTATAAATCTCCTTAGTTTAGTACAACCTTTTGGGGGAAAGTCATAGTATTTGGTGGAGACTTTACGCAAATCCTACCCGTTATCATAAAAGAAAGCAGGCAAAATACTGTTTTCTCCACCATTAATTCCTCTTATTTGTGGGAATATTGCAAAGTTCTTAATTTAACAAGAAACATGATGATTCAACAAGGTACATCTGATTACGGTATTCAAGAAGCAAAGAAATTTTCTGAATGGGTATTAAGCATCAGAGATGATACTGTAGGTGATGACAATGATGGAGAAGCACAAATACAAATTTCTGATGAACTATTGGTGAAGGATTATGACTTAGATCAGATTCCAGCATTTGTTAAGTCTATTTATCCCCCTCTTTTGGACAATCAGTTGTCTCCGAAATACTTTGAAAAACAATCAATTCATGCACCAATACAAGAAGAAGTAGATAAAGTTAATGACTATATATTGTCTTTGTTACTTGGTGATGAGAAAATCTATCTCAATTCAGATAGCCTTTGCAAGGCTGGTTTTATTATAGACAATGATGCAAGTGTTTATACGTTTGACTACTTGAACATTATTAGATGTTTTGTGTCCTAAATCATGTACTAAAACTTAAGGTTGGGGTCCCTATTATGCTGCTTTAAAATATTGAACAGTCTTCAGGTTTATGCAATGTGACAAGATTGATAACCATGCAGCTCGACAACCATGTCATATAAGGAAGAACTATTTCAGGCAACAATATTGAACATACAGTTTTGATTCCTCGCATGCTCATGTCACCATCAGACACCTCATACCCGTTCAAGTTTCAATGAAGACAATTTCCCTTGAGTATCTGTTTTGCTATGACGATAAACAAGAGTCAAGGCCAATGTCTTGCAAATGTCGGTTTGTATCTTTCACACACTGTTTTAACTCATGGTCAATTTTATGTTGCATTATCAAGAGTTACTAGCAACAAAGTTTTGAAGATTTTGATATGAGACAAAAACAAAAAAAGATCTAATAGTACAACTAATATAGTATACAAGGAAGTTTTTCATGATTTGTAGCAATTTTGAATATCTTACGAGATTTTATATTTAGGGTTTCATTTTCATGTATTAGATGAACATTTTGATTATGCTTTATCGATTTAGTAGTATTGATGTTAGGGATGTGACTATCCCCGTTTCAAAACTACTTATCCAATTTTTACTATTAATAAAGTTATTAAGAGTTTCGCATCTCTTTCGATAATGTATTTTGTTAATCTCTTCAATATTTTATATTCAATTAGTCATTTTTTATATTAGCATTCATCTACTTCTATAAGAGTCACTACTTACATATTTCTATATCAATTAAAAATATATAAAATTTATATATTATTTTTTTAAATGTAAGAAAAATAATAAATCTCGTACAAGGTACGAATACTACACTAGTTAACTCTAATGAGTTAAAATTGGAACAAGTACAATTCGAATCCTTTGGAATTACGGTGTGTTTCAAAATGCTACATGATATATTATATATATAGGTAGAAGTAATATGATTTACATGTATGACTTTTGTGAAAGAATTTGTGGGACGATACATTGGTGGCCTTAAAAGTATGAGTACATATGTGCGTTAGGCACACTTGTCCAATGGAGTTTTATTCTAAAAATTAATTGGTAACATGAGAATTAGTTCACTAACCTGATATATTAGGCTCTGATATCCATCCACTACTAATATGAGATGAACTTATATTCTAACACGTCCCACAAGTGCAACAGATAGACATTTGGTCTGGCTCGGTTATCACTTGGAGAATGGGTGTGAGTGAGCATATTAATCTCTTTACAACTAGAACCAACCAACCCAAAAAAGGGACTCAAGACCGAATCAACTCCGATACCATGTTAAAGTTCGTGGGTCGATAGTCTGGGGGCGTGTAGACACGAGCGCATAGGCGCAAATAAGCCTCATACATAAGCTCGATGAGGTTCTATCCCAAAACCAATTGACAATACGAGGAGTAACCCACCAACCTTATATACTAAGCTTTGATATACACACACTTCCAATATGTGATGGAATTATATTCTAACAATCTTATTTAGCAGTGAAAAACGGTCGGTCGTTTTGAATTTGGATAATTTTTGGGTTAGACTAGCTCGATCAAGACACTCATTCGGATTAGGTGTAATTGGATTAATGGTTGTTTTGGGTCAAAGCAGGTTAGGTTTGTTTGAGTTCTGTTGCGATCTTATTGCAAGTTTGTCACTTGAAGTCCTTTTTTTTATCAAATTGAGCCAAGGAAACAATATAATTGAAACCTGTCAGAGGAGTGTATGTTTGTTTGCATATGAGAAGTAACCTAATTCTTTTCGAGCCCGTAACGATTAAGTCCAATCGTTACTTTACATTTCCTCCCTGATATACTTTGTTAACCTACATGCATTTCTCTCACCCCGACTCAAGGTCATGATTGATCTGAAGTTTTCTCATCATTGAAGCCAACACTTCTCTTCTCTCTCCCTTCCAACCATTATCTTTTATCTCTTATATCTCCGATTTTCAACTCTCTTTATCATCAACATCCGTCTCTTCGCCTCCCACCTATCTCTCTCTAACACTCCCACATATCTCACCGTATGATTTCTAGCCTCTTACCTACATAGAAGAATCACCACGGCACAACAAGAGAAGACAACCCCATTGCCTTCCACTATATGGCTTTCCACACCATTAATGTAGCTCAACCTCCTAGCATCTCCCTCCTCTCTCTCAATGTAAATTGTCAAGGAAAGAGATCCACCAAATTGGCCGACAGAGGATGAACAACAAAGGAACACGGTGGCCCGAATTTGAAAATCCTATATATAAATTTAGGGGAAATTGATTTGGCGAGGATTGGAAGAATATTGTAGATTATAAATTAAAAACTCTAGATCAGAAACTAAAAATTTATTTTTTCAAATCGTTTCCTTGAGTTAAACAAAACAATATTGTAGCCAACCGATTCAATTACTTTTCTCTCTCACAAAGGCAATATTACCGTTTTTATTTCCACTTATATAACTAAACAACGTCTTAAACTATACCAATCACCACAACAAACATATATGATTGTGTGTTGGACCAGAGTTTAGAAAATTATAACTGTTGCCGCCAGCTCGATCGATTTGTGCGGGAGGCTAAATTGGGAAATTTCCTCCGTATAAACTCCCGCACACAAATTGACATACTCCAATTTTTTTTTTGACCATGTGTCTAGATTTGGTTTACGGGGTAGAAAATGATAATACGTGTATATGTAACAACCTCTCTCGATTTGCTAGGTAGTGTAGTTTATAAAGAGTTTTTTATTTATAAAAAGTTGATAAATAGATTTGTATAATAAATATATTTGATAAAAAGATGAGTTTTATGGATATATATGTATTTTATTAAATAAATTTGAGTAATAAAAAATAAATAAAATAATTTTATTACACATTTATAAAAATATATAAAAATAGATTTAAAAAAATTTATTTATAAATAATAAACTACCCTAGTTAAACAAAACCTTTATAATTGCCTCGTCATAAATTTGCTTTTGTGAATAATATGAAGTTTAGGTACGTTTGGTTTGAAAATATAGAAAAAACGGTGGAAAATGGGATTAAGTTATACAAATAAGAGGTTGCTTTGATAAATATTTTTCCCACTATGAAAAAAGTGTATGTGTATCGACTATAGAAAGTATAGGTGAGAATAACATATGCTTTCTCCAGGATCTTCGATTGCTTGGTTTCTAAGCTGATCACGAAATTGGGCGTGAGGTGTACGCATAATTGGATTCACATTTTAGAAATTTCTTATGTAAAATTTTGTTAAATAAATTTGATAGAATTTATTTATTATCAATTTAAGGATTTGGGTTCCCGTGCGAAATGCGAAGCATTCTCGGCTGTACGTTTTTTTTTTTGGTCAACAACTTTTTTTTTTCATTTTCGTCCCATGATCATTCTGGAAAAGCCTATATAGAAGGTTCACGAATAAGCACTAGATGTTCATTTATTTGTACATTCACGTTCACAAATAAGCAATGAATGTTCAAAGACATGTGTTGGAACATGATCATGTTATATATGAACTTATACGACACATACAATGAACATATAGTACTTATATGTGAACGTTAATAATTGTCTATTCCAGAACGATAAGAGACAATAAATAAATAAATAATTATTGACCGAAAAAAAAATTCGCTATATTTACGGTTATGCCACCGTGTCACTATTCACTACCCCCCCTCTTTTTTTTAACAATACAGTGCCCTTGAATATTACCCCCCAGATAATGAACATTACCGCTCAGAAAATGAACATGTGGTGTCTATTTATGAACTCGAATAAACGCGACCGCTTCGCATTTCGCACGGTAAGCATATTTCGCACGTGAAACGGAGATCTTTCTTATTTTTTATTTTTTATCAATTTAAGATCTATCCAGTGGATTGAAATTCTATTTTCATTTGAAAAATACTTTTAAATATCTTTTTACTAGTAAGTTAAATTCTTATTTAGTTTCAATATCCTTAATACTTTAAAAGGAAATTTCATATAGTACCCCTAAATTTATACAATTTTTGCCAAATACCCAAATGTATGATATATTTCGCATGGTACCCTTGGATTTGTTGTGGTTGTTGTAAAATATCCTTCCGTAAATTTTTAATTAACAGCACCGTTAAATTATTAAATTAAAACAAAAAAAAGTTGAAAAAGGCTACGCTCTCCACCCCCGACATATTACCTTCTACACAGTGAAGCTTTTGAAGTTACGGTGGCGATGGAGCTTTGCGTGAGGTGAGGCGGCTGGCCGGGCGTTTCGCGATACGAAGGCGGTGGACAAAGAAGCTTGGCGGCGATGGACGATGAAGCTTGGCAGCGGTGGCTGGGGCGACAAGCGACGAAGGTTGTGCGAACGCGACCAAGGAGGGAGACGACGAAGACCAACCACTGTGGAAGTGGAGACAAAGAAGGCTGATTTTCCATTCAAGTAAGATTTCTTTTAACCCATCTTACAAATTTTATGATTTAGGGTTTGAATTTACAGATTTTTGAATGGATTGAGAATTGGGGATGAAAATGAATTTAGGGTTTTTGCTAAAATTCGGAAATGAACGGAATTTGGGGATAAATGGAACTTGATTGGGAATGAATTTCATATTTAGGGGTGTGATTTCATATTTGGGGATGAATTTAGGGTTTTCAATTTTGAGGTTTGAACATTGTAATATTTAGGAATGTGAATTATTAACACTTCATATATTTAATTTACTTAATTCATTTTGATATTAATGTTGTTCTAGCTAGAAGCTTGAGTGCGTGACTGCATGGTAAGATCTTCTATCATCATATCATTTGAGCAAATTTTCTCCATTTCCCTTTGGAGGTGTTAGATGCCAGAATCTTTATTTTGATGTCTTCTGTAGATGATTTATCTTACTGTTGTCGGTACTAATCTAGTTCATGTATTGCTACCTTTTGTAAGAAAATTTTGGTAATATTATCATTAGAAATAGAAGAGAAGCTTAACTTTGTCACAAGTACTAACAATGTTTCTATAAAAATCAAGAAGCAAGGATACCGACATAACCTAAGTTAGAATTCCCGGTTTAATATTTTCTAGAAGCAGCAGGGGGAATTGTGCACATCCATCCAGTCGGTGGTGGAAAACTCGCTCATGGCAACGTCAATCATCGAATGTCCCCCTCTTAGAAAACCTTGACGGGTGCATTATCATACTTATGTTTGACTCATCTCAAGACATTTGTTGTTGTTCCTCCTAGAATAGTTGGTTACCGTGCTCCTGAGACGATTGAAACAAGAAAATCGATCCAAAAATCTGACTTTTACAACTTTGGTATACTCCTACTAGAGCTGCTCACTGGGAAAGCGTTGGTGCAATCACATGGCTGTGAAGTGCTGGTTGATCTCCCGAGGTGGGTGCAGTCGGTTTTTAGGGAAGAGTTGACCACTGAAGTCCTTAATGTGGAGCTAATGGGACATGAGAATATTGAATAAGAGTTGGTTCAGATGCTTCAGATAGCAATGACATGTTTGTCTAAGGTGCCTGACATGAGACCCAAAATGGAAGAGGTTAGGATGATGGAGGAGATCAAGTTGGATTCTTCGAGTCGTCCGTCGCCAGAGACTCAGTCCAAGGGATCTGCCTCAGCCTCATAGAGTCACAGATAGTGTGATTATGTCGTTTAATTGGTCGCAAAGCTGGATAATACAAGCAAAAGAGTGTACAATGTACACACACATATATGTATAAGCTTTCTCCAATCAGTATGTTAGCACAAGAAGCTCGATAATTCTTCTAGGGTTTGTGTAGAAATTGTTGGTCATTTTTTTTGGTTTCTTTGGTATCACAAATGTTTTTGTTACCAAAGGCATTGTTTGTAGTGTACTTCCTATTTCCTAACCATTGTGATTTTTATTTCCTTTTTTTATTTGTTGTCTATATTTTAGTGAATCATTTCCCAAATGTTTAATATGCTTTCTCCAGGATCTTTGATTGCTTGGTTTCTACGCTGGTCACGAAATTGGGCATGAGGTGTACGCATAATTGGATTCACATTTTAGAAATTTCTTATGTAAAATTTTGTTAAATAAATTTGATAGAATTTATTTACTATCAATTTAATATCTTTCTTATTTTTTATTTATTATCAATTTAAGATCTATCCAGTGGATTGAAATTCTATTTTCATTTGAAAAATACTTTTAAATATCTTTTTACTAGTAAGTTAAATTCTTATTTAGTTTCAATATCCTTAATACTTTAAAAGGAAATTTCATATAGTACCCCTAAATTTATACAATTTCATCCAAATACCCAAATGTATGATATATTTCGCATGGTACCCTTGAATTTGTTGTGTTTGTTGTAAAATATCCTTCCGTAAATTTTCAATTAACAACGCCGTTAAATTATTAAATTAAAACAAAAAAAAGCTGAAAAAGGCTACGCTCTCCACCCCCGACATATTACCTTCTACACAGTGAAGCTTTTGAAGTTACGGTGGCGATGGAGCTTTGCGTGAGGTGAGGCGGCTGGCCGGGCGTTTCGCGATACGAAGGCGGTGGACAAAGAAGCTTGGCGGCGGTGGCTGGGGCGACAAGCGACGAAGGTTGTGCGAACGCGACCAAGAAGGGAGACGACGAAGACCAACCACTGTGGAAGCGGAGACAAAGAAGGCTGATTTTCCATTCAAGTAAGATTTCTTTTAACCCATCTTACAAAATTTATGATTTAGGGTTTGAATTTACAGATTTTTGAATGGATTGAGAATTGGGGATGAAAATGAATTTAGGGTTTTTGCTAAAATTCGGAAATGAACGAAATTTGGGGATAAATGGAACTTGATTGGGAATGAATTTCATATTTAGGGGTGTGATTTCATATTTGGGGATGAATTTAGGGTTTTCAATTTTGAGGTTTGAACATTGTAATATTTAGGAATGTGAATTATTAACACTTCATATATTTAATTTACTTAATTCATTTTGATATTAATGTTGTTCCAGCTAGAAGCTTGAGTGCGTGACTGCATGGTAAGATCTTCTATCATCATATCATTTGAGCAAATTTTCTCCATTTCCCTTTGGAGATGTTAGATGCCAAAATCTTTATTTTGATGTCTTCTGTAGATGATTTATCTTACTGTTGTCGGTACTAATCTAGTTCATGTATTGCTACCTTTTGTAAGAAAATTTTGGTAATATTATCATTATAAATAGAAGAGAAGCTTAACTTTGTCACAAGTACTAACAATGTTTCTATAAAAATCAAGAAGCAAGGATACCGACATAACCTAAGTTAGAATTCCCGGTTTAATATTTTCTAGAAGCAGCAGGGGGAATTGTGCACATCCATCCAGTCGGTGGTGGAAAACTCGCTCATGGCAACGTCAATCATCGAATGTCCTCCTCTTAGAAGACCTTGACGGGTGCATATCATACTTATGCTTGAATCCTCTCAAGACATATGTTGTTGTTCCTCCTAGAATTGTTGGTTACCGTGCTCCTAAGACGATCGAAACCAGAAAATCGATCCAAAAATTTGACTTCTACAACTTTGGTATACTCCTACTAGAGCTGCTCACTGGGAAAGCGTCGGTGCAATCACCTTGCCATGAAGAGCTGGTTGATCTCCCGAGGTGGGTGCAGTCAGTTTTTAGGGAAGAGCTGACCACTGAAGTCTTTGATGTGGAGCTAATGGGACATGAGAATATTGAATAAGAGTTGGTTCAAATGCTTCAGATAGCAATGACATGTTTGTCTAAGGTGCCTGACAGGAGACCCAAAATGGAAGAGGTTAGGATGATGGAGGAGATCAAGTTGGATTCATCGAGTCGTCCGTCGCCAGAGACTCAGTCCAAGAGATCTGCCTCAGCCTCATAGAGTCATAGATAGTGTGATTATGTCGTTGAATTGGTTGCAAAGCTGGAGAATACAAGCAAAGGAGTGTACAATGTACACACATATATGTATAAGCTTTCTCCAATCAATATGTTAGCACAAGAAGCTCAATAATTCTTCTAGGGTTTGTGTAGAAATTGTTGGTCATTTTTTTGGTTTCTTTGGTATCACAAATGTGTTTGTTACCAAAGGCACTCTTTGTAGTGTACTTCATATTTCCTAACCATTGTGATTTTTATTTCCTTTTTTTATTTGTTGTCTATGTTTTAGTGAATCATTTCCCAAATGTTCAATATGCTTTCTCCAGGATCTTCGATTGCTTGGTTTCTACGCTGGTCACGAAATTGGGCGTGAGGTGTACGCATAATTGGATTCACATTTTAGAAATTTCTTATGTAAAATTTTGTTAAATAAATTTGATAGAATTTGTTTATTATCAATTTAAGACCTTTCTTATTTTTTATTTTTCTATTCTTATTATATGTCTTTAGACCACAAAATAGGAAAAAAAGATTGTACATTAAGACTATATTTGACGCAGGTTATACAAGGTTATTAGAGGTTTGTACTATTCAAAACCTATCTTTTTATATGTTTGGTAGTACAAGGTTTTTTAGAAGGTTAAGGTTTTAAGAGATTTTTGAAGATGTTAAAAATTGAAAAATAGGAACCTCCTAAGAGGAAGGTTATTGAAGGTTTCACAAGGTTATCATAATTTATTCCCAAAATATCCAAAATCTCATACTAGTGTTATTTTTTTTTTAAACAAGCAACTCTTATGGTATTTTTTATTTGAAACATATTTAATAACTTTGTCTCACCAAACACTCAAATAGATTTCTACTAGATTTTGAAAGGTTACGAAAAACTCTCTAAAAAACCTTAACCTTGTAAAAAACCTTTCAAAAACCCTCAACCTCTTCAAAAACCTTGTTTTGCCAAACACAACCTAAGATTGATATCCACCGGTCTATCTAGTGGATTGAAATTCTATTTTCATTCGAAAAATACTTGTAATTATCTTTTTACTAGTAAGTTAAATTCTTATTTAGTTTCAATATCCTGTATACTTTAAACGGAAATTTCATATAGTACCCCTAAATTTATGCATTTTTTGCCAAATACCCAAAGGTATGATATATTTCGCATGGTACCCTTGGATTTGTTGCGTTTGTTGTAAAATACCCTTCCGTTAATTTTCAATTAACAGCGCCGTTAAATTATTAAAAAAAAACAAAAAAGCTGAAAAAGGCTACTCTCTCCATCCCCGACATATTACCTTCTGCACAGTGAAGCTTTTGAAGTTACAGTGGCTGACATGGCCGAAATATGCAATGCAAATATCTTCGAATAGCCTAATCAAAGTAAAAGTCCTAACAAACCTACTAAACAGATGTATAGCAAGCAAGTAAGGGTCGAACCCTCAGGGAAGATCTGATGAAGTATGCAATTATGATCAACAAGTAACAAGGAAGGGGGGTTTTGGTTATCAAACAGTGCAAAGTAAACAGGTTTAGTTGACTTGAGAATACGATTGGGGAAGTAGTTCCACTAGAACGAGATCCACAATACAGAGATATAATTTGATCACTGAAATCTTATAAATCCAAGTTCTTTAACTGTTCTTATGGTTGTTCCCACCCTGATCGTGATTAACTACCAATTCAGACAGTTGTTGATAGTACTTACTACAATATCAATGGAAGAAAACCTTACCACTAATAAAGCAATAGCATTCATGCAAGGGTATAGGATACATGCAAATAGAAGAAAACCTTACTACTTAACATGCAAATAATTCTCACTCATAATTGCACACTCGTATTCCACTATATGTAACAATTGTGTTTGCTACTAGATCCGCACTCGCATTCTGCTATATGCAAAATCCTAGCAATTTGATAAATATTATCCAACCTAGTTGATCAGGCTATGAAGAATAACGATAAATCAATACTCAATATAACCAAGAGAATTAAACCAACACATATAAGAATAAGAACAAGGAATAGAAAGCTCACAAACGAATCAACTGTATTGCTTCAAACGTCTAGTAGAACAAGGGGAAATTAGTGCTCCATTGACTTGCGAATGAAACCCTAATTGAGAAAAGAAAACTACGATGATAATAAAAGCGTCTCTACTCAAGACCTGGAAAGAGATCTTAAATAGGCTAGGGAAAGTAAGCTAAACCTAGAAATAATACTAAAGGAAATAAGATAATAAAAATAGGAAGTCGGAAAACGCAAAATAGGAAATAATATCTCGCTGGCCGCGAGGCGTTAACAAGTCCACCGCGGGGCGGCGGCTATCTTCTGGCGCGACCAGCTTCTTCTCTGAGATTCACCGCCGGGTCGCGGTGGCGAACGTCCCTTTGGCGAGCATCTTGATCATCGCTTCGAGCATCTATCCACCGTTCCTCTGGCGAACGTCTTGATCATCTCTTTGATCGTACTTGTCCATCACTTTGGACGTGTGAAGACCATCACTTTGGTCCAGTTCCCTGCGTGAAAAGGCTATCTCTTTAGCCTTAGAAGACACCATCTCCTTGGCAAGTAGAAGAATGAAGGAAGGCTTGTTCAACGTTAAAGATCCTATCTTGCAACGGCGTTTTCGAGGGTCGTTCGCATCACGACATAACCTAAGTTAGAATTCCCGGTTTAAGATTTTTCTAGGAGCAGTAGGGGGAATTGTGCACATCCATCCAGTCGGTGGTGGAAAACTCGCTCATGGCAACGTCAATCATCGAATGTCCTCCTCTTAGAAGACCTTGACAGGTACATATCATACTTATTCTTGACTCATCTCAAGACATTTGTTGTTGTTCCTCCTAGAATTGTTGGTTACCGTGCTCTTCAGACGATCAAAACCAGAAAATCGATCCAAAAATCTGACTTCTACAGCTTTGGTATACTCCTACTAGAGCTGCTCACTAGGAAAACATCGGTGCATTTACCTGGCCGTGAAGAGCTGGTTGATCTCCCGAGGTGGGTGCAGTCGCTTTTAGGGAAGAGTTGACCACTGAAGTCTTTGATGTGGAGCTAATGGGACATGAGAATATTGAAGAAGAGTTGGTTCAGATGCTTCAGATAGCAATGACATGTTTGTCTAAGGTGCCTGACATGAGACCCAAAATGGAAGACGTTAGGATGATGGAGGAGATCAAGTTGGATTCTTTGAGTCGTCCATCGCCAGAGACTCAGTCCAAGGGATCTGCCTCAGCCTCATAGAGTCACAAATAGTGTGATTATGTTGTTAAATTGATCGCAAAGCTAGAGAATACAAGCAAAGGAGTGTACAATGTACACACACATATATGTATAAGCTTTCTCCAATCAGTATGTTAGTACAAGAAGCTCAATAATTCTTCTAGGGTTTGTGTAGAAATTATTGGTCATTTTTTTTGGTTTCTTTGGTATCACAAATGTGTTTGTTACCAAAGGCATTGTTTGTAGTGTACTTCCTATTTCCTAACCATTGTGATTTTTATTTCCTTTTTTTATTTGTTGTCTATATTTTAGTGAATCATTTCCCAAATGTTCAATACTCCACCATCTAAATTGTCTCTTTTTTGTGCATTTCTTAATCAATGTGACAAATCAAAGGCATAATAATTATGCAAATATTCTTCTCATGACAAAATTTGAAACATCAACATTTCAATGTGCAGTGTTTAACTCTTGACCTGTGCATTAGTCTAGTAGACATGAATGGAAACAAATATGCAGAAAAAGGAGTGTGTTGAAACTTATTATAACAGAGGCAATTCAACAGAAAAAAAGTGGTCCAGAAGAAATGTATATGATTGACTGTTGAACAAACTGAAAGAAAATCAAGAACACTATATTTCATATAGATTTATCATTCCCACTGTGATCTCCCTTTCGAAAGACCCGTCTCAAAATTCGAGGTAGGGAGAGGACACCTTCTTAGTTCTACAAATACTATTGGCTTACATGACAACATACAATCTCAAGTCTCAACAATCAACATTGTTGCACAAAGCTGGAATCGTCTCTAACTAGATCGACACCACTAACATAATTCGCCATAAAAGATAAAAGCTTGAAAGGAGCACCAACCAATGGCGAGTGTGAGAGGGGTACACCATCAGTCTTCTCATCCATCAACTCTTGCCCTTTTACATCTCGGGTTTCATATTCATCCAATGGAATTTGCACAATTTCTCCAGACATGGTGGTTTTTGGAAACTTTCGATTTACAACAGAATAGTCTTCATTGGAATGATCCAACCTCTCTTCCTCGATTAACACTCTATTTGAACTATTACTATTAGCATTCTCGGTTAATATAACAATTTCATTATTGGATTCAAATTCAGTATGAGAAGCAATAGCATAGCCATTGACAGTTTGAGATTCAGGACCAGAGATGGCAAGATCTCCATCTTTGGCTTATGAGTGACGAAGTTCAATATACAACTCGTTCATCTACAAACAATAAGTTCAAAATAGAAAAATGATAAAGTTTGAAGTGTTAATAAAATCACATCCCTAAAGATTACAATGTTCAAACCTCAAAATATGAAATTCATTCCCAATCAAGTTCAATTCATTCCCAAATTTCGTTCATTCCCGAATTTCAGCAAACACCGTAAATTCATTTTCAACCCCAATTCCCAATCCATTCACAAATCTATATATCCAAACTCTAAATCATAAAATTTGTAAGATGAGTTGAAAGAAATCTTACCTGAATGAAAAATCAGCTTTTGTCATCACCGCTTCCACTGTGGTTGGTCTCTGTTGTCTCCCTCCTTGGTCGTGTTCGCACAACCTTCATGGCTTGTCGCCCCAGCCACCGCCGCCAAGGTTCGTCATCCTCCGCCGTGTCGTCTCACGAAACGCGCGGCCAGCCGCCTCACCTCGCGCAAAACTACATCGCCACTGTTCCTTCAGAAGCTTCACTATGCAGAGCATGATATGTTGGAGGTGGAGAGAGCAGCCTTTTTTAGCCTTCTTTTTTGTTTTATTTTAATAACTTAACGGGGCTGTTAATTTAAAATTAACGAAAGGGTATTTCACAAAAAAACGCAACAAGTTTAAGGATAACATGCGAAATATACCATACCTTTGGGTATTTTGCGAAAATTGCATAACTTCAGGGGTACCACACGAAATTTTCGTACTTTAAAAGTGGGAGTTGCACTTCCTTATATTTGCATGTGTTAGGTCTTACGTGTCATTACAATTTACTTGCATGTGTCCTGTCCATCTTTATGTATGTGTAAGTTTATAATTGGCTCATTTAATATTTTACTATATCTTGATTTATGCTCTATTTTTTTTTCATGTAGAGGTCAAACTGAGTCATCTCAATAACTAAGTACACCTTTTTTGTTGCCACGTCTTATGATGTTGGCTGCCATGTGTCTTCGACCGACGCTGCATGTTGATGTG
Source organism: Rheum nobile (assembly GCA_027886185.1). NCBI lineage: Eukaryota > Viridiplantae > Streptophyta > Magnoliopsida > Caryophyllales > Polygonaceae > Rheum > Rheum nobile. The sequence goes on along the minus strand of WOAB01000103.1, from coordinate 3,873,458 downwards.
AAACTCTTCATTCCACCGCCTTAACCTATTTGCTCCAATAAACGCTGAGGTGCTATACGCCATTGTCCTCATGGCTGCTGGGTTCCTCTATTTCGTAATAAGGTATGTGGTTTATCAAAAGATGTACATAATGGTTGTGTTATGTTGTGTTTTGTTGTTGTTTGGGATATGAAATATTACTATTTGCTTGAATGATTTATTGTTGATTTTTGAAATGTTGGTTTTTGCTTGTTTTTTTTATTGTGTTGTGATTTGGATGTGTTGGAGTGTATTAGATGTTTATGGGTTGAAAATCCGACACAAAACTGATCGATCACAAGTCATAGAATTGGCGGTCTATTGGTGGAGAATCTGGTTATATAGAAATCAACAAAGCTTTGGAAGAACAAATAATGACATTGACATGATTAAGGATCTACTTATTTACATCAAAAAAACAAATCCATAATTGAAAACAAATCCATAATTGGAAACAAACGAAGAATTGAAACTCAGACTATCTGGTTGAAGCTAAACAAAAAAAGAACAATAACAACAAAGTAGACGACCAAAGAAGAAATGGAAAAAATCACCGGATAATGTCATAAAAATTAACATGAATGGATCCACCAAGATTAATGGAGACTCTAGCTATGGCTTCATTTTTCGAAACAGCAAAGGTGAACCAATATTCCTTTTCGGGGACAAATGTAGAATCTCTACCCCTTTAAAAACAGAAACCCTGGCAGTTAGGAATGCCTTGGTTAAGCTTATGGATTAGGGCTTAACAACATTCAAGTTGAATGCGATAACCTTACTATTTTAAACGTCTTGAATAAAATTTCGCACCGTCCCTGGGATATATATTGAAATTTTAATTTCTGATATCCTTTGTGTTTTACAACTGTTTTCTTCAGTGTAGATTTGTCATGTCTTTCGAGAAACAAACACTGTAGCCGACTTTATTGCAAAGCTGGGCCAGCGGAGTTCCTTAGAAGATATTCAAGCCAATCTAGAGCTTTTAGTTCTCATCCGTATGGAAAATGTGATGTACATTATTCTTTGTATAAAGAATTAAAGATGCATAAAATTTAGCTTAAAACTACATCACTTTTGAACTAAAAGTATCTTTATTGAAAATGTTTATGTACATTATTTTCTTTTGCAATTTTTTAATATAATATGAAGTTGTGTTTCTTGTCTAAAATATAAGTATTTTATATTCAAAGGTATCTAGTGAGATTGAGTACTCCTATATATGAAAACACGAGAAAGATGTACACGCAAAACACAATATACATGATAGTAGTAAAAAAATGATGTTCAATTTTTTTTCCAAAAATGTGTTTTTTTGTTGTAAAATTCCCGCACGAGTCACATGCACTCCTGGAATGCGCGTGCATAGGTTTTTGTCCAAGCCGTATATGCATAGTTTTTTTCTGGTAAAAATGTGCAAGATTGTTTTACTCTATGTGGATGACTATGAAGTGTATATGTTTTTGTCTCGATGTGCATATAAATTAGTCTACATATACATCTATTTTGTATTAGGTGTGTACATATCGTTTTGTATTAAAAATATACATGAATTTCTTAAATTGTGTATGCTCGCTTTTTGAAGTACATAACTTTTTCTGCCTAAAAAGTGCATATAAATTGATCTACATGTATATCGCTTTTATTGAAAATTGCATGAGTCTTTATAAAGTGAACAATACTTTTTGATGTGCATAAATATTTGCGTAAATATGATTATGAATTAGTAGACTTTTGCATCTATTTTTATTAGGTGTGCATAATTCATTTTTATTGAAAATGTGCATGAGTTTTTGCCCAAATATGGATATAAATTGATCTACATGTGTATTTATTTTGTACTAAGTGTGCATGTATCATTTTTACTGAAAATGTGCATGTTTTTATAATGCATGCATGAATATGGATATGCATAAATCTTTTTCTAAAAGTGCATACAAATTGTCCGAAATGTACATAATGTTATGAACATGCATGTTATGTTACACATGTTTAATTAAGTATGAACACAAGTGTTGTATAAGTTTGACAATTTAGGTAGATTATTGAAGGTAAATAGTAATGGTGAATTATTCACCTTCTTTACCTTGATATTAGTCAAGAATTGTATGCTACCATTGGCCTAAAAATAGAGGCCTTAACCATTGTGAAAGACGCACCAACAAAGAGCAAGAATACCTCTCTAAAGTTCTTGATCTCTCTCTCCCTCTCTTCTAATACTTAAAGTTGTTTTAAGTGTTTCGTTATAAAGGTTTAAGTGATCTTGCCTTAATCACTTCACGTTATCAACACGAGTCTCTAAATACCACTTGAGCTTCGGGAATCATCAAGGTACAAATCTCTACCATTACATTAGTTTAATCATGCAAGAAGATTATTACAAACTCGATTTGAGGAGTATGCTCTGTAGTTGCCCAAATTGGGATCCTCTACATCAAAAACTCAATTTGTCTTCCTATATCTAAAATCGTTTTTACTAAAAATGGAAACATAATATCTAGATTCATACAAGATACAAACAAAACACTAGATTTGCTTACCTTCTTTTGATGTCTAGCCTTGAACTCTCTTTGTTAATCCTTGATTTCACCACTTGAAACGTAAGTAAGTTTTTGCAAATAATATGATGAGAATGATATTGATAATCATGATAAGAACAAGGCAAATGAAAAGCTTGATTAAGAATTGATCATTACTAGCTCTAAGGCGGCAAAAAATCTCATCGTCGGCCATTGAAATGGTTGAAAGAAAATGGAAGGGGTGATAAAAATGGAGACGAGAAGGAGAAGATAAGGATGGTGAAAAAGGGTAATAATGGGTGGCCATAAATAAAAGAGGGTAAAAGAAAACGGTTCGGGTTTTAATTGTTCCCGTCAAAATTATCTTCGTATGATTTCTTACTTGCATTATGGTCTATACAGTATGATCACTATTCTAATTCACGCATTCTGATTGCATACTATACACATTCTTTATATAAAGTATATCTACATGCTATCTACATACCTATGTTGATATGAAAAGACAATATGACACGACTTTAACAATTATTCGGCCATATCGTTTCACACACGACTCATAAATCATTCATGCATATTGTTGATCATGCTAATTAATTTATGTTATACAACTCTTGATTTCCAGTAACTAAATGGCAAGCATCGCAAAGAGGGAATTTGACATCCTTGAGCTATTAGGCCAAAAATACCTTGAATGGAGGGTTGATGCCTTAGCTCACCTCAGGCAAATGGCCTTGAGGGAACGATTGTGGAAAATAATAATACCACGCCCCAGGAAAAGGCGAAAGCCATTGTGTTCCTCCGCCACCACATACATGAAAGTCTCAAAACTGAGTACTTGTTTGTGGAAGATCCAAGAGAATTGTGGGAGAGCTTGAATGAACGTTATGGACATCAAAATGAGGTCCTGCTTCCACAAGCACTGTACGAATGGAACAATCTAAGGTTCCAGGACTTTAAGTCCATATCTGAGTACAATAGTGATATACACAGGATCACGTCTCAGTTGAGACTATGTGGTAATGTGATAACCCAACAAGAAATGTTGGAGAGAACTTTCTCCACTATGCATGCCTTTAATGTTGTGTTACAACAACAATATAGAGAGAGAGGCTTCAAGAGATACTCTGACTTATTAAAAGTCTTGTTGGTTGCTGAAAAGAATAATGATCTCTTGATGAAAAACCACAATCTAAGGCCTACTGGCTCCACAACAATTCTAGAAGCAAATGTTGTGGATAAAAGGTTCCCAGATGGGGATGCCAACGAATATGGGCAACAGTCATGATGCGATAATGGTCGTGGTCGTGGTCGTGGAGGCCGTGGTGGCTATGGTCGTGGTCAAGGCCACAACAAGGGCCATATTAATTATCGTGGTAATTATGGCCACCAGGGGAATGGCAAGCAAAAGGGTCAAACAAGACCCTCCTAAAAATCGAAATCCACTTGCTACAGATGTGGCATGACTGGTCACTGGTCAAGGGTATGTCGTGTATCTCCACACTTAGTGAAGCTATACCAAAATGAGAAAAATAAAGACAAGGCTACCAAGACCAATCATATTGAAGGTGTGAGTAATTCACACGTGACCAATCTCGATGTCGAAAATTTCCTCAACTTTGATAATTACGATGACTTTGTCTTAGAGGCTTAAATGGAAATAATAACCTCTAAATATCTATGTTATTTGTTGTTGCATGACGTTATGTAATATCTTCTATTTCCTTGCACTATGTTTTCTCATTCTCTCATAAGAATATTGTGTAATATAACTATCTATGTGTAATATATATGAAGTTTTTCTTACTAATGTCTTGAAGTGAGACTCGATGGAAAGGAGCAATGTCTTCTAGACAGTGCGACAACACACACCATTTTGAGAAACAAAGAGTTCTTTACTCATTTGAAAGCCTATGAAGGCAATGTCACTACAATATCGGGTGTGTCTAAACTCATTAAAGGCTCCGAAAAGCTATTGTTCTACTCCCAAGAGGAACAAAATTAGTGACAAATGATGCACTATATTCGAGTAAATCTCAAAGGAATTTATTGAGTTTTAAAGATGTGCGTCATAATGGGTTTCATATGGAAACCATGAATGAAAATGGGAAAGAATATTTGTGCATCATAAAATATGAATCTGGCCGAAAACAGATTCTTGAAAGGATGCCAGGGCAAACCTCCGGATTATATCATACATATATTTATCCGTTTGAGGTCAATGTAGTGATACGTAAAATGTCATATGACCAAACTGCATTCACATTATGGCATGACCGTTTGGGTCACCTTGGATCAGTAATGATGCACATAATCATAAGGAATTCACTTGGACATCCATTGAAGAACATTAAGGTTCTATCGTCTAGTGATTTTAATTGCACTGCTTGCTCACTTGGGAAGCTAATTATAAGGCCTTCAAAAGGCAAAATTGAAAGTGAAATGCCTGCATTCTTAGAAAGAATCCAAGGAGATATATGTGGACCAATTGCTCCACCATGTGGACCATTTCGATATCTTATGGTGCTAATTGATGCATCCACACGTTGTTCACATGTAAGTCTATTATCGACTAGAAATGCAGCATTTGCTAAACTCCTTGCTCAAATAATCCGATTAAGGGCGCAATTCCCAAATTATGTCATAAAGAAAATTCGGCTTGATAATGCAGGAGAATTTATATCCCAAACTTTCAATGATTTTTGTATGTCAATTGGGATTGATGTTGAGCATCTAGTGGCTCATGTTCACACACAGAATGGTCTTGTTGAATCATTGATAAAGCGATTATAATTAATCGATAGACCATTGTTAATGAAATCCAGATTACCACCATCTGCATGGGGACATGCTATATTGCATGTTGCATCCTTGGTTCGGTTGAGACCAAGTGCAAACCATGAACATTCCCCACTGCAATTAGTATCTGGTAAGGAGCCGAACATTTTGCATCTAAAAATATTTGAATGTGCTGTTTATGTTCCTATTGCTCCACCTCAGCGAACAAAGATGGGTCCACAAAGAAGATTGGGAATTTATGTTGGTTTTGAATCCCCATCGATTATTAAATATCTTGAACCAACAACTGGTGATTTGTTTACAACAAGATTTGCTGATTGTCATTTTGGCGAAAGTACATTCCCTAACTTAGGGGGAGAAAAGAAAAAAGGTGGACCCATGTATGAAAGAGGTTACATGGAATGCAATTGCATTATCTCACCTTGATCCAAGAACAAAAATGTGTGAACAAGAAGTACAACGGATCATTCATTTGCAAAATGTTGCAAATTAGTTACCCGATGCTTTCATCGATACAAAGAAGGTAACTAAGTCACATATACCCGCAACAAATGCTCCTGCAAGGATTGAAATACCCGTTGGACAGCCAGAAGCGTCCATTGCAAATGAGTCTACAACACGCCGGAAGCGTGGTACACCACTAGGTTCAAAGAACTTGAGTCCAAGGAAGCCAAAGAACCAAAAGGGTATGGCAGGAGACGCCACAATTGCCCCGGAGAGCAATGATAAAGGCAAAGAGATTGAAAATGAAAACATCTCAAAGGAAAATGATATCCTGGATGAAGATCGAAATATCGATAATTTTGAGATTTCCATAAATTATGTATACATGGGTATACAATGGAATAGAAATGATATCATTGTTGATGATATATTTGTCTACTCAGTGGCTATAGATATTGTGGCCGAGGATGATGACATTGAGCCAAAATCAGTTGATGAATGTCGTCGAAGGAAAGATTGGCCGAGATGGAAAGAGGCCATTCAAGCAGAATTAAAATCGCTTGAAAAGCGAGAAGTCTTTGGACCTGTAGTCCATACACCAAAGGGTGTAAAACCAGTCGGATACAAATGGGTATTCGTCTGAAAACGAAATGAGAAAAATGAAATTGTGAGATATAAGGCTAGACTTGTAGCCCAAGGTTTTTCTCAAATCCCTGGAATTGATTATGAAGAAACATACTCTCCGATAGTCGATGCAACTACGTTGAGGTTTCTAAATTGGCATGTCTGTGTTTGAAAAACTACAGATGCGTCTTATGGATGTCGTGACTGCATGCTTATATGGGTCACTTGATACAGACATCTACATGAGAGTCCCAAAAGGACTAAAACTGCATGAGTCTAACAACTCTGAATCTCGAGAAATGTTTTCTATAAAACTGAGGAGGTCGTTGTATGGATTGAAACAATCAGGACGGATGTGGTACAACCGTCTTAGTGAATATCTTATGAAAGAGGGATATAAGAATAATGCCACATGCCCATGTGTTTTCATCAAGCGATCCAAGAATGGATTTGCTATTATTGCAGTCTATGTAGATGATTTGAACATCGTCGGAACTTCCCATGAACTCCAAGAGACTGCAAAATATTTGATGAAAAAATTCGAGATGAAAGATCTTGGTAAAACTAAGCTTTGTCTTGGCTTACAAATTGAGCACCTTAAGGATGAAATTTTTATCCATCAGTCTAATTATACTGAGAAAGTATTGAAAAGGTTTAATATGGACAAGGCTTATCCTTTGAGATCTCCCATGGAAGTTCGATCTCTCAATGTAGAAAGGGATCAATTTCGCCCTCGAGAAGAGGACGGAGATGTTCTTGGTCCAGAAGAACCATATCTAAGTGCAATATGTGCTCTTATGTATTTAACTAACAATACAAGACCAGATATTGCTTTTGCTGTGAATCTATTGTCCATATTTAGTTTTGCTCCTACAAGGAGTCATTGGAACGTGATCAAACATATATTCCGCTATCTCCGCGGCACACATGATCTTGGGTTATTCTATTGTAACCAAAGAGGCGCTACCTTGGTCAGCTATGCAGATGCAAGATACTTATCAGACCCACATAAAGCCAATTCACAAAAATGCTATGTATTCACATATGAAGGCACATTTGTCTCATGGAGATCAACAAAGCAAACCGTGACTGCTACATCATCAAATCAAGCAGAGTTGATTGCTTTGTATGAAGCAGGAAGAGAATGTGTGGCACTACGAGCAATGATCAATATCATCCAGAAAGAATGTGGAATGAGGCCTATCACTGACGACCCAACATTGTTGTATGAAGACAACTCAACATGTGTTGCTCAGATGAAGAAAGGCTACATCAAGGGAGACCTCACAAAACATATATTGCCTAAATTATTGTCTACTCATGAACTAAAAGAAGCTGGGGAAGTTGATATCCAACAAATCCGATCGAACGACAACTTGACATATATGTTCACAAAGTCATTGGCTCCTAAGAAATTTGCAGAGCTGGTATCCAAGATTGGAATGTGCAGACTCCGAGACATACGTTGATCTCAGGGGGAGCATCATACGCACTATACTCTTTTTCCCTTCGATCAGGCTTTTATCCCACTGGGTTTTGACTGACAAGGTTTTTAATGAGGCATCATCAAGGGCATATAATGGGATATATAGTTGCACTTTTTTTTCCCTTTGATCAAGTTTTTATCCCACTGGGTTTTTCCTGACAAGGTTTTTAACGAGGCAACGCACATCCATATCTCACAACGTGTGATACCCCGTAATTTTGTAAGGTTATTTTGGGAATTATGGAATTCTCCCGAGTACCCGTTGTGTACGTCGGATTTAATTCAGGTAGCTTGAGACATTCTGTAATGTGCTCTGTATCTATAATATTTTTCTCAGTGAAATAATATACAGACAAGGTGCCTTAGATTTTAATTGTCGTTCGCGTACAATAAATTTTATCCCGGTTTAACGTTTGGCTCGTTCAAAGCTGAATGGGCGGGAAAAGGGGGAAACGGCGACCGCCGTTCAGAAACGGCGACCGCCGTGGTTGGGCCCGAGAGGTCAACGTGTCAGCTTCTAGCTGGCCGCGACAGGCCTAGCGACGGCGACCGCCGCATTTACGGTGACCGCCGCGTGCCCGCCGCAGGCAAACTTACGGCGAACGCCGTGATTGTCTAGTGGGCATTGCCCGCCGGTCGCCGGCGTCGTTCGAGGCGCGCCGTTGCATCGTTTGCCGCGTCTGAGGGTTTGTAGAACACTCCTTGGGGTTTGCCTATAAATAGACGAGCTTGGGCATGGGTTTTGGGTCATCTATAACCCCGAATCGCTGCCAAATTCGCCTCTCGCCGGAGTTGTGTTTTCGCCGGAATTCGAAGGTCTCGCCGGTGTTGCTTTGGTGTGGTTCCTGAGTGCCTTTGTGAAGCTTTTGGTTAGCCTTGGAGGTTAGAAGCCAAAGCAAGTCGAAGGAGGCCGAACCGCTCGTGTTTTGGGGTGAGTTTTCTCTCGTTTCAGTCGGCCGTGTTCTTCACGGCGACCGCCGTGTTCTTCACGGCGACCGCCGTGTTCTTCACGGTGACCGCCGTGATGAATACGGCGACCGCCGCCAGAGCCCAAAACGCCTTCGTGGCTTTGGCTTGGTTGGTTGTCGTCGTGGCGTCTTTCCTTTCGTATTCTTTCGCCGTGCTTAGATTCGTACTATTTATGTCGGATCTAACTTAGGGTTCCTTTTATGGGTCGACTCGAAGGTTGTTGTGCTGTTGGAACTATACTGTGTCGAGCCCGGAATCCAGTTGACGTCGTTAGACTATTCTGCGGATTAAGGCAAGTGGCGGTTCGCTCTTGCTCATTCGTTCCATATTTACATTAATTATCAGTAGTTATCTGAGTAATTGATTTGGAATGAATATTCTGTTTGTCTGGAAACGGTTTTGTTAAACTATTTTGAAAATCATATAATAGGTTGTATATCTGTTAGAACAACGCTATTATCTGTGATCGCCTTTCGGGCCTTTATGTGGATTTATCCAGTAACTGTTGTTGTGCTATACTGTTTAGTTAGCACTAGTGGCTAGGAACGCTATGTACCTTGAGGGGGTTTAGCTGTTTCTTTATAACTGGTACTTGGTGGTTCATCCCCAGTACTTTCTCTTTGGTCATGACCATACCCTTTCACAGGGTAGGCGCACTTCGCTAGTGCCAAATCTTCCAGGGTTCATCCCTTCGATATCTCTTGTGAGGAGATCTGATATCTCTTGTGAGGAGATCCGATATCTCTTGTGAGGAGATCCGATATCTCTTGTGTGGAGATGTAAAAGCTTATAACGTAATGCTTATTTTGGAATTAAATAAGATAAGTGCCCGAGTGCACATGATTAATATACCTTGGGCGAGTAGTGCAGCTAAGCTTTAGTGCAGCTAGGAAAGCTCGTCTTGACTTTTGATCAGAGTACGTTCTCTTTCCAATCTGGATTCGTGGTAAGCGATGAGGTTGGTCGTGAACCGAAACATCTTAGTCAGTTTTTAAATCGTTATGTGGTTCTGTAAGATCTAGACTTGAATGTAGTACGTTCTCTTTCCAATCTGGATTCGCTGTAGGCGATGAGGTTGGTCGTGAACCGAAGCATCTCAGTCAACTTTTAAATCATCGTTGTATGATCCTGTAATCATTCCACATTTGTCATTTTTCCTTAAAGACTCAATCTCTTGGAGTCTCTTTTCGAGTCGATTTCTGTGAAGATGAAGTCTTCCAGAATCTTCTCTCATGCATACCTTTGTTGTTATTCCGTGAAAGTACCGGGTTATGTATCGTCCCTTCGGTTATTATTCGAGGGACAATGATAGTAAACGGTTACGATCACTCGAACCATTCTGCTTTTTACCCTTGCTAGTCTATTCAAGTAGACTAACCCACGAACTTTGTTCTCCGCATGTGGGCTGGTGTCATCCGTTCGATTCGGCACATCAGATAGAGTGAAGATTTGAGGAGACTAGATTGACTATGAAGACGACGGTTATTTTTGGATGTTTTAATAATTGTTTTTAATCAGGTTGAGATCCTTGGGCAGGTGATCATCACGATCACAACCCCGTTTGTAAAATCTTTTATTTGTCTTCCGCTGTACTTTGTTTGAACTCTGTATTTTGACCTATTCGGGATTGGGTTGTAATCCCGTAACTCTTGTTTCCTCGACAATGTTATGTTTTGGAATTTATTGCTTGATCTTTGTGTATCAATTGCATTTCATAAATTGTATTTATTTTTGGTAAAGCCTTGGGTGATCTCGGTAAGGAACACTTGGGTCACTGGCGGTAATACCTTTCCAAAAGGGTTAAGTTTTGGGGGTGTTACAATTGTGGTATCAGAGCCAAAGGTTTTAAAACGGGGTTGGGATTTTATAAATCATTTACCCATTTTTGAAAATGCTTCAAAAGGGCTCTGAATTTTCAAAGTGAAAAGAATTTCAAAACACCGTTCATAGTCATGTCTTCTGTACAGTCTGATATAGTAAGCTTGCTTCTATGTCTAGAAAGACTAATTCCTTTCCCGTTGCCCCGTTTGATATGGGTGCATTCTGTTCTCTTCAGAGGAACCCGGGAGAAGCCGAGGTGGTTTCACCATCTCTAGCTAGGCTTGATTCCCAGTTCGCTCGTTGTGAGTTGAGGTTGTAGAACCTAGTAACTCGGTTCGAGTTCATCAATAGAAATTACCAAGTTGATCTATTCTAAGTTGATTTTATTACGATAAATATATCAGAATGATATTAATGTGATAAAATCCTTGGAATTTGATCGGTAAACAGATGGTGAACACGAGGAACGTTATCTGTGCTGGTGCTGGGCCGAGTAATGACCCTAGACCAAACCTGAGGATTGATGCAGACCCGTCAGGAAAGCGTGAGTCTGTCTTCAATAATAATCCAGGAGGCAATGGCCAAGCTCAGGCCGACGCTCCAGTAGTGCTCGATGCAGCGACAGTCGCATCAATTCGGGGGATTGTTCTGTAAGCAATCACCGAGATAATGAGGCCAATCGCACCTCAGGCACAAGGAGTGCCCAGTACCTCCAGAAGTTCCGAGGTTTGAGGAACAAGAGAACCAGGTACTACAGGGAGGCGTGATCAGGGATAGAGGAGAGTATGGTCGAGCGCTGAAGGCCATTAACTCCATGAGGCCTGACAGCTTCGATGGGAAAGGAGAACCAGTCAAGGTGGCTCATTGGTTTTCCCACATGGAGCGGCTATTCCGTAATGTTGAGTGCACTGAAGCGGAGAGAGTGCATATAGCCTCTCTTCAGTTAAAGGAAGAAGCCATCGAATGGTGGGAGAGTACCGACTTAGCTGATAGCCCGATTTTGACCTGGTCTATGTTTAAGACCAAGATGACTGATCGTTTCTTCTCTCGTGCTATGAGGGAGGAGAAACACAAGGAGTTTCTGTATCCGCAAACGGATGGATTGAAGGTGACCGAGCTTGCAACCAAATTCAATCATCTAATGTAGTACGCTGGACCTGAGATATCCAGTGAGGCACAGAAGATCTGGTATTTCCACGAATGGATGAGTCCAGACATCAAGCCGATGATGGTGCACCACACATGCTCTACTCTGGAGCAGTATGTGGATACAGCCTACAAGCTGGAGGTGACTCTGGAGGAGTCGACCAAGAAGCGTAACAGCCAGAGGCAAGTGCAGTACCAGCCTCAGGCAAGTGGGTTCAAACGCCCCGCGCCACCATCAGATTTTGCCAATTCTGGCCGAGCAAGAACGAATAAGACTCATGATGAGTCTACGCAACGTTCTGGCCAAGGCAATAATCCGATTCAGTGCTACAACTGCGGTACGCACGGGCACAAGAGCAATGAATGTCTGAAGGACAAAAAGACATGCTTTGACTGCGGAAAGGAGGGTCATATGCAGGCGTTCTGTCAGCGGAGGAATGTGAAAGGAGCTGAGTCACGACAAGGGTCTGTTAATCAGAACAACCGACCCAAGTTCAGTCCGGTGGAAGCTCCTAGCCCTTCAATGCAGACGACTGCGCAGAACAAAGGGAAAGCCCCGATGGCTTCAGGAAGCCAAGGTCAACGCCTATACGTGATACGTGAGGCGGATGGACCCTATGCTCCTAATGCTTAGAGTACTTTGTATCTGCATTATATTTTTGTTAATGTGTTGTTGATGTGGGTGCTACCCAGACTTTCATTTTGGATGGTTGTAGTTAAGTTGCGTGTGCAACGAGGTTGCGAACCTTTCGTTGTAACTCTTCTTATACATGAACCTTTGGTTTATACCAAGTTATGTTTCGTTGCTTGTTGATGGGGTAAGGTCTCGTGTTCGAGACTTACCAACAACCTCTGAGGATATGGATGCCTATTAATTAGGTGGAGCTACCAATGATGGGTTGAGATGTATGGACAGCGGCTCATGGCAACAGAGGACGCTGGTAATGGCTGGGCCTGGACTCGGAGCCACTAGTGAGTCGTCTGTGAACCATGTAGTGGGCTGGTTCAAGATGGTGACCATTTAGTGGGAACCAATCGTCTGTCGGATTGTCAATTACCATCAAGGGTAAGAAATTCAAAGCGATTTGACCTAAATAACCATGGTCCATACGATAATTATTCTCGGTATGGATTGACGGAAGCGTCACAAGGCAGTGATCGACTTCAGTTTTTGATATTTCTGTGGTTAGAGGATTTCCGGGTGTCTTTCCAGAAGATATTCCTGGATACCCTGAATTGTGTTGTGGAGTTTGCAATTGATCTCGAGCCGTGTACCACGCCGATCTCTGAGGCACCATACCGGATGGCTCCTATTGAGACGCAAGAATTGAAGAAGCAACTCAAGGATCTTCTTGACAAAAGTTATATAAAGCTGAGTGCATCACCTTGATTAGGAGTGCCCTAGTTTTATGTGTCAAAGAGAAAGATGGACCGTTTCGACTTTATTTTTGACTTTCGAGAGTTGAATAAAGTCACGATCAAGAGCAAGTATTTGTTACCAAGGAATGATGATCTGTTGGATCAACTACAGAGAGAAAAAGTTTTCTCCAAGATCGACCTGAGATCTGGTTTTCATCAGCTCAGGATTTGTGAGGATGATATTCCGAGGATTGCGTTTCGGACAAGAGATGGTTACTACGAGTTTGTAGTCATGCCATCTGAGCTTACGAATACTCTAGGAGTTTTCATGAACCTAGTGCATCGATGTTTTAGACCAGTACTTGAATAAGTTCATAGTGGTCTTCATCAATGGCATTTTGATTTTTCCCGAGCAAGGAAGCTCACAGGGAACGTCTGCGGATTGCTTTATCGGTCCTTAGACCAAGTCGGTTGTACGCAAAGTGGGCTAAGTGTGATTGTTGGATCTAGAAGTGGCTTTCTTAGGCCATGTGATCAATAAGAATGAGGTTATGGTTATTCCCCAGAAGAGTGAATCAGTAGTTGTTTGGAAGCGGCCTCAGGGTGTGAGCGAGGTGCGCAGTTTCCCAAAGCTTGCAGGACATTATAGACGGTTCATGAAATGATTTTTTTTTTCTAAGATCTCTCCACCTATGACCAGTCTGTCCACAAGGTCAACCAGAAGTTGTCTGGGATGACAAGTGCAAGACCAGTTTTCAAGAAGTTGAAACAGTGTCTGACTTTTGCACCAGTTTTGGCGTTGTCAGAAAGAATGATGGCTATATGGTCTATAGTTAATGCTTCGAGAAATGGGTTGGGATGTGTCTTTGATGCAGAAAGGCAAGGATATTACATACGCATCTAGACAATTGAAAACCTATGAAGCAAACTAACCAACACATGACCTAGAACTAGCAGCAATAGTGTTTGCATTGGAAACTGAGGTTACTTGGGTAACTCAGAGGTCAGCAGAAGTTTCCACCAGGAGATTGTCCGTTACATGGCATTCCTAAGACCATTGTATCGGATCGAGATGGCCGATTTATGTCAAGTTTATAGCAAGAACTTCACAAGGCCATGGGAACTGAATTGAGATTCAGCAGCGTTTCATCCTCAGACAGATGGTCAGTCTGAAAGACCATCTAGACCTGGAGGATATGCTAAGAAGTATACATACTCGATCATCCGACTAGCTGGGAAGACAGCCTAAGTCTGATTGAGCTCACGTACGATAATAATTGGCATGCTACAATCAAGATGGCTCCGTTTGAAGCTTTGTATGGTCACAGATGTAGATCTCAGATTTGTTGGGTTGAGTACGCCGACAAGATTCTACTTGGACCAGAGTTGGTCGAAAGGACAACTTCGAACATTGCTCTGAGTAGACAGAGGTTGTTGACCGCTCAGAGTCGACAAAAGTTTTACGCAGATCAGAAGTGTTAAAGTGTTGAGTTCAAGGTTGGTGTCAAGGTACTTGTCACAGTATCGCCACCCAAGGATGTTTTCAGGTTTGGTAAGCGTGGGAAGCTTAACCCTTGCTACATGGGACCATTCAAAATTCTGGATAGAGTAAGATCTCTAACGTACCGTTTGGCATTGTCGCCATCGGCATACCCAGTGTATAATGTGTTCCACGTATCATTGCTAAGGATATTCATGCCAAGATGAGTCTCGTAGGCTGAGCTATAAGGACGTCGAGATTCAGGCAAATGGTACTTGAGAGGAGATGCCAGTGTGCATTCTTGAACGTCGTGTGAAGCGACTGAGCAACGAGATCGTACTGTTGGTACGAGTTATGTGGTCCAAGTCTGGGACTGAGGAAGTTACTTGGGAAACCGAGGCAGAGATGCTCAGATACTTTCCCGAGTTGTTTTTTTCGGCCAAGTTTCGGGGTCGAAACTTCTTTTAAGGGGGAGGTGATGTGATACCCCGTAATTTTGTAAGGTTATTTTAGGAATTATGGAATTCTCCCGAGTACCCGTTGTGTACGTCGGATTTAATTCAGGTAGCTTGAGACATTCTGTAATGTGCTCTGTATCTGTAATATTTTTCTCAGTGAAATAATATACAGACAAGGTGCCTTAGATTTTAATTGTCGTTCGCGTATGATAAATTTTATCCCGGTTTAACGTCTGGCTCGTTCAAAGCTGAATGGGCGGGAAAAGGGGGAAACGGCGACCGCCGTTCAGAAACGGCGACCGCCGTGGTTGGGCCCGAGAGGTCAACGTGTCAGCTTCTAGCTGGCCGCGACAGGCCTAGCGACGGCGACCGCCGCATTTACGGCGACCGCCGCGTGCCCACCGCAGGCAAACTTACGGCGACCGCCGTGATTGTCCAGTGGGCATTGCCCGCCGGTCGCCGGCGTCGTTTGCCGCGTCTGAGGGTTTGCAGAACACTCCTTGGGGTTTGCCTATAAATAGACGAGCTTGGGCATGGGTTTTGGGTCATCTACAACCCCGAATCGCTGCCAAATTCGCCTCTCGCCGGAGTTGTGTTTTCGCCGGAATTCGAAGGTCTCGCCGGTGTTGCTTTGGTGTGGTTCCTGAGTGCCTTTGTGAAGCTTTTGGTTAGCCTTGGAGGTTAGAAGCCAAAGCAAGTCGAAGGAGGCCGAACCGCTCGTGTTTTGGGGTGAGTTTTCTCTCGTTTCAGTCGGCCGTGTTCTTCACGGCGACCGCCGTGATGAATACGGCGACCGCCGCCAGAGCCCAGAACGCCTTCGTGGCTTTGGCTTGGTTGGTTGTCGTCGTGGCGTCTTTCCTTTCGTATTCTTTCGCCGTGCTTAGATTCGTACTGTTTATGTCGGATCTAACTTAGGGTTCCTTTTATGGGTCGACTTGAAGGTTGTTGTGCTGTCGGAACTATACTGTGTCGAGCCCGGAATCCAGTTGACGTCGTTAGACTATTCTGCGGATTAAGGCAAGTGGCGGTTCGCTCTTGCTCATTCGTTCCATATTTACATTAATTATCAGTAGTTATCTGAGTAATTAATTTGGAATGAATATTCTGTTTGTCTGGAAACGGTTTTGTTAAACTGTTTTGAAAATCATATAATAGGTTGTATATCTGTTAGAACAACGCTATTATCTGTGATCGCCTTTCGGGCCTTTATGTGGATTTATCCAGTAACTGTTGTTGTGCTATACTGTTTAGTTAGCACTAGTGGCTAGGAACGCTATGTACCTTGAGGGGGTTTAGCTGTTTCTTTATAACTGGTACTTGATGGTTCATCCCCAGTACTTTCTCTTTGGTCATGACCATACCCTTTCACAAGGTAGGCGCACTTCGCTAGTGCCAAATCTTCCAGGGTTCATCCCTTCGATATCTCTTGTGAGGAGATCCGATATCTCTTGTGAGGAGATCCGATATCTCTTGTGAGGAGATCCGATATCTCTTGTGTGGAGATGTAAAAGCTTATAACGTAATGCTCGTTTTGGAATTAAATAAGATAAGTGCCCGAGTGCACATGATTAATATACCTTGGGCGAGTAGTGCAGCTAAGCTTTAGTGCAGCTAGGAAAGCTCGTCTTGACTTTTGATCAGAGTACGTTCTCTTTCCAATCTGGATTCGTGGTAAGCGATGAGGTTGGTCGTGAACCGAAACATCTTAGTCAGTTTTTAAATCGTTATGTGGTTCTGTAAGATCTAGACTTGAATGTAGTACATTCTCTTTCCAATCTGGATTCGCTGTAGGCGATGAGGTTGGTCGTGAACCGAAGCATCTCAGTCAACTTTTAAATCATCGTTGTATGATCCTGTAATCATTCCAGATTTGTCATTTTTCCTTAAAGACTCAATCTCTTGGAGTCTCTTTTCGAGTCGATTTCTGTAAAGATGAAGTCTTCCAGAATCTTCTCTCATGCATACCTTTGTTGTTATTCCGTGAAAGTACCGGGTTATGTATCGTCCCTTCGGTTATTATTCGAGGGACAATGATAGTAAACGGTTACGATCACTCGAACCATTCTGCTTTTTACCCTTGCTAGTCTATTCAAGTAGACTAACCCACGAACTTTGTTCTCCGCATGTGGGCTGGTGTCATCCGTTCGATTCGGCACATCAGATAGAGTGAAGATTTGAGGAGACTAGATTGACTATGAAGACGACGGTTGTTTTTGGATGTTTTAATAATTGTTTTTAATCAGGTTGAGATCCTTGGGCAGGTGATCATCACGATCACAACCCCGTTTGTAAAATCTTTTATTTGTCTTCCGCTGTACTTTGTTTGAACTCTGTGTTTTGACCTATTCGGGATTGGGTTGTAATCCCGTAACTCTTGTTTCCTCGACAATGTTATGTTTTGGAATTTATTGTTTGATCTTTGTGTATCAATTGCATTTCATAAATTGTATTTATTTTTGGTAAAGCCTTGGGTGATCTCGGTAAGGAACACTGGGGTCACTGGCGATAATACCTTTCCAAAAAGGTTAAGTTTTGGGGGTGTTACACAACGGTTCGAAGGTGAATATTCAAGGGGGAGTGTTATGAACATGTTGTTATGAACATGCATGTTATGTTATACATGTTTAATTAAGTATGAACACAAGTGTTGTATAAATTTGACAATTTAGGTAGATTATTAAAGCTAAATAGTAATGGTGAATTATTCACCTTCTTGATCTCTCTCTCCCTCTCTTCTAATACTTAAAGTTGTTTTAAGTGTTTTTTTATAAAGATTTAAGTGATCTTGCATGCCTTAATCATTTCATAACACATAATTATTTGTATTGTACATCACTTGTGTTTAGAAATGTGCATGTTTTTAAACTTTATAATTTAGCTTGATGTACATAGAAAATAGTCTATAATACATAACTTATGTACTAAATGTATAGAGACTAGCCCAAAACAATACACACGCAGTGCACCCCTTACATTTCCCCTCAAAATACAGATTTTTTCATTTAAATAGGATCGTATCAATTTTTTTTAATGTTTTGCCAATTAAATGAATGAAATGTCCGAGCCTTCAATTTATTAGATCTGATAACCCATAATAATAATAATTCTCATTTTACATCAAATACTCCCTCCATCCCACAATGTTTGTCCTGTTTAACTTTTGGACATTGTTCACCGTTGCGGAGAATCTTCAAGATTTCTCCCAATATATAAGAAAAAACATAGTCATGTGGGATCTTGTTTGATTCGTCTCAACGAGTACTTTGATAATATCAAAAAATTATAATTTTTAGAGTTATGTAATTAGAGATATTAACGATACAAAACTCGCATCGACAAGTGTGTCCGGTCAAAACAGGACAAACATTTCGGGACGGAGGGAGTATAATACTCCGTATAGATGAGAATAGCTTAAAAAAAAACAAAAAAACTCCGTATTACGTATACATTGCACCTAGACAATCTCAGTTCTCACCAAATGGAGGCTAATCCCACTCATAAAATACCTAACCTACCTTGTTGTGCCATTTATTCATTTTACGCAATAGCACTAACACCAACCCCTTCTGTATCTCTCTCAGTACCTTCTCCATCCCGATCCCGCAGTGCCGCCGAAGCCTCTCTTCTCAGATCTAGCGGCGCCCACCGCTGAACCGCTCCTCGTCGCCTCTTCAGTCTTTTCTCTCCACCGTCACAGATTGATAGGTAAATCTTCTCTCATGCGTTTTATTTTTTTCGAATGATCTGCGGATTTCAGTTTCGATTAGCGAAATACTGCAATGGACGATCCGTTGGTTCCACCGATTTGCGGAGTTCAACATCTCTTACTAACAATCACCTGCTGAAATGCCAGACCTTTTTTATTTCATTGATTGATCGTTGTTGCTGTATGTACAAAAATGAAATCAAAGAAAGAATTGCGCCTAATTTGAGGCAAATGTGAGATATTTTTTGCTGTTTTTTTCCCTAAACCGATACTTGATTTAAGACTGTTAGCTTTGCATTCTGAATAGAGATTGTAAAAATGGATGAAATGAAAACCGAGTCATGATATTTTGTAGAGCAGTTTAATTAGCTTTGATCTTTATAGTGAAGTTTACAATCAAACATGATATTGAAGCTGATATAGTTGATAGAATGGGGTCCTCTCTTTCAAATTTTTACCTGTTATTTATACTATGATTTAAGCTATTCTCATCTATAGCTGAATAGCTTTTCTGCATGGTTATTATCTCTGTTCTTATAAGTTATAATCAATAATTTAGTTATTTTCTGCATTCTGTTTCAGACCTAAATGGCATCCATGGCTCAGATGCAATACTCTCCACTCTCCCACCACCGTCGCATTTGCCCTCCGGATCCCATTTTCTTCAATCCGCCTCAACAAAACCCTAACTTGACTCTTTCCCCTTGCGGCATCAATTCCAATACCCTTAATATCCTTTCTCAGAAATTCCAACCTGGAAGTGTTAGATTGAGCAGCGTAGGAGGTGGTGGTGGTGGAGGTGCCGTTGGAGGAAGCGGTGGAGGAGGGTGGAGCTCTGGTGGGCATGGCGGCAATGGGGATTCCGATGACTCGTCTTCGTCCTCAGGATCGTCATCGTGGGACAACCTAGGGGTTATTGGTTTATTCATCAAGGGATGGCACTCTAGGGTTGCAGCTGATCCCCAATTTCCTTTCAAGGTCCTCATGGAGGAACTCGTCGGTGTCAGTTCCTGCGTGCTCGGTGATATGGCTTCGCGTCCTAACTTCGGCCTCAACGAGCTGGATTTCGTCTTCTCCACCCTTGTTGTCGGTTCCATCCTTAACTTCGTCCTGATGTATCTCCTTGCACCTAGCTTGTCCTCTTCCGCCTCCACTCTGCCTTCCATCTTTGCTAGCTGCCCTCAGAGCCACATGTTTGAGCCGGGTGCTTTCAGTCTTCTAGATCGGGTTGGGACTTTCGTGTATAAGGGCACTCTCTTTGCGGCTGTGGGCTTTGCTGCCGGGTTGGTTGGGACTGCCATTTCCAACGCCTTGATCACGGTGAGGAAGAAGATGGATCCCAATTTCGAGACTCCCAACAAGCCTCCCCCAACTCTGCTGAATGCGGGGACTTGGGCGCTTCATATGGGTTTGAGCAGTAATTTGAGGTATCAGACTCTCAACGGAGTGGAGTTTGTGCTATCCCAGAGTTTATCTCCCGTCATCTTCAAGACATCCGTTATTGTGTTGAGGTGCCTCAATAACATACTGGGCGGAGTGTCGTTTGTGATCTTGGCAAGGTTAACGGGTTCGCAGACGACTGCTGATGATGCATCCAAATCTTCTCTAGTGGCAGCGGCAGGCGATACATCTGCTACTTTCGAGGAGGTGACGGCAATAGCCAACCACGAACACCCGCAATCTGACAAGTAACACTAACAAACAAGTCCAGCTGAAAAAGGAGTATGTTGTTTTTTCTCTGCATGTAACTTGGAGAATATATGCATCATCATCTTCATCATATCCATGATGAGATTCCCAGTTTGGTTCTCTAGTTCTCTAGTATGGTTTGTTTTTGTAGCTTTTCTTGTGTCGTTGCGAGTTCATCGACCAGGTAGAGGATGTTTCTTTGCTGCTTTTATGCGTGTTTTTGGGATCTGGATTGTCTCCTTTGTACATGCATTCTGATATATAAAATAATGTCTGGACTCTTGCTAGTTCAGGATGAATTTGCTTGGGGAACAATTTGATTCAAAGATTTGTTATTAGTATTGTTGATTGACCCTTTTTTTCTGTCTACATTTCACTCGGTGCTGTGTGTTATGCAAATTTGAATTTGGATTTCCTGTTACTGTACTCTTTATGACTGTCAAATTCATTAGATCTATAAAAATTATATGAAGTTTTAACATTTGTGATTCACCATCAGTTGTGTGCCCGAACTCAAGCTGGGTGTAGGGTTTCCTCTAAAAAAGAGAGGTGCGCTTAGTATCATTTTTTTCTATTTCTATGTTTTTCTTGTTCTTTCACGCATGATAAATATCTATACGATTAAGGAGAAATCTATCACGTTGGCTTGAAATTTGACAGAATTTTTTCAGTACAAAAGGCAAACTTTAGGTTGTCAGTCTACTGTAGAGCTAACCTAAATTATTAATTAGATGATTTTCAGAGAATTCATAACCAAAGGTTGTATTCACAGATTCCTTTCGGCCAAGAAATTTGACACGATTTGATCGATCTAACTTGCAGATTCAGACAAATTTGAACACTCTTCAACCTAAAAACCAAATTGAATTGATATGAAACCGAAGTGACTCATTCGGGTCAAGCCCACTAAATTGGCCCAACATTGTATCAACAATAGTCTATCTACTGTCATTATCATTTAGAGCATCCACAACGCATATACTAGGAGTATCTTAAATTTACAATAAACTAAATTTAAAAAAATAAAGCTGTAAATTAAAAAAGAGTGAAAATATAGAATTTTTTAATTGTCAGATTTCATCTATTGAAAAATAAATCTTGTATGACACAACAAGAAACTTTCTATAAAAAATGTGCATTTTTTTAAAACTTTATTTTAAGTTTGTTGAGAAACTTTAGTATGTGGGTTGTGGATGCCCTTATAATAGCATAAACTCTTTATTTCAGATTATTAAAATACCATTATTAATAGAATTGTGAGATTTACAAATATTTTCTGAATTTAGAATCGATCCAACTCTTAGAATATTATAATCCTACGACACAGATGGAAAAACGGTCTGATCAGATTGTTTCTTGATTCTATCTAGATTTTAACATCCTTCATGCAATACTATGATATGATAATGTAAAATTGGGCAAGCTATTACAGGACAATTTTAAAGGTTAAGTTTACATAAAGATCGGTGCTTATATGAGAGTTGAGATGATTTCTAGTCTTTGGATGAAAAATTCAATAATTAGAATTAAACCATTATTTAAAGACCACTTAAATAATTTGATAAGGGTATATGACTCGCGTTGACCGATCGTTCTTTATGAAAGTATGGAAGGAACGACTGGTCCATCAACAACGATGTCTCAAAGGTCCAAGTCCTCACATTTGATGAAGATCTTCATCTTTTTCTTCCATCATCCGAATTTCTCTCCATCGAAGAGAGGAGGACACACCTTTGAATAACCTTGTTTGTTCCCATCATGAAGTGAAAACTAACACAAATCTAGAGTAACCTTGCTCTGATACTAATTTTTGGATCAAAACCGAGTGTTAGTAACAAAGTAAAACATTATTCCTATATGGAGAACGATACCTTTACACATCGAAATATCACAAATAACAACAAAATCATGTAGAGAGGAAAACCAAATCAACCAACTAGTTGACAAGGAAAAACCTCTACCTCTAGGTGTTATCCTAACATGATTTCAAAGTCTAATTCTCTTATTTATAATCATGAACTATACAAGTCAAGCAAAGATCCAACATAAACTAGATTTTCCTACTAGAATACTCTCTAAGCCTAACAACGTAACCTTAGTACATATTATCAACTCACAAGCAAACCCAAACCACACAAAAGTTACCTCAATCACCCCAGAAACTTTCCCTATGAAGCTCCTAAAGATCACAACTTTTTTTGACGTAGGAACGGTCGTTTTGTCGTTCCCTTGAGCCAACAGCCTTGAAACTCTCTTGAACTCCAAAAGCTGTGTTCTTGCTTTCCAATGGATGCTGAGAAACCTTCAAAGACTCCTAATGTCGTATCTCTCTCTTGGATGCTCCTCTTTCTCTCTTGGAATCATGTCAAACTAGGTTAATAATGCCTTGTATTTATAGTCCTCCAAAGGATGACAAAAATATAATTTATTTATGGTCTAAATCATATATATTATCCCATAAATAACATTATATATATCCATTAAACAATATCCTAAATTACTACAAATAAATCTTCCAATATGACATTATCTTGTTTCCAAAAATAGATCTTATCTCTCCATGATAATTCCGACCCATTATCTTCAAGATATAATCTTCACTTTTCTTGTTTGAACGTCTCCTTGTGCCGCAAGCAAACATTCGAAACTCTAGATACAATATCTCGTGATTTGCCTTCTTGTTGGGAACGGTGCAAAGCTTATTTACTCTATTTTCCTTGTTTCATGGAATCTTCATTCCTTCTTTTCTTCTTGAACTCTGATGCTCTTATTTTTATTGTTTTCTAAGATGAATGATCTATTTGTCACAACCATTGTTTCGTGAAACTTCTCCAAATATCTCTCATGCTTTATATTGTTGAATAAAACAATACTTAAAAACACATATTAGACATAAGTTTTTTCTACTCTAACAAGTCTATTTTTAGCAATAATTTTTTTAGTCATTAGTTTAATTTTTTTTAAGGGTTTATCCATTCTCTATGAGAAAATATTTTATAAAAAAATTCATACTTTAACTTGTTAGAGTGTGCCTATGAAAAACCGTTAAACATATAGTATTTATCATCATTAAAACACCAACGGTTTTTAAGAGAACCTTGTTCCAACACACTTGTTGAGCGGCCAATGTATACATCTTTAATTGAGCTGGCTAAATTATTCTGTAATGATGGCTTCTCGGTCATGAATATAAGCGGCAGTTTACGAGCAACAAATGCAGATGTTAGGAAATCATTAAAAATAGAAAATATGATTCACACCCAAATGAGCGCATTAGCCATTAATACTTAGGATTACGACTGATACCTGACATTGTGTATAATGTATGTAGTTGAGCCTAAAAGCTAAACCTTCCCAGCCCCTACTTATTTTAAGCAAGTTCTTCTCCAATCTTGTATCGAATTTAAAGACTAGGATTCCTTTCATAGATCAAAAAGCTGTTTTTAGATCTAAATTAAGATCGAAGAAAAATGAAATTTTTACACACTTTATGTCTAATTTGAGTTATTTGTATCACTCATTCGAGATTCACTAGCTGATGCATTTCCGATTCTATAATTTAGTATTATGCATAAATAAAATAATATGAGTCTAGTTAAAGTAAT
Source organism: Rheum nobile (assembly GCA_027886185.1). Taxonomy (NCBI): domain Eukaryota; kingdom Viridiplantae; phylum Streptophyta; class Magnoliopsida; order Caryophyllales; family Polygonaceae; genus Rheum; species Rheum nobile. The sequence continues at coordinate 3,849,338 of WOAB01000103.1, read as the reverse complement.
TGAATGAATAAAATTTTAAATCTAAACAATCAAAATAATTGAACAAATAATATTAGGCATATAAATAGTGTAACAAAAGATTTAAAATCGAGTTGTTAGGGGGTTTAACTTAAACCTAACAAGTCAGGCTTATAAATTTACAAGATCATGAAAAGTTCATGATATCATCTAACCTATAATCTTGTAATTAAAGTCTAATATATTTGGTAATTCCATCCACCGTACATAACTCTTCCACCCTAAAAGGGCTATAAAAACCGAACCCTCCCAATCCAATTAACTCCACCTCACACCATCACACAAACTTCACAACATCAATTGGGAGATCACTCCAAAGGCAACAAATGGCTTCCTACACTCTCATCTGCGTAGCATTCCTCGTCGTTTGCTCGTTCTCGATCATCGAAATGAGCTCGGCTACACGCTCCGGGCCCACATCCACGTCAGAATCATCGATCCACGTGACATCAGAGCCGGTGAAGCCTCCTAGACCTAGTAACAACAACAAGTTAGAATCATCGATCCACGTGCAGTCAGAGCCAGTGAAGCCACCTAGACCTAGTAACAACAACAAAGGCTTGAAGCAGTCCACGTCAGAATCATCAATCCACGTGCAGTCGGAGCCGATGAAGCCACCTAGACCTAGTTACAATAACAAAGACTTGAAGCAATCCACGGCTCAGGTTGTTACCCCTTCATACCCTTACTCCAACCCGTACTCCGGGCAGGGCTACCCGTATTCTGGGCAGGGCTACCCATACTCCGGGCAGGGTTACCCGTATTCTGGCCAGGGGTACCCGTACTCCGGGCAGCCCTACCTTCCTAACTATAGGATTCCTCCGCTTTTCCCCACCATCGCCGGCCCTTTCTCGTACCCGTACTCGTCCTACAACCCGACCTATCCTTACTCGTCTGGAACTGGTTCGACTATCTATGGACCTCCATCTAATGGTGATGCTAGTGACTCATCTAAGGCTCGCCCTTGATCAATTACGGCTCTATATAAGTATAAGAAAAAACTTACCTATACGTTGATCAATTACGTAAGTTCATATATATTGATATGTGTCGTTTATGTCGTCTTCTTTATCGATCAGTTTATATCGGTTTGTGTACGTACTATGTGTGTGAGGACTTGTATTTGTTCTCTTCTAGGAATTATGAATTATGAATTATGAATAGTGATAAATAATGGATTAACAAATGTGTGTAATTTAATTAATATGACTGTATGAAGTGTTATATATTTATATATGTATGTGACATTAATGTGTACGTAGTATACTATGTCTGTTATTCTATTTTTTTTTTTTTTTTTTTTACAAAAAATATTAGCTTGCTCAACTAACATACAAATGGGTAATACCCTAGCTGGTTTGAGTCATGATTTCCATTCAGCGATTTTTCTTATTTAAGTACTAATTAAAGGAGAAAAATTGCCATTTCAAAAGTAAACTAATAAGACGGTTTTGTAACATAAAATATCTGGAGTAGTAAATTTAGATTGGTTGCTGAATGTGTTAATTACGTGAGAAGGGATCGGGTGAGAATACATATATTACGTTACTAGATAGAGCTACTTTGTGTCCAACTTGATACCATTTTTTTAAGTTAAAGGTAAGGACGTCTTATGATTTGTTAAACCATATTTGATCAGCATTGATACCAATGCTAATTAAGGATAGACAATTTGCAATAGGAATACATAGATGTACATAGCTAATTTAGTAAAAGAAAATTTGGCAAAAAAAATAAGATTATGATTTCCAAGTGTATGATTACATAAGTTTGCAAATGTATGATTTCCAAGTTTATGATTTGCAAATAGTAAGATTATATTGCATTATAAATCACACGATTATTACATCAACTACTGGTAATGTCGATCAACTACACCAAATAATATGCATTCTGATCGGCTGCCATGCGACATTCCTTAAACTCTTGCAATTTCAAAGCATACAATCCTTCCGACCACAAGATTCTTCGATCGCAATGTCTTCTCCACGCATGCGTAATGGGTGGTAATGGAGAGTTATCACTGAGTGTCACCTATACGAATACAAACAAAAAATACGCAATTAGCATACACGAAATGATTGGGTACATCGAAGTACAAGTAGAGATACAAAACATTACCGGTACGATATCCAGTGGTTGTGATCCCCTACGTGTGCTATCGCCGAAATTTGTGAGGGAGGAGCGAGGCTTGGTCCAGACGGCCTTATTGGTAAGCACAATAAAAGGTACCGAGATAAGACGACCACAACAACGTTAAACACCGTGGCAAACACTAATCCCATGAATGACATGTCAAGCCAATAATCCTTGCCGCAAGGGGTCTTCATATAGTTAATTTGAACCATTAGATCATCCCATGACCCTGGATCTCGTGTAAGTTCTCCTATCGGCTCCCACATTTATCGGTTGGCACGCAACTCCTTTGCCAACGCGCTACAGATTAAGGGATATTGACCCTCACTCATCCCCTTAAGTACAGCCAAAGACCGATATCTACAGTGTTCGTCTGAACGTACATCCATAGCATTGTTAATGTACCCAAACCAAAAGTAATCGATATTATGAACCCCAAAATCCACCCCACAATGAAGCATGGGTTCTTCAGGCCACTCCGAGGGACCGACTCCCACATGGTTGGTCTCGACGTACATCTCTTCAACTTGTGATTCTTCTGGTTGGGGTTGGGATTGCATGTCCTCGGCGTCGATCACCATGAAACTTTCTTGCTTTCTGGGACAGCCTAGCCCTTTCACCTTCTCTTTTGCCTTCTCCTTTCCATTTGCCTTCGCCTTCTCAGACTTTAGTAAGTCTTCTCTTACGTGCTCATGCAGACTCTTTTCCCTAGTCGGCGACCCCTTTGCCTTGTTCTTCAAACCACTTGGCCTTCCCTTTCTACAGACGTCTGTCATCTCTATAAACATACTCTGTTTCGGATGCTCCAAGGTAACGTACATATCACTCACTTGCCATAACGTGGCTTTGTCCAAAGTTCGGGCTTGCACTCTCGACCACATCTCACGCAATCTCAACTCTGGAACGGATATCAGAACATTGTCGTCAGCAAGCGCAAATGTTGTTGGATCCTCTTCCCAATGCAATTCCTTCCAGAAGTCGTGAATGTCATCTGGAGTGAGAGTTGTCCTCGTAATGATGGCATTTGCAATATCGTGGATGCACGGCAGCCCAAGGCAGTCTCTCACCCAGTGATCGTCGCATACTTCTGAATAGTCCTCCTTGACTATCCGATCATACATGGCCAACAACAAATCAAAGCACCTATCCGACACTCTGTAGAAGAGCCTTGAAAACACCATTCATGCAAGCTCCGAAAACCTTAGATCATTGAACTCCATTTGTCGTGTAGACAGTGAGTTGTTCATGGTTGCCCTAATCGTATCAATTTGAAGAATGATTGCATGGTGGATCCTCACGGTCACTCTGTTAAAGCCGCCTCTGCTAGACCCCACAATATCTTGTAACACACAATGCATCCCCTCAACCCTATCAAAACGGAAACATTTCTTGCCTTAGTACGACTTTCAGACCCAATAGTAAAAACAATCAACTACACAATGTTCAAAGGATACCTGTTTGAAGTCCGCGTGAAGAAGTGAAGAGTGTAATCCGTCCACGCTCTTACTATGATTTCCTTGTAAGGAGTTAGCCATTCCCTCTCGACGTATCCAACAAGGCCGCTCTTCCACGACGTCCTCAATGCTCTGATCCTCTCCTCGTACCTTTCCTCGGTGGTCAAGCAAAAAAGTCCCCAACACTGATTTGTAAACATTTGACTTTGACACTGTCTTTTATAACCTTATCGGCATGTGCCTTGATGTTGTTTCTAATATGGACCCAGCACAAGAGATGTCTTACCGGGACGTCTTCGAAAACTACTTTAATAGCTTTGATGAGAGCCTTTTCACAATCGGTCATTATAGCCTTTGGCATTACTCCGAACTGCTCAAACAAGTTTCGAAGGGCCCTCACTATCCACCGATAATGGAAAAACTTTTTTGCTCGGGTAAATGCATACGCAATGTTGAACGTCTTGTGAGTGCAGGTAAAACCAACAATCTCCACCAAAGGCATATCATACCTATTGATAGACATAAGAAATAAACGTACCAATATTTAGTGGATATAACTAACTAAAATTTAGCACATAGAAAAATAACTAACAATTATTAAAATGTATAACATACTTATTTGTCTTTAATGTGGCGTTGGTAGGCGTTTGTCGTCGTGACACCTAAACAAATAAAATAATCCTAACAAACCTAAACAAGTAGTAGAGGCAAGCAAGGGTCGAATCCACAGGGAGGAAGTGATCTATCTATGTGTTCGTAAGCATGCAAAGTAACAAATGGGGTTTTTAGTTATCAAGCAGAGTAACAAAGATGCAAGCTTTTAGAAGAAAGAATAAGAATGATGGGGAAAGTAGTTCTACTAGAACGAGATCCACAATACAGAGATATAAGTCGATCACTGAAATCTATTCAATCCATGTTCTTTAACTATTCTTATGGTTGTTCCCACCCTGATCTTAAGTACTACCGATTCTCACAGTTGTCGATAGACTTATTACTATGCCAATGATAAAGTACCACCGATTCTCACAGTTGTCAGCGTACTTTAGCACCAACACAGCAATAGCAATGCACATAAGGATATAGGATACATGCAAGTAGAAAGACGTACAAGTACTCACTCCCCTACTTAAGATGCAATGATTATCACTCACAATTGTACGCTCGGAACCCCTATACGCAAAATTGTGTTTTCCATTAGATATGCACTCGGAACCCCTATATGCAATCCTAGCACTATGATAAATATCGATAAACCTAGTTAGCAACTCTAGATAAACCAACATAAATCAATATCAATATAACCAAGAGAATCAATCCAACACACATAAGAATAAGAACAAGGAATATAAATCTCACAACATAATCAACTGTATTGCTTCAAACGTCTAGCAGAACAAAGGTGTTTAGCTCTCCATGGGTTGGAACCCCGGAGGCAAAACTACGAACACAAACTGAATTCTAACGGTGATAGCGAATGGAGGCTGTGGGAATTAGGTTAAATAGAGTTAACCTAAAGCCCAAGATCACAAACCCTAATTTACAAGGAAATAAAATAACAATAATAAAAGGAAATTAATAGCAATAATAAAATAATAGGAAAGTAAACTATCGAAATAAGGAAATTCCCGCAATCACGCTCGACATCGTCCCCGCCTCGCGTCCAGCAACTTCTCGGTAGACTCTTGCAAGCATCAACAATCAGCGGCCCACTTCTCTCGCACGGCCCATCACAGCAGCATCATCAGCGGCCCACTCCAATTCTTCTCAGCGCTGACATCACGGCGATGTCATCACAATTCTCCTTCCAGCATCCGCTTTCCCGATTTCCCGCGTGCGGCATTCAGCTTCAATTGGGCCACTTCCTTCAGTTGGGCCTTTCCTCATCTTCACGGCCCATCTCCTTCCAATTCCCAGCATCAGCCCGCGCGGCGCCTTCAATTCATTAGTTTCGCCCAGCAAACGACCGCGGGGCGGCATCCTTCTCTGAGACCCATCGCCGGGTCGCGGTGGCTCTGACGCGGGGCGCCATTTTTCTCTCTTCAGCTCCTCTTCTTCTTCTCTTCTTTACTACCAAGTGTTGGTAGTTTTCTCCCATAAATTCCAGAAGATCCTCATCATCTCCATCTAAGCCGTAAAACCTTGGATATCTTCACTTCTCAACTACTCTTCTGGATTACAGACTTAGCTTAAATCTACTCCAAAACTCCATCTAAAATATGTCAATAATCACTAGTTAAGGTGCATGAAATGACACCTATCAGGCATCGATGATCACCACGTGCGGGAACTTCTTCAACAACCGTAACGACTCCGGGTGAGCAAAAAATAGGATCTCCACCTCGTCCCCTTTCTTCACATTCCTAAGAGGATAAAAAAGATACCCGTTCTCTTTCAAAAAATGAAGGGACCACTAGGTAACAGTCAATTCCCCACGATCCTCGTAATAGAGCTTCTGCAAAAAGTTGGCAATCTGCTTCATTGTTGTTACATTTCCCGGGAAGTTTTTCCTCAACTCCGAAACAAATTCTTTCGGCGTCTTGCGACCATCGCCCCATCTCCTAGCCATGACCTCCTCTTCCTAGGTGATTTGACCCATGAATGCATTCCCATGAAAGCTAGTCCGAAGCATGTGGTTGTGGATGCCATGTATAACATCTAAGACCCATCTTTCAGTAAGAGACCCTAGCTCATTTTTCAAACGACACCCATATAGCTCGAATTTATAACCACACTTCTTCGATTTGCGTTTTTGAATCCTCAAAATCGGCAACTCCGGATTTTCTACATTAACTTTCGGCCTCCCAGATCTCGGTTCACCATATCTATCACATGTCAAACTAACAACGTATGGATTTGAGGTACGTTTTACCAAAACTATCATCAACTCTTTTGCTCTAGCTCTCGGCTCTTGCCCATTCAACCATTTCATCCATACTCTCCCAATCTAGGCCAGTACGAAATCGTTTTCCATAATCTCCCCCTATAATTATTTTTGATTTATGGATTAGTATAGTGTCTACAATTATAACAAACTAATAATACAATAAATTTGCAAAGTCATTAATTCATAACCTAAACCATAATTTTTTTGCTAAACTATATAACTATTAGTTCATACATAATATCAATTGTTAATGGCTACAACAAAATTGCAATATCATATTAATTCATAACCTAAATCATATTAATGACTACAATTCATAATAACTACTTCATACAAAATTAAATATATGCGATATTTATACGTATAACTAAGACAAGAATCATTACTCAAACGGAAATTAATTCAACACTAACCGTGAAGAAATCATCGCTCGGATCCCAAACGTCTGCTTCGTCTTTGCAACCAGACATCCAAGCGTCGTTCAATTCTTCGTCTGCTTCTTCATCTTCTCGATAAGGATGGGCATCCGGTCCGGACCAGACCGTAGAAATTTTAATGTATGGACCGTGGACCGGACCGGACCGATCCGGTCCAGTCCACGGTCCGAAAAGACCGGATTTCATAATTTTCGACATTTAAATTGTTTGATTACGGTCCAAATCGTAAAAATTACAGTCCGGACCAGACCGGACCGGGCCGTAAACATTATGGTCCGGACCGTAAAAATTATGGACCGGACCGTAAAAATTACGCCAAAAAATGTTTTAAACCTTTTTTTTAATTTTTACGGTCCGACCGGTCCGGACCGTAAGACCGGAAATGTAAAATTCTCGGACCGTGGACCGACCGTCACGGTCCGATCTACTTTTGCCCATCCTTACTTCTTGACCTTGTACCCAATCGTATTTCTCATATTCTCGATTTTGTATCCAATTGTTTTCCACACTTTCATCATTACGATAATACATGTTGAATGTTGTGTTTGAATGTGGAACATAAATGAAGTGGGCGTGTGTATATAGGGTGAAAATTCGGCCGTTAGAAAAAATGACCGTTTGTGCGTTAACAATTAGCGCACAAACGGTCGGATTTTTTATGGTTGGATTTTTAATGGCTATCTTTGAACACAGACATACGCGTTAAGAATTAACGCATAATATCTGTGCATTAATTCTTAACACACATGTTTGTAATTAGGCTGGAATAACCCAATTACATGCCCAGTCCATGCTACTGTGCGTTAATTTAGCTCTGCTGTGCGTTAATTCTTAACGCACAGCTCTGCTAGGCTTTTTTCCTTTTTTTTCCGCACACAATTGTATGCTACATTTAAGGCACAATTTCATGCACTTTTTACGCCCTCACTCTCTTCTCTAATCTTCCCTAACCCAATCCTCAAATCCCAATTCCAAACTCCATCTCTCTCGCTGCACTAGTACCAATTCTGCAATCTCACCAGCTTCCAGGGTAAGTTGGCCCTCCCTTTTGTTCTTTAGATTCAAAAGCTGTTGCAGGAAGACTGCAAATCCCAACTAGAAGCTCGATTGAGCTCGAAGAAGGGTTTCCCAAATCTAGAACTTGATCTCGCGAGAGAAGGACCAAATCGAAGATGGCTGGAGAAGAGGATATTTGTGAGAGAGAGGGTTTGAGAAAATTTGCAGAATTTTGATTGATTCTGAATCCAAAGCATAACCGAATACATAAAGGTGTCCAAATCAAATTCTGAAAAAAGAATATTAAAAGGCTAGACCGGTAAATAGGCTAAATCGGGAAAACAAATACGAAAACCCGGTTCACAGAACCGTTACTTATAAAATCATGCAATCCTGCCACAGAGGGGGGAATTGAAGCTTCGAAGTAGTAAAATCTAAACAAGCAATTAATAAGGAGTAGATCCGCCGCAATTATAGACAAACCAAATCGGTTTCTGAAGAGTACAACATACCAAATCAAGCGACTAGTGAGTTTACAAAATCATGGTGATTTTTCTTAGTAAAGAAGCACAACTTTTGTTATGGGTATACAAGTAGGAGGAAACACACCCCTAAAAGCTAGCCAATAGGTGTGGGAAACCTCCTACTTATATACCACACAATGGAATTCATGACTTTCCAATGTGGGATGTAAATCCTTACAACAGAGCACCATCCTTGAGTGTCGACGTCTCGGTGGCACCGAACATGAAACTAGGCTTCTCCTTGCCTCTTATGTTTTGAGTCCGGCACACACGACAACCTGTAGGGTGCCGCATGTCCTCCCTTTTTGGGTTCACCGAACAGGTTATCGCTCCGAGAGACCAACCCGACGTTCCAACGGGCACCGGACAAGGAACCAAGGCTTTTCTTTGCCTCTTACGTCCCGAGGCCGGCACCACGCGACCACCCTACATGGAACTGGGTTTCTCCTTACCTCTTACGTTCTGAGGATGGCATCGTGCCGGAAGTCCGGTCCCATCTCTGATACCAATGTTACGGGTATACAAGTAGGAGGAAACACACCCCTAAAAGTTAGCCAATAGGTGTGGGAAACCTCCCACTTATATACCACACAATAGAATTCATGACATTCCAATGTGGGATGTAAATCCCTGCAACACCCTCCTTCCATCATTTTCCTTCCAATTTTCCTGGGGTTAATTAACATTAAGAATTGTAATTAGGTTTTTTATTTCTCAAAATTGCCTCTAATTTGCAAATTGTGGTAGATCAACAATCATAACAATCTCCCAACAGTTGCTCTATTGATAGGGATGGAAGATCTATTAAAATCTGACATTTTATCACATGTTTAATTCCAGGTTTAAGGAAATATCGGTTCTTTAATATGTTTTCAGTCAACTTATTAGCAGCTTTTGATAAGAAAGTGCTTGAATTTGATATGTTAAAATCTATGAATTTATGATGGTTTATAGAAAAATAAAATTCAAATGTAGTGGTCTTGAGAAAATAATCTCGAGTTATGGGTGGTGTTATGTCATTAATCCTATGTTGTAATAAACATTAGCTTAAGTTCTGTTATATATTGCAAGCACATAGGCTAGGACTAGGGGAACAGGGCTCGAGCTGGTCTGAGCCGGCATTGGCCATGTGGGTGCCTTGTGACTTAGCCATGGTGTGGCTAAGGCATTGTGTTGGGCTCATGTGCTTTGCCGGTGTTGTGTTCTGATGCTTGTTGGGCCTGTTCTCTGTGGTGTGTTTAATGGGCCTCTTCTGTTGATGGGCCAGACGACTCATAAGCAAAACGCTGCATTTGCACTTATCTGGAGCTCTCCTTCACCGACTAAGAAGACGATGACGTTTTGGCACTTTAGGGTATGAGTTCTTAAGCTCCCTCTGAGCCACTGTAGCCGTCACTATCTGGCATATTCTCTGTGTGACGTTTGGAATCCTTGAGAGCTTTTGCTCCCTCCAGAGCTCTGAGCTCTCTGTGGCTTCCATGGCGTCCCCTTTGATAGCTTGAGACCACAAGAGAAAGAAAAAGACAGAGAGGCTTGAGAGATTGAGAGAATCACGGGGAGCTCGTTGGAGGCCCTTGGTGCAAGGCTTTTCCAGAAAGCCTTGCGGTGTCCCACTGGGGACTCTTCTTCTCCTTCTCGTCTTGTTTTCTGTTTTGCTTTGTGCCTTTGTTTCTTCTCTGTTCTTGTCTTTGCCGCTTGTGTGCTTGCATGTAACTTGAACTGGCTTTTGGCCTTTGTTGCTTAGTGGATTGGGCGAGTCTCCCCTCTTGAGGCTCCGCAGACGTAGGACCTTGGTCCGAACTGCATAAACAACCCTGGTGTTCACTTTGCTCCTTTCTGTTTTTTGGAGTTTTCGTCCTTAATCGCTTTACCTTTTACGAGCAATCGAAGCGAATAGAGAATTTATGATTTCAAATTGGTATCAGAGGTTTGGCTCTTGATATGGCTTTCGCTGAGTTTTTTATGTGACAAAAACGTGTTTAGGGTTTGGTGTTTTCTCTTCCTTCTTATTTGAGATTCTGTCTTTTGCCATTTCTAGTAAAATGTTGCTTTTAAGTGACCTTTGGGTCCTGGAACTAAAAGGCGATTGGCACAGTTTCCAGATCTAGAAAGGAAGAAACTTACCCTTTCTTTTGTTGTCTTTCACTTTATTCTCTCTGCTCTTGCTCAGAAGGGAAAGTGCTTTGAGTGGCACAAAGACTCTTGGGGTCCTACAGACTCTCTGTGTGCTGTAAATCCCTGTAGTTCTTACTCTGTGTCTTTTTTTCTTCTTGGACGAAGGCCTCTGTGTTTTTCCTTTGTTAAAAGGAATAACACTCTATAGAGCTATTAGCTTTATCCTGAGAACTTAAGATACTTTGAGAGTATTGGTTCCTTGTGTGTTTCTCCATCTAGCCTTGATTATTCCCCTTGGTTTTTTCCTTCTGTTTTATTCACTACTTGTGTGTTGTGATGGCAAAGAATTTTGTAAGGGTTAAACCCTTTGATGGTACTTCTGACTTTGCCATGTGGCAAGTCAAGATGAAAGCAGTTCTGATTAAGGAAAAGTGTTGGAAAACAGTGAAGGGCACTTTGCCTGCTGACATCACTGAGGAAGCTAAGGCAAAAATGGATGAACAAGCTCATTCAGAGATAATGATAAGGTTAACTGACGACGTGGCTCGTCAGGTTGTAAGTTTTTCTAACACTAAAACCCTTTGGAAAGGATTAGAGAATCTTTACTTGACTAAGTCTTTGCCTAGTAGGATCTCTTTGTTGTGTCGGATGTTTACTTTCAAAATGGATGTTAACCTGTCTATAAATGAAAACTTGGACAAGTTCTTGAGGATGACTCAGGAACTTGAAAGATGTGATGACAAAATTAAAGACACCCACCAAGCTGTGTTGTTGTTAAGTTCCTTGCCTTCTTAGTTTGACACTTTCAAGGATGTTATTCAGTATAGCTCTAAAAAATTGACTAAGGAAAAGATAATTGAATCTATATTAGAGAAGAATGAAATCATGAAAGTGTTTAAGTCTAAAACTGACAAAAAAACTGATGCTAAGACTGAGGTCTTAATGGCTAAAGGAAAGACTAAGAACAACAATAAGAAGTCTTTTTCTAAGAAAGAGTTCAAGAAAAATGACAAGCATGATAATGATAAAAAGGATAACAAGAAGTGTTTCTACTGTGGCAAATCTAGACATTTTATCAAAGATTGTTTGAAGAAATCTAAAGATGAAAAGGATAAAAAGACCAATAAATCTGCTGCTTTGTGTGAAACTCATGATGATTATCCTTATGAACTCCTTATGTGTGCTTCTCTGTCTGCTGTGACTCATGACTGGATTTTGGATTCTGGGTGTACTTTGCATGCTACTTTTGATAAGTCCTTGCATGAGTGTGATGGAGGTGAAGTGTTGTTGGGTGACCACACTTCACTGCCTATCAAGGGTATAGGTAATGTTCCTCTTAAGATGTTTGATGGTAAAGTTAGGCTCCTTCAAAATGTTAGGTGGGTTCCTGACTTGAGAAGGAACCTAATGTCAGAGTCTGTCTTTGATGTTTTAGGATGCAGTATTAATACTCATAATGGCATAAGAGTGGTCATAAGAAATGGCTCCACTCTTATCAAGATTGTTAAGAAGGGAAGACTATACCATGTTATAGCTTCTCGTGAACTTAATTTCTCAAAACTGAGTATTAGTATGAGTTCTGAACTGTCAAAGCTTTGGCATGAAATATTAGGCCATATTGGTATGAATGGCATGCTTCATTTGTACAAGACTGGTATACTTGCTAAAAAACCTGTTGACTTGAGCTTTTGTGAAAATTGTGTTTTTGGTAAAAAGGCTAATCATAGCTTTAACAAGTCAACATATGTTGCTGAAACCCCCCTTGAATATGTGCATTCTGATCTGTGGGGACCTTCTATGGTTGATACTATAGGGGGTAGAAGATACTTCAAATCCTTTATAGATCATTTTTCAAGAAAACTGTGGGTGTACTTGTTAAAAACTAAAGATGATGCCTTTGAGACTTTCAAAAACTGGAAAGTTGCTGTTGAAAATGAGTCAAACCAGAAACTTAAGTGTCTTAAAACAGATAATGGCTTAGAATTTTATAATGCTGCTTTTAATTCTTATTGCAAAGAATCTAGGGTCAAGAGACATCTCACTGTATCTGGCACTAGAGGTGTTCAACGATTCCTTTGAACCGTTCAACCGGCGGTTCCGGAACTGCCCAAAACCGTATGAAATTGTAACCGTAATCGAACCGAAACCGAAACCGACTAAAACCGTTTGAGGCCGGTTTCGGTTCATGATTTTATAGAACCGTGGAACCGACGGTTTGAAGCGGTTCAGAATCGGTGGTTCCAAACCGTTTCAGAACCGCCAATTTCAAACCTATTAGCTAAGTGAATTTCTATAATAAAGGTAAAAGGACTACGTGGGTTTTGATTTCTCTAACCCGGAGAGAACACATAAGCAATTTAATTATGTTCAAACCCTTTATTTTTCCAATTTCCCTTATAATTTTGTATAAAGACAAATGCTTATTATATTTTTAGTTTAATAATATATTTTATAATTAAAATATAAAGATTAAATAATTAATGTTAATATTTTCTTATTTTTTTATATTCAACTTTTTTTGGATATTTTTTATAAAAAATATTAATTTTTATCCGATTCGAAACCGGCTCAAAACCGTCCCGAACCGAATCCGGAATCACAACCGAAACCGGAACCGGCAAAACCGGATGGAACCGGACTTGGTCGGTTCCGGTTTTGGTTCATGATTTTTTGGAACCGGAATCGACGGTTCCAGAACCGTGAACATCTCTACCTGGCACTCCTCAGCAGAATGGCACTGCTGAGAGAATAAATAGAACCTTGCTTCAAAAAGCAAGGTGTCTACTCATAAGTGCTGGTATGAAACCTTCTTTGTGGGGAAAGACAATTACTACTGCCTGTTACCTCATAAAAAGATCTCAATCTTCTGTGGTGAAATTCAAAACACCACAAGAGATGTGGACTGGGAAGAAACCCAACTTAGAACATTTGAAGCCTTCTGGTTGCACTGTATACTCTCAGATATCACAAGGAAAGTTGCAACCTAGAGCTTTAAAATGTGTTATGTTGGGTTATCCTGAAGGTGTTAAAGGTTACAAGTTGTTGCTTATTCAACCTCATGGTTACAAAGTGATAACTTCGAGAAGTGTGACCTTTAATGAGTTTGAATTTCACTTTAAATTGAAAAGGACTAACAGTTCAACTCAGGATGCAGGTACCTGGGAGCAGCAAAAAAGGTTTTATTTTCCACATGAAGCTAGCCTAGAGGGTGAAAATGAATTTGACAGTGGTCAAAGTTCTTTCACTGAAACACCAAATGATGATGCCAATACTGAGAATGACCTAGAAACAGGCCATGAAGATGAGTTGATCCATGGAGATCAGAGTGCAGATCAACCTCCTCACCAATTAGGTGGGGAAGTAGTTAGTAATCCTAATCCTATTTTTGTCCCTGAAGTTGGTGAATCTTCTTCCTCTCAAACTGTGAATGAATTGCCTGGATTAAATGATTACCAACTGAATAGAGATAGGACTCCTAGGACTGTGATTCCTAATAGAAGATTCATGAGTAATTTACTTGCTGAGCATGCTGATCTGAATGTGATTGAATTTGCTTTTCTTGCTTCTGAAACTGTTGTGAGTCCTTTCACCCTTGAGACATTTGAAGCTGCTATAAAGTGTGTGCATGCTAAAAACTGGATGAATGCTATGCGGGATGGAATTCAGTCTATGATAGTGAACAAAACTTTGGTGTTAGTTCCTAAACCTAAAAATGCTAGGATCATTGACTATAAATGGATTTACAAAGTTAAAGATGGTGCTCATCCTAGAGATCCTCCTAGATACAAGGCTAGACTTGTAGCTAAGGGGTTCTCACAAAAGGAAGGGCTTGACTATAATGATATATTTGCCCATGTTGTTAAGTATAAAACTTTGAGACTTCTCTTGGCTATGACTACTGTGTTTGACTGGGAACTTGAACAAATGGATGTTAAGACTGCTTTTTTGCATGGTGACTTACTGACTTGCATGAAACTATATATATGAAACAACCTAAAGGCTTTACTGATGAGACTAAAAATGAACATGTGTGTTTACTTAAGAAGTCCATCTATGGTTTAAAGCAACCCCTAGGCAGTGGAACATAAAATTTGATTCATGCATGAGAAACCTTGGCTTTACTAGAAGTAGTTATGATACTTGCTTATATTTTAAAGGCATGAAAAGCAGTTCTCCTTTGTATGTGCTTCTGTATGTGGATGACATTCTATTAATGTGCAATTCCAAGGTGATCATTTCTGGTGTGAAAAGAGACTTAAAAATGCATTTTGACATGAAAGATCTGGGTATTGCTCAAAAGATTTTAGGAATTAAAATCACTAGAGATAGAAAACAAAAGAAAATATGGTTATCTCAATGTGATTATGTTCTGATAATCTTGGATAGGTTTAAAATGCTTGACTCTAAACCTACTTCTATACCCTTAGGAGGGCATCTTGAGCTCACTAAGAAGCAATGTCCTACCAAACCTGATGAGATAGCTAAAATGTCCCAAATTCCTTATGATGTGGTTGTTGGATCTGTTATGTATGCTATGCTTTGCACTCGACCGGACTTGGCTTCTGCTATTAGTGTTCTAAGTAGATTCATGTCTAATCCCGGTGATGTTCATTGGTCTGCTATGAAATACTTGCTTAGATACTTATGTGGCACTAAGGATCTTTGTCTTGTCTATTCTGAACATGGATTAAGAACTGAATTACATTGCTATGTTGATTATGATTATGCTAGTAATAAAGATAATAAGAAATCAACTACTGCATATTATTACACTTGGGCCGGCAATTGTATTTCCTGGAATTCACAACAACAATCTGTTGTTTCTTTGTCTTCTACTGAGGCAGAATATATTGCTGCCACTGAAGCAGCAAAAAAAGCCATTTGGTTGACTGGTATTCTTGGTGAAATCCAAACTGTCCCATTTATGCCTGTTTTGCATATGGATAGTCAAAGTGCTCTGTATTTATGCAAAGATCATGTATATCATGAAAGGTCTAAACATATAGATGTGAGACACCACTTTATTAGAATTAAAGTGGAAGAAAAGGTCTTGGAGGTAAAGAAGGTAAATGGGGATTTTAATCCTGCTGACTTTGGTACAAAAATTGTCACTGCTAACAAGTTCTCAATTTGCAGGAATTTCTTGCATATTTGGGATGCTACCTGAGTCCTGAGGGGCAGAGTGGCCGACGATGGACAGAAGACGATGAAAGACCCTACCACTACTGGTGACATGGACAAGAGGGCATTTGTTATGTCATTAATCCTATGTTGTAATAAACATTAGCTTAAGTTCTGTTATATATTGCAAGCACATAGGCTAGGTAGAGGCTAGGACTAGGGGAACATGGCTCGAGCTGGTCTGAGCCGGCATTGGACATGTGGGTGCCTTATGACTTAGCCATGGTGTGGCTAAGGCATTGTGTTGGGCTCATGTGCTTTGCCGGTGCTGTGTTCTGATGCTTGTTAGGCCTGTTCTCTATGGTGTGCTTAATGGGCCTCTTTTGTTGATGGGCCAGACGACTCATAAGAAAAACGCCGCGTTTGCACTTATCTGGAGCTCTCCTTCACCGACTAAGAAGACGACGACGTTTTGGCACTTTAGGGCTTGAGTTCTTAAGCTCCCTCTGAGCCACTGTAGCCGTCACTCTCTAGCATATTCTCTGTGTGAGTGTGTGACGTTTGGAATCCTTGAGAGCTTTTGCTCTCTCCAGAGGTCTGAGCTCTCTGTGGCTTCCATGGCGTCCCCTTTGATAGCTTGAGACCACAAGAGAAAGAAAAAAATAGAGAGGCTTGAGAGATTGAGAGAATCATGGGGAGCTCATTGGAGGCCCTTGGTGCAAGGCTTTTCTGAAAGCCTTGCGGTGTCCCACTGGGGACTCTTCTTCTCCTTCTCGTCTTGTTTTTTGTTTTGCTTTGTGCCTTTGTTTCTTCTCTGTTCTTGTCTTTGACGCTTATGTGCTTGCATGTAACTTGAACTGGCTTTTGGCCTTTGTTGCTTAGTGGATTGGGTGAGTCTCCCCTCTTGAGGCTCCGCAGACGTAAGACCTTGGTATGAACTGCGTAAACAAGCCTGGTGTTCACTTTGATCCTTTCTATTTTTCGGAGTTTTCGTTCTTCATCGCTTTACCTTTTACGAGCAATCAAAGCGGATAGAGAATTTGTGATTTCAGGTGGTTTACTCTTAATGGGGTGTTTATGTCTTTTTTTCTCTTGCAAACTAATGTCTTGTGTTTTTTTTGTGAAGGAAGAATTGCATATTGATAAGGCATTGTCGTGACACCTAAACAAAATAATCCTAACAAACCTAAACAAGTAGTAGAGGCAAGCAAGGGTCGATCCCACATGGAGGAAGTGATCTTTCTAAATGTTAATCAGCATGCAAAGTAACAAGAAATGGGGGTTTTGATTATCAAACACAGTAAAGTAAACATGTTTAGTTGACTTGAGAATATGAATGGGGAAAGTAGTTCCACTAGAACGAGATCCACAATACAGAGATATAAGTTGATCACTGAAATCTATTCAATCCAAGTTCTTTTACTATTCTTATGGTTGTTCCCACCCTGATCTTAAGTACTATCGATTCTCACAGTTGTCGATAGACTTATTACTATGCCAATGGTAAAATACCTCCGATTCTCACAGTTGTCGGTATACTTTACCACCAACAAAGCAATAGCAATGCACACAAGGATATATGATACATGCAAATAGAAAGACGTATTAATACTCGCATGCAACTGACTCTCACTCACAATTGTATGCTCGGAACCCCTATACACACAATTGTGTTTGCTACTAGATATGCACTCGGAACCCCTATATGCAATCCTAGCAATTGATAGATATTACTCAACCTAGCTGGCCAGACTATGAAGAACAATGATAAATCAATAATCAATATAACCAAGAGAATCAAACCAACACACATAAGAATAAGAACAAGGAATAGAAATCTCACAACCGAATCAACTGTATTGCTTCAAACGTCTAGCGAAACAAGGGTGTTTAGCTCTCTATGGGTTGAAAACCCTGGAGGCAGAATGAAGAACGAACTAAGTCTCCCGAAAGAGAATTGTAACTTGTGGCAACTAGGTTAACAAAAGAGTATTTAACCTAAATCTAAAAGTAATAAAAATAATAAAAGGAAATAATAATAAAACTAATAGCCAAAAATAAACAAACGAAATAGGGAATTAATCCCGTAATTCTCGTGCAAGCCTCTCGTTTGCCCATCTCCAATTCCAGCTGATTGGCCCAACTCCATCACATGCTCTGCTGATGTCATGGCGACATCATCTTCCAATTCTTCAGCACACTTTCCCACTTTCAATTCACGCGGCGCGGCATCTTTATCTGAGACCCACCGCCGGGTCGCGGTGGCTTCTGGCGCGGGCGGTGACTTTTCAGCTTCTGTGACACTTTAGTAAAAATGCCATAACTTTTGATTCCCAATTCGGATTGCGCTCATATTTTGAAGACTTGCAGTAGAATTCAAGATCTAACTCCTCGAATTGGAATCACTTCATTTGGACGTCTGAGTAGAGAGAACGAACCATTTGAATTCAGCACATTGTTCTTCTACTCTTCAATACACTTCAAACCTCTATAAATCCCATGATTTCTTCACTTCTCCACTCTAACTCCATAATCCACGATTGTGCTCTAAATCCATCCAAATGACACCTCAAACCTGGTAATAACCCTTAGATATGTGCTACAAAATAGCACTCATCACATATACAGCTATGCAAAATTGCAAACTAGTGTCTCTTATGTTGATGTTAGTTAAAACTTCCATTATACCGAAAAAAGTTATAACTTAACTATGATGTTAGTTAAAACATACACCATTGAAGATTTTGGGTTGAGTGATTAGCTTATTTGTAAAGTAAAGGGTTGAAGTATTTGTTGGTATATGATAGATCCAATAACTTAGTTGTGATTCATTACATCTTTATTGATATTAAATTTATGAGAATTCACATATTCTTATCTAACAAAATATTTAGATTCACTTCGCTTTGTCATGGAATGAAGTGAGTAATTTGTTTGCATTTTTCTTGGTGCAGGAATGTCTGTTTATGCATGATTGTGTCTCCTGCAACTTAGATATAAGGCCACAGCAGCATGCGCTGGAAATCCGCTTGGCAACCACACAACTTCAACTACTTGACTGCGAATGCCGCCACCTGGCAAACTGAGCATATGCCTGCACGTGTAGACCCTCACCGCGTCTCAGCCTACGTGGATGCAAATGGTTACAATATTTGTGGTGTGCCTGCTGGCGAAGGTGTAAAAATCGAAGATGAAGAGAGTTTTGAGCAACACGCTTCATTTCGTAATATTAGGACCTCACTTCCTACTATGAATACGTATTCAAATGAACATCTGTTGCATTTGGCCTCTAGGTATGACTGCAAGGAAGCACCTTATGGGACAACCTATTCTCAGCCGAAGAAATTTCTCATATTTGACCATTCTGGTGAAGAAACTCGGATGATTCTTAGTACATTATGTTCTCCCATATGCAATGGAGAAGCTATAACTACTGTGCCCGTTTCGACATTCAAGTCTCTGGAGAAGCTACATGCTTTCAAGTCAGAGTAATCTTGCCTCAAGTTACCTGATTTGTTTGAGGATTAAGGTGAGAATCATGTAACGGGTGAAGGCAGTGATTACCATGAAGACACAGAAGAGGTAAATGCCTTGCTCTACTCCTGTGATGATGACATTGATGATGATATCTGTTTTGGGGCGAAAAGACCTTACCGATCCTAATCGCCTTTGAGAAGGCAACTAGACAATTTGTTAGACGAATATATCTAATAAATCCAAATCAAATTAATAGAATAGATGAAATTGAACGAGCGATTGAAGGGCTTATCTCCCACGAATTGATGATCTATCGAGTGAGATTTTAGATGTCGGTCGTTTGAGTGAATCTAGAATACTTCTGATTTACGAGAACCGAATTCGAGAGCAAGATTGAGAGGAAATGATAGTAGTAGTTCGTATCGATTCAGAATGTGTCCCTTTAATTTCTTCCTTTCTATACATTTATACAATACCAAAAAAATAACTTTGGAACCTAATCTGGCATTATCGGATTTTATGGGAAATCAGTTGGATTCTTCCCGAGATCTTAGCGGAGTGTGCTGGTGTGCTCAACCCATCACGCGTCGCTCCAACGAACTGATTCGATCTTCCTGCTGGTCGCATCCGTGGACTAGATACAATAGGGCTTCTACCAATTTCCCAGGCCCAACAATTGCCCCAAGATCCAATTGGGCCAGAGAGCGATTTTTGGATCAATTTGATCTTCCATGATCTCGATCCTTCTGAGGTGACGTGGCAGCGGGTGAGTGGATGAGTCGATTTAACCGCATAGGCACTTGATTTACTTCCTTTAATAACCCTCGAAGGCTTCAATCTTCTGCAAGTCCCACGTCTTGTCAAGGTAACTTTTTTTTTTTGAATTCTTACCGTTTCTTCCTTCTGTTCTTCCATGGCGTCTCCTACGTTGAAGAAGACCCGAGCCCTCATCAAAAGTGTGGATGAGGAGGATGTTCCCTTTCGTTCCCTAGGCCTTCTTAGCGCTAGCGATTCCGTACCAGTGACTTTAGTCTAGTCCGAACTTGATAAGATTTTAGAAATTGGAGGTTTCCCCGTAGGTATTGTCGCACGCCTTCCTTCTCTAGACGAACGAGCAGACTGGTTCAAAGAAGGGTGGGTGTGCTTCTTTGAGTATCCTTTCAGAATCGGTCATGTCTTCCCCTTCTCTCGTTTGGTCCAAAACTTTCTGGCCGTGTTAAAGTTGGCTCCTTGCCAAGTCATGCCTCATACATGGCGGTTGCTCCAGACGATTGATTCCGTTTCTGCAGTAAAAAACATAGATTTTGACTTCGATGCCTTGTGGCGATCCTATTACCTGAGTACTCGGGGTTCCTGTAGGTTCCAGTTACGTCTCCGTAAGGAAAAAAGCCCCCTTGCACTGAATCTAGATGTTAACGATCGAGGATGGAGATCTCGATTCTTTTTTGTTGAGCGTAAAAGCCTCGAAAGCATTTCTGATTTCACTTTTCTTTTATCCGACTGGAGGATCTCAGGTATCTTGTTTTTCCGCTTCTTTGCTTTAATCGATCGTCTTCTAAATTCCTTTTTACCTGTTCTTCTTTGCAGCCCCTGAACCTGGCGATCCTACTGGTTTTGAAAAAGCAATTGCTTCTCTGTTGGCACTCCCCGAAAACGAAAGATCATTCAAAAATACCAACTTTCTCCTCTTAGAAATCAAAGAGATGTCGACTCCTGCTGCCTCAGTGACTAAAGGCACATGTTCGTTCCTCCAGGTATGCATCTGGCTGGTTTTCGTGGTTTTCCTGTGCTTTTGCTGCTGTGTTATGTTATCAGCATCTAAGGGCGGAAGGTCCAGCGCTCGCTTGTCTGGGAAGAGCCTCTTGGATCAAAGGCGATCGGCGGCTATGGCGTCTTCTTCCGCTAGAGGTCCAAGCAAGGTTGGGCCTCCTGTTGGGGTTATCTCCTTAGATTCGCCACCGTCGAAGGTGTCGGGTGTCAAGAGGAAGGCAATAACTGCTCCGAGTTTCTCCGCTGGAATGTTGAAGGAAAGATCGGTTGAGGATCTGCTCAGTTTCGGCGATGCTGAGGCCAAGAAGGAGATTGGTGACCTCCATCCTATAGATTGTATAAACGAAGCTGTAGTGGGTGCTTGGAAGGTTCGAAAAAACTCTTCTTTTATTCGAGCATGTCTTATTTCTCTGTTTTCTTTTTTACATTGCTATCGTGTATGCTTTTTCTGCAGATTTTTCAGTATTCACTTGTGGCGTCTACAACCGTTCAAGAACTGAGTGATCAAGCCGACAGAAAAGTGACTCGCCTGGAGGAGCAGTTGAAGATGGCTGAAGATCGCTTGAAGGCTTCGGATCGCGAACTGTCTTCAATCAAGCGAGACTATGATGCTCGTCTGGAAGGAGTGAAGGCGGAGGTGCAGGCTAAGGCTGGGAGACTTTATGAGGACGATGCCCGTACTACTGGAGATGTTGGGGCGTATTATTGCTTGAAGTCTCGCATCGAAATGATGGAGGAATTTGTTGCTGGCTCCCATGTCGACTGGAAGGTTGACGATGCGAAGGCGGACATGGAAATGATGTATCCTGATGGCAAACCAGGGGCCGAGCTTTTCAAACTGGTAGGTTTGGGCGTCGAGGATGACAAGGAGGAGGTCGACCAAGATGGTGTCGAGGCCGTCGAAGGCACGCCCCAAGTCGACCAAGAAGCAATTTCTGGCAGGGAGATCGTTCCTGCGGAAAAATCCGGTGAATCTTAGAGCATTTAGGAGTGAATTTTATGTGAATACCGAGTTTTTTTTTTAAGACTTCCATGTGTGGATGACAGTGTGTGCCCCGTCGTGGAGACGGGATGGACAACGTAGTTCTTTTGGCGATCCATCTACCATCGTGGGTCGCGTATTAATCGTAGGAAGTTTTTATGTTTCGTACCTTGCTTCGTTTTTGTTGTGAATGTGATTTTGCAGGTGGTTCGTCACTGGTCGGGCAACGATCATGTTGCGGACTTGTTTGTGTGATCACGTCTTTTTAGGGGGAGGCATGTATGTCGTGTTAGATGTTAGTCATGACAGTTGTATTTTAGGGAGGTAAGCAAATGTATTTTGCGTAATGTGTATAAGGCGTTGTATACCTTATTTTGTAACAAGGCAGACGGTGTGCCGAAGTGCCTTTTGTTGTTTGTCTCCCTGTGTGTAGATCGATCGTGTTTGTGTTTGTGTAAGCGCTTTTGTGTAGTTGTTGTGGATATCCTTTGCAGATCTCGTCCTGAGGCCTCTTGTTTTCCTGTTTTCGAAACATGTCTTTAAAAGGAGATAAGCTTTGAAACGACCATTGGGGGGGAGACCCAACGGCCCTCCGATGCTTAAGTTAGTAGTCGACATGTAGATAAAAGAATGCACAGAGATATAAAAAGATATGTAAGTAAGGGTTTAGAAATGATACAACTTTAGATGAGTCGCATTCCAGCTTCGGGGGATGGGTTCTCTGTCTTTGGTTTC
The DNA here is from genome assembly GCA_027886185.1 of Rheum nobile. NCBI lineage: Eukaryota > Viridiplantae > Streptophyta > Magnoliopsida > Caryophyllales > Polygonaceae > Rheum > Rheum nobile. Next base: position 3,826,686 of record WOAB01000103.1, on the reverse strand, counting down.
TAGTTGATATGCTCCTTGCCCAACTATTTCTTTGATAAGGTAAGGCCCTTCCCATTGAGGTGCAAGTTTCCCGTCGGCTGGGTCTCTGGTATTTTGAAATGTTTTCCTCAGGACCCAATCCCCTACCTTGAAGACTTTGATTCTGACATTCTTATTGTAGCTTCGAGCGACTTGCTGTTGGTATCGGACCATCCGGACTCGAGCCTTTTCCCTTGCTTCGTCGACAGTGTCGAGATTGTGGGCTAACTCGATGTCGTTTTGTTCCGGTGTTTGAAATCCGTATCAAGCAGTCGGAATAAGTATCTCGGCGGGAATGACTGCTTTAGACCCGTATACGAGCGAGAAGGGACTTTGTCCTGTGGCATTTTTGGGCGTCGTCCTGTCGGACCATAAGATCAAAGGAAGCTCGTCGGCCCATTTTCCTTTTGCCCCAGTGAGGCGTTTCTTCAGGTTATTGATGATGATCTTGTTGCTTGACTCCGCTTGTCCGTTCGACTGTGGATATCTCGATGTAGATGTGATCAGTGAGATGTTCCATTGTTTGCAGAAGGATCACGTCTGTTTACCGATGAATTGTGAGCCATTGTCGCATACGATTTCTGATGGGACGCCAAACCTGCATAAGATGTTACATTTTATAAATGAGACGACGTGTTTTTCTTTTACCTCACGGTACACTTCGGCTTCTATCCATTTGGAGAAGTAATCGGTCATGGCCAAGAAGAAAACACATTGTCCCGACGCAGGAGGTAATTTCCTGACTATGTCCATCCCCCATCGCATGAAGGGCCATGGTGCCAAGGTCGGATGGAGTAGCTCAGATGGCTGGTGGGGGACGGGTGCGTGTCGCTGACAAGCGTCACACTTCTTGACGTATTCCGCCACGTCTCTGTTCATTGTGGGCCAGTAGTAACCTGCCCTGTGGGCTTTGTCGGACAGGCTGCGTCCCCCGGTGTGGTTTCCACATTCACCATCGTGTAAAGATGGTAAAATTCGGGGGACTTCCGATGTTTCAAGGCAGCGCAGTAGTAGGCCTGTGACAGATCGCTTAAATAGTACATTATCTTTTAAATCAAAGGTTGTCGCTTGGATTAGCCGTTTTGAGAGTTCTGGGCACTGCTGGAGTGGTGATGTGTGCCAGGGGAATACTGCGGAAGTCGCGAGGGTGTAGGTTTGATCCGAGGTTTGCCAAAGCGTCAGCTTGTGTGTTGAGGTCGCGTGGAACTTGTCGGATAGTGAAGCTTTGGAATTTTTTTGCTAGCTTCTTGACGGCGTCCAGATATGCCATCATTCTATCGTCTTTTGTGGCGTAGGATCCCTGCACTTGGTTGACGATTAGGAGTGAATCACATGTTACCTCTATGTTTGATATTTCGAGGTTGAGCGCTAGGGTAAGTCCAAACACGAGGGCTTCGTATTCCGCTTCGTTGTTGGTCGCGTCCCACTCGCATCTCACGGCTTGGGCTATGTGATCCCCCTGTGGTGATTTTAGCACGACGCCTAGGCCGATTCCTCTTACGTTCAAAGCACCGTCTATGTGTAGTTGCCACATGCCCCTATCGTCTTCTATTTTCTGGTGTTCCGCTTCCTTTGCGGCTTCTTGTTCTAGCGTCGGAAAAAAATCAGCCACAAAGTCGGCTAAAGCCTGAGATTTGATCGCTGTCCGGGGCTCGTATTCAATGTCAAACCCGCTTAGGTGTATGGCCCATTTGGCCATTCGTCCTGTAAATTCTGGCTTCCTCATGATGGGTTTCATGGGATGGTTAGTTCTCACAATAATAGTATGCGATTCAAAGTAAGGTCGCAGTTTATTAGATGTCATGACTAATGCTAAAACTAATTTTTCAAGCGACGTGTACCTTGTTTCTGCTGGAAGTAAGGATCGACTTACGTAGTAGACGGGTGATTGCTTGCTGTCTTCTTCCCCGGTGAGGACTGCGCTGACAGACGACTCGAAAACTGCTAGGTATAGTGGTAACGGTTTGTCGTCCTTTGGTTTGGATAACAGTAGTGGACTCGATAGGTATGCCTTTAAGTCTTGGAAAGCTTGCTCGTGTGTGGCTGTCCAGTCGAAAGACTTATTTTTCTTAAGCGCCTCGTAGAAGAGTTTGCACTTGTCGGACGACTTGGATATAAATCGGTTTAATGCGGATATCCGTCCTGTCAGTTTTTGGACGTCTTTGACGCACCGAGGAGATCTGAGGTCGACGATTGCTTTTATTTGATCGGGGCTGGCTTCGATCCCCCTTTGAGTGACCATGTATCCCAGGAACTTCCCTGAAGATACTCCGAAAGAGCATTTAGTTGGATTCAATTTCATATCGTACCTTTCAAGTATTTCGAAGGCTTCTTTCAGGTGCTCGATGTGGTCGGTTGCTTTTTTGGACTTGACGAGCAGATATAGACTTCCATCGTGTCGCCTATTTGATCTTTAAACATCTTGTTTACCAATCTCTGGTACGTGGCTCCTACATTTTTTAGCCCGAAGGGCATCACTTTATAACAGTACGTACCTTGGCTCGTTATGAAGACTGTTTTTTCTTGGTCGCTTGGATCCATGAGGATCTGGTTATAGACACTGAACGCGTCCATGAATGTTAGCATTTCCTGCCCTGCGGTCACGTCGACCATGGAATCGATGTGTGGTAGAGGGAAATGGTCCTTTGGACAGGCCTTATTTAGGTCTGTGAAGTCGATGCACACTCTCCATTTTCCGTTCTTCTTTTGTACCACCACCACGTTTGCCAACCAGTCTGGGTACTTGACTTCTCTGATCTTACCTGTTTCAAGTAAATTCTTTACCTCGTCGTCTACAATTTTATTGCGTTCTGGCGCGAACTTTCTCCTTTTCTGCTTGACGGGAGGATGTGATGGATCTACGTTCAGCTTATGAGTGATAATGTCTGGGGAAATTCCTACCATATCTTCATGGGACCAAGCAAAGAAATTAGCGTGAGTACGTAAAAAGGAAATTAAGTCTGCCCTGGTGGGATCGTTTAGGTCCGATCCGTCTCTTACTGTTTGCGTCGGCTTAGAAGGATCCAATGCGACTTCGTCGAGCGACTCCATTTCTGGCTCGACGTATAGAATGGTCCCTTCGCCGTGCTGTAATTGCTACGCTGTAGTTCTGTCGACTGCCCTTTTCATTGCGGTCATGTAGCATTCCTTGGCAGCCCTTTGGTCGCCTTTGATTTCGTGTACCCCCCACTTGGTCGGGAATTTTATCGTTTGGTGATAAGTGGAAGGTACAACTTTCATGGCGTGGATCCAAGGTCTGCCAAGGATCGCATTGTATGGGGACGGGCAGTCGAGAATTAAAAACTTTACCTGTTGGTTTACTCCACCCGCATACGTTGTTAACACGACTTCTCCCAATGTGTATTTAACCTCTCCGCTGAACCCGACCAGAGGGGTCGAATTTTGGGTTAGGTCGTCCTCGCTTAAACCCATGCCTTTTAGGGCGTCGAGTGTTAACAAGTTGGTGGAGCTTCACGTGTCGATTAGTACACGACGAATCAAACAATTGCTAATTGATAAAGAGATTACCAAACCATCGTGATGATCGCCCAGATCTTGGGCTTCTGAGTCGTCGAATGTAATGCCTGGATCGTTTGGACTCTGCGATCGCTTCGCCCCTGATGGAGTAGGTCTGTCGTCGTGACTTTCTCGGGCATGCCTTTTTGCGGCAGAGTACGTGTTTCCACATACGTCCGACCCTCCTGAGATGGTGTTAACAATTTTAGTTGGAATCAGAGAGGATGGTTTATCTGAGGATACCTGGTCCTTTCGGTCGAGAGTCGCTTTGGCTCTGTCTGATATTACGTCGCGCAATAGCCCCTGTGCAAGGAGTCTGGCGACTTCTTTGCGAAGGGCTATGCACTCGTCGGTTGAGTGTCCATGGTCTCTGTGGAATTCACACCATCGGTTCGTGTCCTTTCTGGCGTCTGGCTTGTCGCTCTTCCGAGGCCATCTTACTTCCTTTCCGTATTTGTCGAAACTTTTCACAAGTTCCGACACGGATATGTTAAAGTTGTAAGAATGGAGTTTCGGTGGGAGAGCGGGGTTGGTTCGCCAGTCTTGGTTCCTGTTATGAGAATTGTTTACCTGACCGGAGTCGTTCCGCTCCTTAGGGTATGGTTGGTGACGTCGGTCGCGTCGATGATCCGACGGTCCTTTCCGATCGACGCGATTGGGACTCTTGCTTGTCTTGAAAGGTTCTTCGTCCTCTTCGAGCCTAACCTGTGCCATGGTTTTAGCCTGGACGTCTTCGAAGCTTCTGCACGGATATTTGGTCAGTTCGCGGTAAAGCTCGCTGCCCCTGACCAGACCCCGACGGAATGCCTCGATTGACGTGCGAATATCGCAATGCGGGATAGCGACCTTTTCCTTGTTGTACCTGTTAAGATAATCTCTTAAGGGTTCGCCATACCTTTGCACGATTCGATACAAATTGCTTGATTGCTTTTCCAGCCTCCGGCTTCTGGCGAATTGGATTTTGAATGAGTTGATCAGGTCAGCGAAAGAGGGGACAGATCCCTGCGGTAAGTGCATAAGCCAGGTTAGTGCAGGTCCCGTGAGGGTCGTGCCGAAGCTTTTGCACATGACGGCCTCACGGTTCCCCCTAGGGATTGAAATAGTCATTAATTTTTGCTTATAAATTGAAACGTGGTCATCTGGATCCCCGGTCCCGTCGTAGTTGGGCATGTTGGGGACATGGAAATTCTTGGGAATTTCCATGCGTGCAATCGCTTCCGTGAAGGGCGAGTCTTCGTATCCATCGACCGCTTCTTTCTCGATCGGTTGAGGAACCCTCGGGATTCGCGCGATACGATCGTCCAGGGCCTTGAGGTGCTCCCCGATAGCTTATTGGATAAGAGCTTGGATATCGGTTGGAGCCGGTACCTGTGGAGCGGTTGCTCGGACTTCTGGGAGTCCGGCTATGAGATTGTTAGTTATACCAGCAGAGATTTGGGGTGTCTGAAACATTCCAGCGGGCATAGAAGCCTGGGTTGGTGCGATAGGAGTCACGTCTGCTCCATCCATATCGAGTCTGGTGGGTAGTCCTTCAGTATTGACTACACGTCTGGATCCCCCAGGGTTTGATGCAACCGATTGTACCTGAGATTTCAGCATTTCGTTCTCACGGGTTAGTCGAGTAATTTCAGATTCAGATTGAGTACTTAGCTTTTCGGTCCTGGTGCGTTGTTGGACCAATTCCTCTTGAAGGATTTCTATGGCTTTTGCGAGTTCCTGGATTTGAGGATTTCCAGTTGGTTGAGCGTTGGCGTTCTTGGTCAGGGCTTCGACCATGGGGTCGACCTGATTTTGCTCTTCAATGGTGATTACGGGGTTTCCAGCGGTGTCCATGATTGAATTGGATCCTTGATTGGCTAGAGGCCCCACGGTGGGCGCCAAATTGTTTTGGGGCGAAAAGACCTTACCGATCCTAATCGCCTTTGAGAGGGCAACTAGACAATTTGTTAGATGAATATATCTAATAAATCCAAATCAAATCAATAGAATAGATGAAACTGAAATTGAACGAGCGATTGAAGGGCTTATCTCCCACGAATTGATGATCTATCGAGTGAGATTTTAGATGTCGGTCGTTTGAGTGAATCTAGAATACTTCTGATTTACGAGAACCGAATTCGAGAGCAAGATTGAGAGGAAATGATAGTAGTAGTTCGTATTGATTCGGAATGTGTCCCTTTAATTTCTTCCTTTCTATACATTTATACAATACAAAAAAAATAACGTTGGAACCTAATCTGGCATTATCGGATTTTATGGGAAATCAGTTGGATTCTTCTCGAGATCTTAGCGGAGTGTGCTGGTGTGCTCAACCCATCATGCGTCGCTCCAACGAACTGATTCGATCTTCCTGCTGGTCGCGTCCGTGGGCTAGATACAATAGGGCTTCTACCAATTTCCCAGGCCCAACAATATCCATGATCACTGTTTTGGGCGAAAAAGATCGAATCGAACCGACCTGAATCGCTTAAAGAGGGAGCAACTAGACAACAATAAGATCAGTAGTATCTAAATAATCCAAATCAACTTAATAATCAAGAGAATGAGATTAAACGAATGTAATATAAACTTATCTCCCTTGAATGAGAGACTAATCAAATACAGAAATTTAGCCGTCGGTCGCTTCAATGTTGGAGTAACGGACTGAGTACAAGAATGATCTCGTATTTTGAGTAGAACAATAGTATAAAGCTGCTTGAATTGAGTAAGAATGACAATGTGTCGTTACAAGATAGTTTTCTCTATATTTATACTAGTTTTAGGCTTGAATCGGTTGGCAAATCCGCCCGAGATTCATGGAAGAGGTTATCCTGCACGTGGGTCGGTTAAAATCATCTGAGATCTGTGAGATTCGTTTAGCTGCGTACTGGTCACTCCGAAATCCACGGAGGTCATCGCTCTGACCACTGGTCGCCCCGAGATCTCTGGAGGCTGAACTGACCGGACCAAGATTTCTAGAGGTTGTTTCTGACCGGACCAAGATTTCTGGAGGTTGTTTCTGACCGGATCTTCTAGAAGGTAGCTTTGGTTCAAGCTATTGGGCCGATCTAATGGGCTGAAAAATCGAGGCCCAACAATTGCCCCAAAATTAAATTGGGCCAGAGCGTCAAGTGATGGGACGGTTTGATTTTATAACTTCTCTCGATTTTGCTACAGGCGTTCTGGCGACGGGGCCGACATGTGTATTGCTCAAGCTGAGAGTCGGCTTAATACAACCAATAATCGTGTGAAGATGGTTGAGGGCGTCTCTTGTGATGGTGAAGGGTCAGGAGACCGCTCATTGTTTGTCATTTGCTTTGTTTTGTAGGTGGACTCGTCAGTCGCTTCCTGGTCAAGTCGTGTGACGTTTGGTCGAGTAGACTTGTAATTGTGTGTGACATGTCGTGTAGTTCCAGGGAAGAGCGTCGTAGTATTTGTATAAGACATGTACCTTAATCAAGACATGTCTTGTAAAAATGTGTCGTGTATTTGTTCCTCTATTCCCTGTGTACCGATCGATCGTGTAATGTGTAAGCGCTATGTGTGATTGTGTATGTTGATCAATTTGATTTTGTCTTGAGGCCTCTTGTCACGTTCCTGTTGAAGAGACTTGAAAAGTATAGAAAAGATCAAAGGGTGACTGTTGGTGTGAGTCCAACGGTCCTCCGATGCTTAAGTTAGTAAAGGGTTGGATAAGTATAATTGACTAAATCTAAATGAAGTGCAAAGTATAAGTTTTCAAAAGTAAGATGACTCCCAATGGGTCGTGTTCTAGTTTGGTCGTTTTCTCAATCTTCGATTGCTGGCGAATTGGATTTTGAATGAATTGACCAGATCGGCAAACGAAGCGACCGAACCCAATGGGTTGAACGACGCTTTGAGTGATCGGAGCCATGTGCGTTGAGATTGCCCCATACATGTTGAGACGTGCTTGGATGCCTTCAGTGTTGACTACGCGTCTTGATCCTTCTGGGACCGATGTGGCCGAATTCACTTGCGATTTCAAAAGTTCATTTTCACAGATTAGTCTTGCAATTTCAACTTCAGATTGGATGCTTAGGGTTTCGGTTCTTAGGCGTTGCTGAGCGAGTTCCTCTTGGAGGATGCTCATGCGTTTTGCTAATTCTTGGATTCAGGTGTCCAAGATGAGCGGATTGATGACGTCTTCGGCTTGATTTCCGACCAGGGTGACTTGCTCTTCAACGACGATCATGGGATCCCCGGAACTGGCCATGATTGGATGTGGAATGAATCGTTGATCGGATCGTTGATTGGCTAGATGCCCCACGGTGGGCGCCAAACTGTTTTGGGCGAAAAAGATCAAACCGACCTGAATCGCTTAAAGAGGGAGCAACTAGACAACAATAAGATCAGTAGTATCTAAATAATCCAAATCAACTTAATAATCAAGAGAATGAGATTAAACGGATGTAATATAAACTTATCTCCCTTGAATGAGAGACTAATCAAATACAGAAATTTAGCCGTCGATCGCTTCAATGTTGGAGTAACGGACTGAGTACAAGAATGATCTCGTATTTTGAGTAGAACAATAGTATAAAGCTGCTTGAATTGAGTAAGAATGACAATGTGTCGTTACAAGATAGTTTTCTCTATATTTATACTAGTTTTAGGCTTGAATCGGTTGGCAAATTTGCCCGAGATTCATGGAAGAGGTTATCCTACACGTGGGTCGGTTAAAATCGTCCGAGATCTACGAGAGTCGTTTAGCTGCGTACTGGTCGCTCTGAAATCCGCAGAGGTCGTCACTCTGACCACTGGTCGCCCCGAGATCTCTGGAGGCTGAACTGATCGGACCAAGATTTCTGGAGATTGTTTCTGACCGGACCAAGATTTCTGGAGGTTGTTTCTGACCGGATCTTCTAGAAGGTAGCTTTGGTTCAAGCTATTGGGCCGATTTAATGGGCTGAAAAATCGAGGCCCAACAATCACGAGGATGGAGATGAAATAAGCACATGCCATTCCCCGAATGCCATCAATGATGGTTTTAAAAATACAAAGGAAGGGGGAGATCTCGATGAAGTTAGTAGTTTTTGGGGCCCGTCCAAGAGGCAGAAACTCTTTGAAGGTGGTTCATATAGCAAATTGTCATGTATGCAGACTACTAAAGCATTGTCAAAATCGACAACTCAGTTGTACGAGAATGAAAGTGTTGAGAACGTGAACGCTTCAGATGGTAAACAAGCTTCCCCGAGTTTAAGTTGGAAAAGGACGAGAATACATAAGATTCATGATATGTTGAGAATCCTTCAAAAGCTCATTCCTGGTTCAAAAACCAAAGAGCCATTGGTGATCATTGACGAAGCTATTAGTTATTTGAAGGCCAAGTCTCTGCACATGGACAAAGTTGATGGCTCCGGCTGGTCTACACCATCTCTTTGAAGCCACTTTGTATGCATTGCCTTTCATGGATTGCACACAGAATTTCAAGAAACTGCAACTTTAGTGATTCAGTACTCATCCACGGGGTGATTTCTCTCTGCCATTCACATGGAGTGGCTGTATATAATGGTCTAATAAACAAGGGAGTTATGGAAGAAGAAACTATTGTTTAGGTTGGCTTTTACCCATGTAAAGGAGAAGACTATGACAAGTGAAAGCAAGGACTCTTGTAGCTCCCATGAAGACCAAAAGGACTGTGGATTTTACAGGTTTCAAAAGCTTCTCATTTGCTGGATGTGGAGAGAGTTGTTTCCATCCTCAAATTTCTTTTGATCACACCCATTAGGTAACTGGGTCCCGCCTTGTCACTCCCATTGGTGCTTGTCTTTTGTAGCATGAGCTATATACATCTGAACCCCATCTTTGTTAGCTTGATTACAACATGCTTTGAGTGTGATGTGTTTCTTTTCTTTGCTTTGCATTGCATTGCATTGCATTGCATTGCATTGCATTGCATTGCATTGCATTGCATTGCATTGCATTGCATTGCATTGCATTGCATTGCATTGCATTGCATTGCATTGCATTGCATTGCATTGCATTGCATTGCATTGCATTGCATTGCATTGCATTGCATTGCATTGCATTGCATTGCATTGCATTGCATTGCATTGCATTGCATTGCATTGCATTGCATTGCATTGCATTGCATTGCATTGCATTGCATTGCATTGTTTCCACTAAGTATTCAAAGTGTCTGCCTTTATGAGTGCGTTGATCCAGTATTTTAGTGTTATTTAGGTGTGCATTTTTTGGTTGGGTTTATGATGACTGTAGTCGATCCTTCGACTTAGAACGAGAGTGAACAAGAACAATAGAGGATAGTATGAGACAAGCACACAAGCAAAACCCAAAACACACAAGATTTACGAGGTTCGGTACAAAGACCTACATTCTCGAGGCCTCAAGATGGAGACCCAAATCCACTATGTAACTCAGATAATACAAGGAGGCAATCATTGTTCTTGGACCAACGTTCACAAATAAAAGGAAGTACAAAGAAAGGAATCACAAAGGGTGAAGAATCTCCCTTTCAACGACGAATAGACACAGGGTGTGCCTCTTGAGTCGCGGATAACCTTCCTCTTAACACCTTCCTTCGACCTCTTCTCTCGTGTCTCACCAACGTCGTCAAATGAGATAATTTTTCTCAGAGAAATCTCAGAAATCTCTCTAATGGAAGCTCTCTAATTTGAAGGAGGTGAGCTGCGGCGGAATCATGAAGAAGCAGCCATTCTAGGGTTTACTTTATGCCTTATATACCAAGAGACAATAAGTGAAGTGATGCATTTTGACAAGTGAGCACCAACTGGACTTGTACCTCTATAGTAACGGTCACAAAGCAAGTAGGAAATGGGCCTCAGCATTATGAATAACAAGCCCAATAAGAGCACATGGAGAGAGAGAGAGAGATAAAGAGAGAGAGAGAGAGAGAGAGAGAGAGAGAGGACGTGGGCCTCAGACAACCATCACAGGCCTAGTGCCTTAGTCCTCTGAGCCAGCAACCAGCAAAAGGGCACAAGATCGAGTCTCCATGCCATCTTCTACCTAGGATGAGGCTTCAAAGAAGGCTAAGGCACAAGTGAAACATACAGTCCAAGTTTACATGTAAGAACCTAGGCATACACTTAGGAAATTACACCAACAAATTGCCCTCTTAATTTTCTAAGTTACATATCACCAAAAAACTGAAATGTAGAACACACACAGAGTTGGCTTTTGGACTTGGGCTGCCTCCTCCGTCGTCGGCCACTTAGTACCTGTCTACGTGATCTCTCTTATGTGGAGAAACTCCCTACATAAATTGAACTTGTCAGTAGGAACTATTTTTATACCAAAATCTGCAGGGTTCTTAGATCCATCAATTTTCTTGACCAAGATCACCTTATTTTCCACCTTATCTCTAATAAATTGAACCGCACATCAATATGTTTTGTGCGCTCATGGTAAACAAGATTTTTGCATAGATAAAGGGCACTTTGGCTATCCATATGGAGGGTAGCTGTTTTGGGGCGAAAAGATCGGACGACCTAAATCGCCTTAGACGGGGTAACGAGTCGACCGGGTAATAGAAATTTACTCCAAACCAAACAGACAGTCAACAAGTAAAGACGGGATGCAAAATAGAAAGATAATTTTATTGATCTATGGAGGATTGAATCAAATCGAAGTACAACTTATCCTTAGAGAACAGGGGATCGGGTCCTGTTCGACAGAGGTTTCCACGATACGACCGGCGGTGATTGGGCAAGATTCCGGGGAGATTGAGCTAGAGCGAATGTGTTAGTAAGTTCTTTTCAGGGTAAGCCAATGAGTACCGAATGCTGATGTGTGTGTCCTTTTCTTGTCTCGTCGTGATCTATATATGGTAATCGTCATCTTGTGTCCGTTGCTTCATTATTTTCAATATTTCCTACTTAATTCTGGGCGAGATCTTCGGGGTCAGCTCTTGATTGCCCACATTATTCCTGTGTTTAATGCCGTAGCCATTGCTATCGATCGAGCATTTAATGCGCTGGGCGAGATCTTCGGAGCTGGTCGGATCTTACACCTCTGAGAAATGTCCGACGCCTCCTCCGGGTTTTTCTTGGCCTTCGACTTTGCTTTGGATCTCGGCCCAATTTACCGACTTTGATTCCTCTGGAGTATGTTGGGCCCAACAATAGCCCCAAGTTGTTTTGGGCTCAAGGCGGCTGTAGAATGAAGTCCAAACAACTTCCCTTCCACACGATCTCCACCTTCCGATTTTGGCGCGTCAGACGAGGGCTACGTGGCGGTGATCTTGTGGCACGATGTGATGTTTCTGCAACCTGCCGTCTCCCTCCATAAATTCGAATCAGTCTTCTGACGATTTGGCTCCATCTTCTTTCTTCGTTTCTTCATCTGGTAGGTTTTTCTAGATTTCAGAAAATTGCTCTTCGATTTCCCCCTCTTGCTGTTTTGGAAATGGTTTCCAGCGAGTCTTCTGAGTCGTCTGCTACTCGCTCGAACTCGAGCAAGAACGAGGCTCCCCCCTTTTAATTTTGAAGGAGGCAGACGCTCTGACGGGGACTTTGTCGGAGGCGGAATTGGAGCAGGTCCTCCAAGTCGGAGGCTTTCCTCCTGAGACGGTCGCGAGGTTGCCGCATCCGGACGAGAGGGCCGACACTCGCTACGAGGGATGGGTTTGTCGAGCGTTCGTCTCTGGAGAAGGGGGGTGACTATTCGTTCTTGTTGTCGGAGTGGCGAGTCGAGAGTATGTTTTCGACCTTTCTTTGCCTGTTTTATGTGTTTTAACCCGTTGCTTTAACTCTTCTTTTTTGTAGTTCCTGAGGCCGAAGAATTGGAGGTAGATACTCAGTCGGAAGGTTTGAGAAAGGTCATCCTTAGCATCCCCACGTCAGAGCGGAAGTTTGTGAACGTCAACTTGTTGTCGACTTCTCCTACTACTCAGGACGTCATGTCGAATGTTTCGTCATCTAGGGTTAAGTGTGAGTTTTTGTTTGGCGCTCGTATACTCTTTTTCTTTTATTTTATCGTATGCTTGCAGTTTACGTGTTTGTCTGTCGTGGCAGCGTCTCCGGCTGGTCGGTCGAGTGCTTGCTTGAAGGGAGTGTCCGGGAAGGGCCTGATTGAGCAGAGGATGGCGGCGGCCAAGGCCTCATCGAGTAAATCGACACCGGCGGAATCGTCGCTCCCGGCCAAAGTTGGCTCGAAAAGGAAGGCAAGCGCTTCTTTCGGTGATGTGAAGGAGGTGGAGACCTCAAAGAAGAAGGGGACGGCTGCTCGTGGAGTCGAGAAGATTGACGCGGTCGGTCGATCGATTGCCGATATCTTTCATGCCTAGGACCCGACTTTGAAGTCTGAAGTCGATGACGTCTCTCCTTTGGACTGTATCGGTGAAGCGGGGTGCTCTGCTTGGAAGGTAAGTCGTCTTGACTATCTCAAGTTTGTTTGTTTTTCTTTCTCGTAGTCGGTTGAAACCTTTGATTGGTTTTGTATTTTTCAGACTTTTCAGTACCTCTTGGGGGCGTATTCTGGTGTCAAGGTGATGGTTGCTAAGGCCGAGGATAGGGCTGCTAGATCAGAGTCCGACCTGACGTCTTTGAAGACCAAGTTGGGGGGAGCTGAGAGTCGTTGTATGGACGTCGAGCGCCGTTTTGCTAGGGAGCTAAAGAAATGTCAAGACGATCTGGATGCTTGTCGAAAGGAGCTTAATGAGAGCCAATCGAGTATCAAGGAGAAGGTGAAGCAGGCTAGGATCGAGGATGGTTGGTTTGCTGGCGATGTGGGTGCCTTTTATGCACTGAAGTCGCGTATCGAGATGATCGAGGAGTTTGAAGAGGGCAAGCAGGTGACCTGGGATTTGAAAGTGGAGAAGGAGACCATGGATTCCTTGTGTCTGAAGGGAAATCCGGGTTTGGAGCTCTTCCGTTTGGCTGGCGTCGGAGAGGAAGCCCTAGACGGCAGTGCCGGTGAGGATGAGGCCCACTCTGGTGACACCGTGCGGATTGAGCCTCTGCCTTCTCATGACCTGACCCCTGCTAAAGGTAATGTTGCGAACCCCGACCCTTGACTATTTTTCATAGTTTGATTTGTGACCCCACCTGTGTGTGGGTAAGATATTTTCTGTTTTGGTGACCCGTCCACCATCGCGGGTCGCAGAACGTGTTTATGGATGATTTGAAGTCCTACATGTGTGTAGGCGAACAATGTATTTTGGCGATCCGTCTACCATCGCGGGTTGCATGTTTGTAAAAAATGCTTAGGTTTTTATTTAATGCAATCTGTTTTACAAAGGATCGTACATTTATGTGTTCGTACGCTTCGTCAGGTTTATTGCTGACGCTTTTGATTTGTATGTCGGGTTTGCCCGTGTGGTCCGTCGAGTAGGGCTTGCCGTATGTATGTGAAGAAGGAGGCCTGCAAATGTATGTGTTTATGTTTAGTCATGACTTTAAGCCGAGGAGGAAAAGAAATATGTTTCTATTGCGTAAATGTAATAAGGTGTCTTAACCTTATGTATTGTGTAAGGCAGGCGGTGTGCCGACGTGCCTTTGTTGTTCATCTCCACGTGTTTCGATCGATCGTGTAGATGTAGTGTAAGCGCTTTTGTTTGTGACTAGATCCAGTGTGTATGTTGATGTCGTCATGTACTTAGGTTTCCCAGGAAAATGTCCTTACTAGATGTAAATGCTCAGTTTCAGGAAATAGAGTTATGATTGTGACAATAAGTAATGTACGATAGGTGAAAGGACGTTTAGCGCCTTACCTTAGTAGCTTAGAAGTGGTATAATTTTAGGTGTGTTGCGTTCCAGCTTCTCGGGACCGGTCGTCCGTCTTTGTCTTCCAATTGGTATGCTCCTTGTCCGACTACTTCTTTGATTAGGTAGGGTCCTTCCCACTGAGGTGCGAGCTTTCCGTCAGTCGGATTCTTGGTGTTCTGGAATGTCTTCCTAAGGACCCAATCTCCAACTTTAAAGACCTTGGCTCAGACGTTCTTGTTATAGCTTCTTGTGACCTGCTGTTGGAACTTGACCATTCTAATCCCGACTTTTTCTCTAGTCTCGTCCGCTGTGTCTAGGTTGTATGCTAGTTCGACGTTGTTCTGTTCGTTCTTTTGAAGGCTGTAACGAGCTATTGGAACCAATAGCTCGGCGGGGATGACTGCTTCGCTTCCGTAGACAAGTGAGAATGGTGACTGTTTTGGACGGAAAATGACCAATCGATCTCTTTCCGTTGATTTGAGGGGTAACAATAGTTAGGGTGATAAATCTACTCCGTTTGATGAGAATAAGTGATTACAAATGGTAGTTTTTGTGATGCAAGAGAGGAAGAAGAAGAAGGTTACAACATGAATAGTCAAAGAAGACGAGATGGTCGGACCAGACTACAAGCGTCGGTCGGACTAAACAACGTTGGACAAGATAGAATATATAAAAATGAGAGTTTTGATGATGAGAGTACAAGTGGTTGCAGTAGAATGAAGTGTTGTAGAATGTCGTAGAGTGTCCTTTGAGGCTTCTCCTAGAGCCTTATTTATACTTGCTTGATCCCTCCCTAAATGCTCTTGATCTCTCCTTAAATGCTCTTGATCTTCTCTTTGATTCTGCATTAATTACGCTTGATCTCCTCTTAATAAGCCTTGATCCTCTCTTAAAGATGGTTGATTCCTTCCTTGATGGCTGAAATAATGCATATAGCCGTTGGAGATCTCAGAGTTGTTATAATAAAGGAGAAAATCTCACTGGTCCGTTGCGTCCAGGAATCAGGCGACGGTCGCATGGCTCATGTCCGATGCGTCTGACGGGTCCGATGCGTCCGACGGTTGCGTTAGACAGTTGATGCCCATTGGACGAGTAGTCGATTTTCCGACCCCAATAGTGATTGTTCGATTGCGTTCTTTGGAGTGGTCCTGTCGGACCAGAGAATGAATGGGAGCTCGTCTGCCCATTTTCCTTTAGCCCCTGTGAGGCGTTTCTTGAGGTTGTTGATGATGATTTTGTTGCTAGACTCGGCTTGTCTATTATATTGTGGATACCGAGGGGTGGAGGTGACCAATTTGATGTTCCATTGGTCGCAAAAGGCTTGAGTCTTATGACTGATGAATTGGGAGACATTGTCGCACACGATTTTTGATGGGACGCCAAATCTGCACAAGATATTGTGTTTAATGAATGAAATGACGTATTGATCTTTTACCTCTCGGTAGGCTTCAGCTTCGATCCATTTAGAAAAGTAGTCTGTCATGGCAAGGAAGAAGACTCGTTGACCCGACGCAGATGGGAGTTTTTCGATGATGTCCATCCCCCATCTCATGAAGGGCCACAATGCTAGAGTCGGATGTAGTAGTTCCGAGGGTTGGTGAGGAACAGGTGCGTGTCATTGGCATGCATCGCACTTCTTGGTGTACTCCATTGCGTCTCTATTCATTGTGGGCCAGTAGTATCTGTTTCGCAAGGCTTTTCCCGAGAGGCTTCTCCCGCCGGTGTGGTTCCCACATTCTCCTTCATGTAACGATTGTAAGATACGTCCGACTTCTGGAGTCTTGAGGCATCGTATGAGTATCCATGTGACAGATCTTTTGTACAAGATGTTATTTATAATATCGAAAGAAAGTGCTTGTACCTTTAGCCTTTTTGCCTCTGTTTTGTCATTGGGTAGGACGCCGTCTTTTAGCCATTTGATGTAAGGTAACGTCCAGTCGTCATGATTGCTGACAATGTCTTCTTCCGGCCTGTCGCCTATCTCCATCGCGACAAGTTCTTCCAATGGCGCGACCGACTCCTTAGATGTTTTTGGAACAGCTGGTGTCATGACGTGTGCCAGTGGGATATTCGGAATATCCTTTGGATCCAAGACAGACCCCAGATTGGCTAGCACGTCAGCTTGAGAGTTGAGATCCCTGGGCACCTGCCTGATGTCGAATGCTTGGAATTGGTCAATTAGTTTCTTGGCCACATCCAGGTAAGCTATCATCCTGTCGTCCTTTGCGCTGTATGACCCTTGTATTTGATTTACGACTAGAAGGGAGTCGTAAATGACTTCGATCTCTCGGACCCCTAGGTCGCGTGCTAAGATGAGCCCGAAAATGAGTGCTTCGTACTCAGCTTCGTTGTTGGTCGCGTCCCAATCGCATCTTACGGCCTGGGCTATCTTGTCCCCTTGTGGCGATTTCAGCACGACCCCTAGCCCTGATCCTCTAGCGTTCGACGCACCATCGGTGTGGAGTTCCCACTTACCCGTTTCCTCTGTTGCGAGCAACTGTGTCGTTTCTTTGGCGGCTTCTTGTTCTAGGGTCGGGCTGAAGTCTGCCACAAAGTCAGCCAGGGCCTGCGACTTGATCGCTGTTCTGGGTTCGTACTCGATGTCATAGCCGCTGAGATGTATGGCCCACTTGGCCATCCGTCCTGTGAACTCAGGTTTCCTCATGATTGCTCTCATGGGATGATTAGTGCGGACAATTATAGTATGGGATTCAAAATATGGTTTGAGTTTATTCGACGCCATTACCAGTGATAGTACGCGTTTTTCTAACGATGAGTACCTTGTTTCTGCTGATAGTAACGTTTGACTGACATAGTAGATTGGTGATTGCTTGCCATCTTCTTCTCTGACCAGTACTGCGCTCACGACGGACTCCGATACTACTAGGTACAGCAATAATGGCTCGTCGTCTTTGGGCTTGGTTAGCAACATGGGACTGGCAAAGTATTTCTTTAGGTTCTGAAATGCAACTTCGTGCTCTTCCGTCCATTGGAAAGATTTATTTTTCCTGAGAGCGTCGTGAAAGGGTTTACACTTGTCGGATGACTTCGAGATGAATCTGTTCAGAGCTGCTATCCGACCTGTCAACTTTTGCACGTCCTTGACGCATCAAGGGGATCGGAGATTGATGAGAGACTTGACCTGTTCCGGGCTGGCTTCTACTCCTCTTTGCGTCACCATGTATCCCAAAAATTTCCCTGAAGAGACTCCGAAAGAACATTTAGTGGGATTCAATTTCATGTTATAGCGTTTAAGTACCTCGAATGCTTCTCTCAGGTGTTCAATGTGGTCTTTCTTCTGCTTTGACTTGACTAACATGTCGTCGATGTAGACCTCCATGGGGTCCCCAATCTGATCTTTGAACATCTTGTTGACCAATCGTTGGTAAGTAGCCCCTGCATTTTTTAGTCCGAAGGGCATTACTTTGTAATAGTAGATACCTTGGCTTCTGATGAATGCCATTTTCTCTTGGTCTTGCGGTTTCATGAGGATTTGATTGTAGCCACTGAATGCGTCCATGAAGGTTAACATTTCGTGTCCTGCCGTCGCATCGACCATGGCGTCGATGTGAGGGAGTGAGAATGAATCTTTAGGGCATGCTTTGTTGAGGTCGGTGAAGTCGATGCAGACTCTCCACTTGCCATTTTTCTTTTGGACTAAGACCACATTGGCTAGCCACTCGGGATAGTTGACTTCCCTGATTTTTCCTGTTTCCAACAAGCTCTTGACTTCGTCGTCGACAATCTTGTTTCGCTCTGGGGCGAATTTCCTACGCTTTTGCTTTACAGGGGGGTGAGATGGATCTACGTTCAATTTATGGGTAATAATGTTTGGGGATATACCGACCATGTCTTCATGTGACCATGCAAAACAATCAGTATTAGATCTGAGAAAATCGAGAATTTGTTGTCTGGTCGAGTCGTCCAGGTCCGACCCGACCCTTACCGTTTGGTTTGGCTTTGAAGGATCTAGTACGATCTCGTCGAGTTTTTCCATTTCAGGTTCGACGTATCGGTTAGGTCCTTCGCCGATCTGTGATTGCTATGCGACCTTATGCTCGACAACACTTCTCATGGAGGCGACGTAACATTCCTTGGCCATCCTCTGGTCTCCCTTGATTTCTTAGACTCCCCACTTGGTAGGGAACTTGATAATCTGATGGTATGTCGAAGGTACCGCCTTTATAGCATGTATCCATGGCCTGCCAAGAATGCAATTATAGGGAGATGGGCAGTCTAGGACTAGAAATTTCACATGTCGATTGACTCCTCCGACATACGTTGCAAGAACGATTTCGCCGATAGTATGTTTAACTTCGCCACTGAATCCGACTAGTGGAGTTGATTTTTTGATCAGGTCATCTTCGCCCAGCCCCATCCCTTTGAGGGCGTCGAAGGTCAAGAGATTGGTCGATCTTCCTGTATCGATTAGTACTCTACGTATCAAACAGTTCTCGATAGATAAAGAGATTACCAGACCGTCGTGATGGTTTTCTGATCCATCGGCATCGGACTAGTCGAACGTGACTGTCGGGAGGTCGGAGACCTTGGTTTGTCTGAACTCTGGCGTTTCGGGCTTATTGCCTTTGCTTTCTTTCACATATCGTTTGGCTGCGGAGTATGTGTTCCCACATACGTCCGATCCCCCTGAAATGGTATTGACAATTTTTGTATGGACAGAAGATGGGGGTTTATCTTGTTTTACCTGATCTCGTCGCTCCATGGTTGCCTTGGCTCGTTCTGAGATTACGTTGCGCAAGAGCCCCTGCGCGAGTAACCTGGCGACCTCTTTACGCAAGGCGATGCACTCATCCGTCGAGTGACCGTGGTCACCGTGGAATTCGCACCATCTGTTCATGTTCTTTTTGACGTCTGGTCGGTCGCTCTTTCGGGGCCATCTTACCTCCTTTCCATATTTGTCGAAACTCTTGACGAGCTCCGACGCAGAAACATTGAAGTTGTAAGATTGGACCCTGGGAGGCGACGTTGGACCATCTCTCCAGTCTTGGGGCCTGTCTTTAAAAGAGTTTACCTGATTTTGTTCATTTCGATTACGAGGGTAGGGGTGATGACGTATGTCTCGATAGTTGTCGGAGGAGGATTTGCGATCGGGTTTATCAGGTCCGTGGGATGCTTTTTGTGATTCACGATCTTCTTCTAAACGTACCTCGGCCATGGCTTTGGCTTGGACATCCTCGAAACTTCTACACGGATACTCGGTGATCTCGTTGTAAAGATTGTTGTGTTTGATCAGACCTTGTCGGAAGGCTTCGATGGAGGTGGTGATGTCGCAATGGGGGATCGCGACTTTCTCCTTATTGTACCTATTTAGATAGTTTCGGAGAGGTTCATTATACCTTTGGGTGATTCGATAGAGATCACTCGACTGCCTTTCGAGCCTCCGACTGCTGGCGAATTGGATTTTGAAGGAATTCACCAGATCCGCAAACGAGGTGATCATTCCCTGAGGTAAACGCATAAACCAAGTCAGTGCGGGACCCGCGAGGGTTGTGCCAAAGCTTTTGCACATGACAGCCTCGCGGCTCTCCCTTGGAATAAATGCAGTCATTAATTTTTTTTTATAGAGAGAAATGTGATCATCTAGATCATTGGTGCCGTCGAATGTCGCCATGCTGGGAAGGTGGAACTTCTTTGGGATTTTGACTATGGAGATGTCTCCGATAAATGGAGATTCCTCGAATCCGCCTGATGCTTCTTTCTCGATCGGTTGTGGAACTCTAGGAATTCTAGCGATGCGATCATCAAGTGCCTTCATGTGCTGACTGAGCGTTTGCTGGACGAGGGTCATGATGTCGGGGGGATTGGTAGCCTGTGGATCATTGATTCGAGTCTCTGCTGACCCGATCGGTGTGGAGAAAGTAACACTGTTAGTCGAAAATGGATTGACCAGAGGAGTTCGAGATGTACCCCCAGTATGTCCGGTACGCCGTACGCTTGGAGGGGTCAGTTCGACGCTGCTCATGTCAAGACGTGTCTGGAGGTTGCTATGGGCGGGCATCCGCCTGGATTCAGAAGCCATTGATTATACCTGCGACTTAAGAGACTCATTTTCACGGGTTAGTTGTACAATTTCGGCCTCAGATTGGGTGGATAAAGCAGCCAAGGCTTCGGTCTTTTGGCGTTGCTGGGCAAGTTCCTCTTATAGGGTAGTCATTTTTTGGGAAAGCTCTTGGAACTGGGTTGGAGTAGGATTTTCGATTGTGTTTCCTTGAGCTTGGGTGTTGTCTTCGATGCGTGGCTCCTCGGTACCGGTAGGTGGGTTGATAGTCATGGTTGGAAGGTTCCGAGATGGTGATCGGCAAGTTGCCCCACGGTGGGCGCCAAATTGTTTTGGGGCGAAAAGATCGGACGACCTAAATCGCCTTAGACGGGGTAATGAGTCGATCAGGTAATAGAAATTCACTCCAAACCAAACAGACAGTCAACAAGTAAAGACGGGATGCAAAATAGAAAGATAATTTTATTGATCTATGGACGATTGAATCAAATCGAAGTACAACTTATCCTTAGAGAACAGGGGATCGGGTCCTGTTCGACAGGTGTTTCCGCGATACGACCGACGGTGATTGGGCGAGATTCCGGGGAGATTGAGCTAGAGCGAATGTGTTAGTAAGTTCTTTTCAGGGTAAGCCAATGAGTACCGAATGCTGATGTGTGTGTCCTTTTCGTCTCGTCGTGATCTATATATGGTAATCATCATCTTGTGTCTGTTGCTTCATTATTTACAATATTTCCTACTTAATTCTGGGCGAGATCTTCGGGGTCAACTCTTGATTGCCCACATTATTCCTGTGTTTAATGTCGTAGCCGTTGCTATCGATCGAGCATTTAATGCGCTGGGCGAGATCTTCAGAGCTGGTCGGATCCTACGCGTCTGAGAAATGTTTGACGCCTCCTCTGGTTTTTTCTTGGCCTTCGACTTTGCTTTGGATCTCGGCCCAATTTACCGACTTTGATTCCTCTGAAGTATGTTGGGCCCAACAGTAGCCATGTAGTGTTTGCCCTCTATTTCCCTTAAAATTCCTTGAAGCCAAATGGCCTCCTTGCAGGCCTCAGTGGATGCTATATATTCAGCCTCAGTGGAAGACAATGCAACGATAGATTGTTGCTGAGATTTCCAGGAAATACAGTTTCCACACCAAGTGTACATATAGGCAGTATTAGATTTTCGGTTATCCTTATTGCTAGCATAATCTGAATCCACATAACCAAAAATTAATTTGGAGAAGTATGCCTACCATACAAGAGACCAACATTAACAGAACCAACCAAGTATTTCAACAAGAATTTCATAGCACCCCAGTGTTTTTCAGCAGGATCAGACATAAATCTGCTGAGAGCACTGATAGCAAATGCTAAGTCAGGTCTAGTGCATATCATGTTGTACATAACAGAGCCAACAACATAGTCATTTGGAACAATTTTCATTAGAGGCATAGGTTTTTTAGCTCTAGAAAGATCAAGATGAGCACCCAAGGAAATGGCATTAGGCTTAACACTTTCAATCTTAAACCTTTCCAACACCTTAAGAGTATAATCAGATTGTCAAAGCAACATAGTTTTCTTGATTCTATCTCTAGTGATCTTTATCCCTAGGATTCTTTGAGCAGGCCCTAAGTCCTTCATATCAAAACTGTTATTTAATTTCCTTTTAATGTCCAGAATTTTAGTCTTAGACTTACTCATAAGGAGGATGTCATCAACATAAAGCAAGACATATAAAGGATCATGACTTTTAATTCCTTTGAAATACAAACAAGAGTCATATTTACTCTTAGTAAACCCAAACTTGATCATGCAAGAGTCAAATTTCAGATTCCAATTTCTAGGAGATTGTTTCAGTCCATAGATAGATTTCTTAAGTAGACAAGCATGATCAGGTTTGTTTTCATCAATAAAGCCCTTTGGTTGTCTCATGTATATGGTCTCATGTAAATCACCATGTAAAAAAGTTATTTTAACATCCATTTGTTCTAATTCAAGATTATAAACAACAACCATAGCAAGCAGTAAGCGCATGCTTTTGTACTTCACAACAGGTGCAAAAATCTCATTATAGTCTTCACCTTCCTTTTGAGTGAAACCCTTGGCAACCAACCTAGCTTTGTACCTAGGTGGGTCACTAGGGTTCACTCCATCTTTTATCTTAAAGATCCAATTGCAATCAA
Organism: Rheum nobile; assembly: GCA_027886185.1. Classification (NCBI taxonomy): domain Eukaryota; kingdom Viridiplantae; phylum Streptophyta; class Magnoliopsida; order Caryophyllales; family Polygonaceae; genus Rheum; species Rheum nobile. The sequence goes on along the minus strand of WOAB01000103.1, from coordinate 3,804,275 downwards.
TTAATCTAGCATGAGTAGGCTTAGGAACTAAATCCCAAGTATGATTCACATGCATAGAAGCTATTTCTTCCTTCATGGCTTGCACCCAGTGTTTAGCATGTTTGCATTTAATAGCTTGATTATAAGTTTCATGTGTGAAATTATTCACAACATCAGCAATCAGAAATGCAAACTCATCAACATTACTCATGTATTTCTTGTTAGGAACTCTAATCCTAGGTACTCTATCTCTAGCAAGTTGATAATTAGTCAAATCATGAGGTTCAATCAAGACATCATGCACATCATCAACATCAGAAATTTCAGAAGAATCAACAACAGCAGAATCAAAATTTGCCACACAGGGCACATCAGATAAAGCCTCACTGGGCTGCAAGGGTTGAGAGTTAGAGTGTACCTCAGTTTGCATTTCATTGCTAGAAGGGAAGCAACGCCCATCATCACTTAATCCATGACTGGAGTCAGAATTTTGAAAATCAAAGGGCATACATATGTCAAATTCTTCCTCCTCATGTTCATTCCTTATTCCAAGAATATAAAATTGCATTGTCCCAGTGCTTTGATCCCTTTCCTGTCTATCAACATTCTCATTCAAAGGAGTTAGAGAATTTTTAAAATGGAAATCATTTTCCTTAAAAATAACATCTCTACTCACTATTACTTTATAAGCCCTAGGCTGTATAAGTAACAATTTATAGCCTTTAACTCCATCTGGATATCCTAACATAACACACTTTTGAGACCTTAGATTCAATTTACCAACAGATTGGTGTGCAAATGCAGAGCATCCAAAATGTTTTAAGTGTGATATGCTAGGTTTCTTACATGTCCACATTTCTTGTGGAGTTTTAAAGTTGATGGCAGTAGAGGGGCTTCTATTAATAAGGTAAAAAGCAGTAACAATAGCTTCACCCCACAGAGAATGTTTCATACCAGCAGAAATAAACATGCATCTAGCCTTTTCTAGAAGTGTTCTATCCATCCTTTCTGCAGTCCCATTTTGTTGGACAGTGCCAGGAACAGTTAAGTGTCTTTTTATCCCATTTTCATGACAAAAGGAATTAAACACAGAATTGCAAAACTCAAGACCATTGTCAGTTTTCAAGCATTTGATTTTAAGTCCAGTTTCACCTTCTACTTTAATTTTCCAGAATTTGAATTTGTCAAATGCCTCATCTTTAGTCCTTAAAAGATACACCCACACTTTTCTTGAATAGTGGTCTATAAGAGAAATAAAGTATCTTCTTCCTCCTATAGTTTCCACTTGGGCAGGGCCCCAAAGATCAGAATGAATGTATTCTAAGGGACCTTTGGAAACATAAGTAGAAGATTTGAAACTATTCCTAGTCTGTTTTCCTAATATGCAATGTTCACACTTATCAAACACAGTAGGTTTGTGACTCAAAATACCATTCTTAAACAACTCATGCAATCCTGTGTTCCCAGTATGACCTAATCTAGCATGTCACAACTTAGAATCATGCTCATTCATAGAATCATGGTGAATAGACACATTGCATTCAGGCAAAGCAAGCACAAGATAAAGGCCATTTTTCTTTACAATTTTAATAAGAGTTTTTCCATGCTTTATCACATTTCTAACACCTTGATGTGTATTTATATGACAACCAAGATCATCAAAAGCACTTTCAGACAATAAACTCTTCCTAAGGCCAGGAACCCACCTGACATTTTGGAGAACACGAATAATCCCATCATGCATTTTAAGAGGAATAGTACTAATTCCCTTAATGGTAGGAACCAAGCGTTTGTCGGAATTTTTGAGTACTATTCAAGGTCGGAAGTTCGAAGTGGACTTGATCTGTATAGCTATGGCTCCATACGATATTATTCTCCGGATGGACTGGCTGACGCGTCATGGGGCGGTAATCGATTTTAGCTCAAGGATAGTGACAGTTTCATCTGGGGGCCAGTTTGTATGCAAGTTCAAGGGTGTAATGACGCTGATAACGGAAAGCTCATCAAAGCGATGGCTGCGTATAAGCTACTTTGACAAGGTTGTGTCGGGTACCTGTGCTATCTGGATAAACCCAAGAAGGATGAGACTTCAGTTCTTGATATTCTTGTTATATGCGAGTATCCGGATGTCTTTCCTGATGAGATTCCCGGTTTACCCCCAAATCGTGACGTGGAGTTCACTATTGATCTCGAGCCTGGAATCGCGCCGATTTCTAAAGCACCGTATCAGATGGCTCCAACAGAGATGCAAGAGTTGAAGAAGCAACTCGAGGACCTTCTTGAGAAAGGGTATATAAGGCCGAGTGCATCGCCTTGGGGGGCTCCGGTCTTGTTTGTCAGAAGAAGGATGGTTCGTTCCGACTTTGTATCGACTATCGATAGTTGAACAAGGTCACAATCAAGAATAAGTATCCGTTGCCTAGGATTGATGATATGTTGGATCAACTGCAGAGAGCAAAGGTCTTTTCCAAGATCGATCTGAGATCTGGTTACCGTCAGCTCAGGATTCGTGAGGAAGATATTCCGAGGACTGCATTCCGGATGAGGTATGGGCACTACGAGTTTGTAGTCATGCCATTTGGGCTTACTAATGCTCCGGCAGTCTTCATGGATCTGATGCATAGATGTTTCCACCAATATTTGGACAAGTTCATGGTGGTCTTCATCGACGTCATTCTGATCTATTCCCCGAGCGAGGAGGCTCACAAGGAGCATCTTCGAATTACCTTGTCAGTCCTTAGACAAAATCAGTTGTATGCAAAGTTGTCTAAATGTGACTTCTGGATCAAATAAGTGGCTTTGTTAGGCCATGTGATCAATGAGGATGGGGTAATGGTCGACCCTCAGAAGATTGAAGCGGTAGCCAACTGGAAGCGACCTCAGAACGTGAAGGAGGTGCACAGTTTCTTGGGACTTGCAGGTTATTACAGACAGTTCGTGGAGGGATTTTCAAAGATCACTCTACCCATGACCGGGTTGCTCCGCAAGGTCCATAACAAGTTCATATGGGACGACAAGTGCGAGATAAGTTTTCAGAAGTTGAAAAAGTGCCTGACGTCCGCACCAGTTTTGGCGCTACTGGAAGGAACTGATGGTTATGTGGTCTATAGTGACGCTTCAAAGCATGGGTTAGGATGTGTATTGATGCAAAAAGGGAAAGGTTATTGCATACACATCTCGGTAGCTGAAGACCTATGAAGCAAACTATCCGACGCATGATCTGGAGTTAGCGGTTGTTGTTTTCGCGCTGAAGATTTGGAGGCACTACCTCTATGGTGTTAGGTGCCAGGTCTTTACAGACCACAAGAGTCTCAAGTATGTGTTCACTCAGAAGGAGTTGAATATGAGACAACGTCGTTGGTTGGAGCTACTCAAGGACTACGACATCGAGTTGCTGTATCATCCGGGCAAGGCTAACATGGTAGCCGATGCATTGAGCCGGAAGATGCCGTACGAGACCGTAGTAGCTCTGCTCACTACTCAGACCAAACTGCACCAAGGATTGTGCGAGATTGATGTCTTGTACGATCAACGTCGAGGATGCCTGAGTATGTTGGAGATTCAGGCTACGCTACTAGATCAGATCAAGGAGAAGCAGATTGATGATATGGTCTTAGTGAAGTTAAGCAGTGAAGTGATGGATGAGAAAGCTGCCGGATTCGTGATTCAAGATGATGGATCACTCTGGTTTCAGGACCAGATCTGTGTGCCTGACGTAGATGGCCTTCGTTAGTTGGTGATGAAGGAGGCCCATTCGTTAGCTTATTTTGTACATCCAAGATCCAGTAAGATGTACAAAGACCTCAGAAAGAAATTCTGGTGGCCCAACATGAAGTGGGATTAGCAAAATTTGTGGCGAAATGCTTGACTTGTCAGAAGGTCAAAATAGAACACCGTAGACCAGGTGGTGAATTGCTACCTCTCCCAGTGCCAGAATGGAAGTGGGGGGATATTGCTATGGAATTTGTCACGGGGTTGCCGAAGACTCAGAGTCAGAAGGATGCCATATGGGTGATCATTGACAGGCTCACGAAGAGTGCTCATTTCGTGGCCATCAAGTCAACTTGGGGAACCCAGAGACCATCAGAAGTTTTCCTACACAAGATTGTCCGTTTGCATGATACGCCAAAAACCATTGTATCGGATCGTGAAAGTCGATTCATGTCGAGATTCTGGAAAGAACTCCACAAGGCCATGGGAACTGAGTTGAGAGTTAGCACCGCGTTTCATCCTCAAACGGATGGACAGTCTGAGAGGACCATCCAGACACTGGAAGATATGTTGAGAGCTTGCGTACTAGATCGTCCGACCAGCTGGAGAACAACTTAAGTCTGATTGAATTCACGTACAATAATAGCTGGCATTCTACCATCAAGATGGCTCCATTCGAGGCTTTGTACGGTCGGAAGTGCAGGTCTCCAATTTGTTGGGATGAGAATGCCGACAAGATTCTGCTCGAACCAGATTTAGTCGAAAGGACTGCCTCAAACATTGCTTTGATCAGACAGAGGATGCTGACAGCTCAGAGTTGACAAAAGTTGTACGCAGATCTGAAGCACAGGAACGTCGAGTTTGTGGTTGGCGACAAGGTGTTTGTCAGGGTGTCGCCATCCAAGGGCGTGTTTAGGTTCGACAAGCGTGGGAAGCTCAACCCTCGCTACGTGGGACCGTTTTAGATCCTTGATAGAGTGGGATCTCTAGCGTACCGTTTAGCATTGCCGCCGTCGGCGCATCCAGTGCATAACGTGTTCCACGTGTCTCTGCTAACACGTGTCTCTGCTAAGGAAGTACGTGCCGGATGTGTCTCATGTGCTGAGTTATGAGAACATCGAGATTCAGGCAAATGGTACCTATGAGGAGAGACCTGTGCGTATTCTCGAACGCCGCGAGAAGCACTTGAGGAACAAGGTGGTACCATTAGTGTGGATCCTCTGGTCCAAGTCGGGATCTGAGGAGGTAACTTGGGAAACCTGGGAGACTGAGGCTGATATGCTTAGTCATTTTCCCGAACTGTTTTCGGCCTAGTTTCGGGGTCGAAACTTTTTTTTAAGGGGGAGGTAATGTAATAACCCCTAAAAGTCCCAAATTGTCATTTTGTAAGAAGGACATAATGGATAATTTCTGTAAGATTATTTGATCATAATAATATTCGTTTAAAGGGTATCGGGTCAGTGTATTGGGTCTTAGAATATTTTTAGTAGTGCTAAAACCTAGAATTTAGCACGCCCTTAAACAAAATCCACGACCAAAGGACGCGCTTGCGGCATTTTCGCATTTCGCCGATTCGGATTTCGGCATTTCGCCGATGGAGGAAGCTCGAGCGGTTGGGTTTGCCCTGCGTTGAGCCCTCCTCACCCTATAAATAGGGGTCTTCAGCACCGGAATCATCATCCTCAACATCTCAATCCCTCTCTTCCTCTCAATTTTGTGCCCTCGCCGGAGTTCTTTGCCTTCGTCGGAGTTTCGTCGGAGCTTTGGTGTCGCCGAAAGTGTCTTGGAGGCTGAGAAGTAGTGGTGGTCGTAGTAAGCCCTCGTTCAAGCCAGGAAGTGGTCATTTCTTCATCGGTAAGCCTCGAAGCCGAGTTGGAGCCGCATCGAAAGGGAGATCCCCGACCGCGGTGATGAATTCCGCGACCGCGGCTCTGCCTAGAATTCCGCGACTGCGGAAGTCCAAACCGCGACCGTGGCTTGCCTTAGCAAGCGCGATCGTGGCTTCGACAATCACGGTCACGGCTTAGGCTTTTGTCCCTTTCGATTCATATCGTATTTCATTTCGTATCGTTTATTTGTTCGTATCGAATCTAACTTAGGGTTCCATCTTTTGTCTTGACGTCGTCGTAGGAATCCGTAATCAGATTCCAGTTTCCTGATCCCGGAACCCGACATCGTCAATTCGTCTAGATTAAGGCAAGTGGCGGTTCGCTCTTGCTTATCATTCCATATTTCCTTTAATTATCAATTACTTGATTGTTAATTAAAATGGAGTGAGGTGTTGTTTTCGTTCGGGAACAGATTTTATAAAATGACGTGATAAAATATGATCGTATAATAGGTTGTATATATTGTTAGAAACAACGCTATTATACATGTTATTACCGTGATGGTATTGGTGTGGATTTATGTGTGAACTTTAATGTGTAGTTAGAACGAGTATTCGTAGGAACGCTATATACCTTGCGAGGTCTAGTCATTTCTTTATAACTGGTATTAGGAGGATTTTGCCCTAGTACTATCTGGTCATGATTGTACCCTTACTCAGGGTAGGTGCACACAGCTGGTGCCAACAATCGGGATTAATTCCCAAGATATCTTTCGTGTCGAGACGATATACCTTAAAAGCTTTAACGTGAATATACGTTTTGCAACTAAATAAAGATAAGTGCGGTTATGCACATAATTAATGAACCTTCGGGCGAGAAGTACAACTTGGAACCCGCCCGGACTTCGGTTAAAGTAAGTCTTCTTTCCAATCTGGATTCGCATTGCGCGGTGAGGTTGGTCGTGGACCCAAATGATCAAGTCGTTTTTAAACGCTTGTGTGAAAACTAAACGTTTCCAAACACTTCTCATACATTTCCGAAAGACTCAACTTCTTTGGAGTCTTCTTTTCATACGTTTCCTATAAGACTCAATCTCTTTGGAGTCTTCTCTTGTTCATGCCTCTTCTTGTTTCTGTAGAAGTGTTGAGGTTCACTGTCGTCATCGGCTATTATTCGAGAAGCGACAGATGTAACCTAATGTGACTACTTAGAACCTTTTTATTTGTACCCTTGCATAGTCTTTCATTAGACTAACCAACCGGTTTTATTCCTTTGCATGATTGGCTGGTGTCATCCGTCTCATACGGCACATCAGGTAAACTTCCTTTTCCGTGAAGGCCAGAATACGATGATGAGGGCATATGATGGTTTAAGAGTTTTCCAAGGTTGAAGATCATAGGCGTGAGATCGCTTAGATCAAAACCCTTTGTGGCGTTTATTAATTTTCAAGACTCCCGCTGTGTTAAACAATTCTGTATCTGGTTTTGTATTTGATTGAGAACAGTTGTAAAACCATGACATTGGTTTAAATAATATTTGGTACTCTTTATGATATTTAATAAAGTTTGTATTATTATATGGTTGTTATAAAATGATTTAGCCTTGGGTGACCCCAGACATATATTTTGAGGTCACTGGAGGTAATACTTTCAAAGGATTATTTGGGGGTGTTACAAGTCAGGCCAAATGGCATAACTAGGTATTCATAATGGCCAGAGTGTGTTTTGAAGGCGGTCTTGTAAACATCATTAGGTTCCATTCTCAATTGATGGAAATCTGCCCTCAAATCCAGTTTAGAAAAGTACTTAGCACCACCTAGTTCATCCAAGAGATCCTCAAGGAGTGGTATGGGGTACTTATCCTTAATGGTCTGTTGGTTAAGACCCATGTAATCCACACAGATCCGCCAAGATACATCCTTCTTCTTCACTAGCACCACTGGTGAAGCATAGGGACTTGAGCTATACTTAATTATGCCTTGGTCAAGCATGTCTTGGATTAATTTCTCAATGATATCTTTCTGCAGAGAAGAATATCTGTAGGGCCTCTTGCTTATAGGATTAGCATCAGCTTGCAAAGGGAGTTGATGATCAAAACCTTCCCTGAATGATGGTAAAGCAGTAGGCTTCTGAAAAATGTCACTGAAACTGTAAAGCAAGTGTTGTACCTCTTCATTAGCAGAATCACCACCAGTGGCTGAAATGTGGCATAACTGAGGTGCAACTGAAGGATCCTCAGATGGTATGCAGGCATGTAGAAGGGCTACTTGAGGGCTATGCTTGATAATCTTATTCAGACTACTGCTCTTGATAACTTTAATGCTTAGGTTGCTAACTCATTTGATCACATGTTTGATGCCTCTGTAAGAAAACTCCATCCTCATTTTCACAAAATCCCACCAGATTGGGCCAACCACTGTAAGCCATTGAATACCCAACACCAGATCACAACAATCCAGAGGTAGTGTTCTTAATTCTGTAGTGAAGTCATAACCCTGCATCTTCCATGAAAATTGCTCACATTTAAAGGTAGAATACATACTGTTACCGTTAGCAGCAACCACAAGCATAGGTTTGAATGCCTCCAGTTTGCAACCCAAGCTCTTTGCTACTTCTAGGTCCAGGAAATTATGAGTGCTTCCTAGATCAATGAGGATGTTGAGCTTGTGTTTGGTGTAATATGCTACCACCCGCATACAGTTAAAGGTAGCAACACCATTGAGGGCATTAATTGAAATTTGGGGAGAGCCAGGTTCATCAGAGGAAGTCTCTTCAATAACAGGCTCAGATTGTAGTTCAGAATCATCATCCATCTCTTCATCACACTCCATAAGATTTGACCCTTTCTATGCTTGAGGTGATGCCCTGGGGTGTATTGTTCGTCACAAAACATGCATAGACCCTTGTTTCTACGCTCCTGCATCTCTTCATAAGAGTAGCGTCTAGCAGGCCTGTCACTCAGCATCTTAGAATTGAAGGGAGGTCTATTTTGTGGAGTTTTGGGTGTTTTAGGTGCCGGTAAGAGGGGTAAGGTTTTCTGTGGGGGCATAGGAGTGTTTAGTGAAAGGTTGGAAGGTGTTTTGTAGGGCTCAGCTTGGTGAGGCAAGCAGCTTCACCAAGGGTGGTTGGGTTAAATTGTCTCACATGCATCTGTAAGTGGGGAAGCATGTTTTCCAGGAAAATGCTAAGTGCATGAGTGGTTGGTAGTGACAACCTGGTAAGTGCACACTCAAACTTATCCAAGTAATCATCCATAGGTTCAGTTTGCTTCAAACTTACTAACTCTGCCAAAGGATCATCATAGAGTTTACCAAACCTAGCTGCAATGTCTATAATATACTCAGACCAAGCAGGATACTGATCGAAGCGATTGCGAATATAGTTGTGATGCCACTGTAAAGCTTTTCCTTCCAAATGAAGAGAGGCCAATCTCACCCGCATCTCAGGTGAGGTATTATCCAGCATAAAAAATTGTTCACATCTATATATCGACTCACGAATCATAGTCCCATCAACTTCGGAAATTCAACCTTTGCCAATCGAGCTGACAAATTGCCAGGGAATATCGGATTACCTCCCAGATTTATCGGCACTGGCCGATTTACTTGTAAAGAGCCAGATCTGGATGGATCTGGTGGATCCGGTATCATCGAAACTCGATTCGATCCTGGTGATGAAGAGTCGGTTGCATCTGAGGCGTTCTAGGAAGTTTGGGGTTATTGGGGCTGTTTCGTCATGGAAATGATGAGCTGCTTGAGCTCTTCCATCTTTGTGCTATGTTCTTCAAATCGACGAGCCGTTTCTTCAGCTTGACGCGCTGAATTGATCTTGACCTCTTCAAATGTCTTGTTCAGCTCAACGAGACTCTGCTGACGAGTTTCTGCCATGGCAGAATTCCGAGAATCCAAATAGCTCTGATACCACTGTTGCAAGAAGACTGCAAATCCCAACTAGAAGCTCGATTGAGCTCGAAGAAGGATTTCCCAGATCTAGAACTTGATCTCGCGAGAGAAGGACCAAATCGAAGATGGCTGGAGAAGAGGATATTTGTGAGAGAGAGGGTTTGAGAAAATTTGCAGAATTTTGATTGATTCCGAATCCAAAGCATAACCGAATACATAAAGGTGTCCAAATCTAATTATGAAAATAGAATATTAAAAGGCTAGACCGGTAAATAGGCTAAATCAGGAAAACAAATACGAAAACCCAGTTCACAAAACCGTTACTTATAAAATCATGCAATCCTGCCACAGAGGGGGGAATCCAAAGCATAACCGAATACATAAAGGTGTCCAAATCTAATTCGAAGTAGTAAAATATGAACAAGCAATTAATAAGGAGTAGATCCGCCGCAATTATAGACAAACCAAATCGGTTTCTGAAGAGTACAACGTACCAAATCAAGCAACTAGTTGTGATTCATTACATCTTTATTGATATTAAATTTATGAGAATTCACATATTCTTATCTAACAAAATATTTAGATTCACTTCGCTTTGTCATGGAATGAAGTGAGTAATTTGTTTGCATTTTTCTTGGTGCAAGAATGTCTGTTTATGCATGATTGTGTCTCCTGCAACTTAAATATAAGGCCACAACAGCATCCGTTGGTTATATTTGTCAATTAATGTGTGTCGTAAAGTTATCTCTTTGAACTTGTATTGCAAAGTTATCTTGTAAAATCACCACCCTATTCACTTAGAGTTGTAATTAGTCCCTAATTTTGTCTCAATGGGATCCAATCACTTTGCTGTTGTGCCATGGTTCATCTCCATCATCATCTAGGAGTGTCCAAATAAGTAGTGTTTTCTGAAGCTGATATTGATCTTCTCATATTTTCTTGTCATCCTCTTTGCTGTTGGTTTTCTTTATAAGTTGGCTTTCTAGGCTCACTTAATATTCAGCTGAAAAGAGTAAACAGTAGTTATGGTGTGCCAAGCTGCTAGCCAGACGAGATTTCGAGCACTGAAACATGAGAGTGGGATCGCAGGCAAAGCAACCATCATAGTTAGAGTTATAGCTTGTTTTCAACCTTTGCAGGATTGCTAAGTTCGTGCTATTGATATACTTACATAATCTGCTTGTTACTTTACTCCAATTTCTTGCACAAATGTTTTTTGGTTGAGTGATTATTACACTATGTTACTTATTTGTGAATGTGGTTAATTACACCTATTGATTGTTGGACTATGGGGAATTTTTTCCCTACTCTTCTCCAGGCTGAGTACTTCCATCATTTTCTCAATCCTGTCACGTAGATTGATTCCACTTTTGTGTTTCTGTAGCAAGCTGGAAATCCTTTCCTTTTTCATTTTTATTGTAGTCTTAAGTGAAGAAGAAGGAGAAGCAGATTGAAGTAGCAATTAGTCCTGGTATGTTTCTCTCTGATTTTGTCAATTGTGGTTTAGCAGTCATGTGATTTTGTAGAAACTGGTGAATCAAAGGAAGAACAACAGCGAATACAGAGAAGGAAGTTCAACAGATCTAATTCGTCACACGATTCAAAGGAATCGTGTGGAACAATCCAACACAATTACAAAGAGAGTGAATAAGAAAAACGAGAGAATGAACAATCCGGCAAAAGATTCTAAGTGACTAAAAATATCTATCACCTATTTATAGTCAGCTAAACCGGGTTTAAGAAACTAAAAACAAAACATTTATTCAAGCCGGTTCAAGTGAAGCCATAGCCGCGTTATCAATAGATTTTCCCGCCAAGGCCATAAATGAAAAATGGAAGCAGAGCATGAAGGTCTTCTTCCTTGAATCAAGCTCCATGTCGTTGACTGATTGGCTCCAGCTTGACTCATGGACCACTCTCCACATACCCCCCTCAAGTTGGAGCCAATTGAACTCCCAACTTGGAAAGCAAAAAATCATGCTGATGTTGAGGCAAGGCCTTGCATGACATCAGCAAGTTGAAGAGTGGAAGGAATATAAGCCGTGCAGAGGAAACCAGATTGAATCCGCTCACGAATAAAATGGCAATCGAGGTCGACGTGTTTAGTTCTCTCGTGAAAACAAGGATTAGCAGCCAGCTGCTGTGCAACTCGGTTATCACAGAATAGAATGATGGGAAAATCAATTGTCAAGCAAGGATCACGCAGGAGATAACTCACCCAGATAAGTTACGCGGAAGTGATAGCCATGTTGTGATACTCTGCTTCGGCAGAGGAACGAGAAACCGTAGTTTGCTTCTTGGTCGTCCAAGAGACCAGAGCATGGCCAAGGAAAACACAGTAGCCAGAAAGGGACCGACGGGTAGTCAAACAAGAGCCCCAATCTGCATCAATAAATCCAACAACTTTCAAAGAAGTTTGAACAAGATAAAAGAGACCATGTGTAGGAGTACCAAGGAGATAACGAAGAACATGAGTAGCAGCCTGCCAATGAGGCACGCGAGGCTGAGAGACAAATTGAGTAAGATGTTGAACACAATAAGAGAGATCAGGTCGAGTCAATCCCAGATAAAGCAACTGACCAACTAGACGTCTGAATTGCTCAAGATCTGATAACAACTCTCCTTCATCAAGCTTGAGTTTAAGTCCAGTGGGAAGAGGAAACTTAGCAGGTTTGCCTTGAAGGATATGACAATCTGTCAAAATATCATGTATGTATTTTCGCTGACTAAGGAAAACTCCTGTAGAGTCAAGATATAGCTCCATTCCTAAGAAATAGCGAGCCAATCCCAAATCCTTGATAGTGAATTCTGAATGCAAAGCTGCCTTAACTGCACAAATCTCAGCACTGTCATTACCTGTGAGCAGAATATCATCCACATACATGAGGAGGGCAGTAAAAGCATCATTCTTATGCTTGACAAACAGAGAATAGTTAGAATGTGATTTAGAATACCCTATGCCAACTAAAAACTGTGTGAGCTCCAAGTTCCATTGTCTAGAGGCCTGTTTTAAACCATAAAGACTACGCTCCAATTTGTAGACTTGCCCAGGTTGTGCCTTAGAATATCCTTCTGGAATTTGCATATAAATTTCTTCATCTAGGTGACCATGTAGAGAGGCATTATTTACATCAAGTTGATGTAAATCCCACTCCCTAGCAGTGGCCAAAGCAATGACCATCCTCACAGTGGGGAGTTTAGCCACAGGAGAGAAGGTATGTTTATAATCCTTCCCAAGTTTTTGGCTAAAACCCTTGACCACTAATCGAGCCTTATACCTATCAATATCACCACTTGGCTTGTACTTGATCTTGTAAACCCATTTAGACTTAATAGCCTATTTCCCAGAGGGCAATTCAGTGAGCCTCCATGTACCATTTTTCTCCAAAGATTATATCTCCTTATCCATGGCTTCAAGCCATTGATGATTCTTTTGGGCTTCAGTAAAGGTGTGTGGCTCCTTGACAGCAAAAACATTTGCTAGAGAAGCAAAGTACTCATGTTTAACTGAATTTACTGCATAATCAGCATGCCAAATGGGTGGAGCCCGAATTCTGTCAGATCTTCTAACTGTTGTCTGTGGCAACTCAACAAGAATAGGAGAACTGATTGGAATAGAAGAAGCAGGTTGAACTGGAGCAACCATGGATATACCCGGAGGCTCATTAACTGGCAGGGTTGGTGAAGAGACAAACTGTGAATCATCATCATCCTCTAGAGGCACCAAGGAAGAAGGTGCAAAGGTAATTGGGTTCTCAGGTGTAGGGACATGCCGCAAGAAGGGGAAAGTATCTTCGTGGAACACTACATCCTTGCTAAAAAATGTAGTGTGAGAATGTAAATCATACAATTTGTATCCTTTGTGATTGGGTGGATACCCTATGAATACACATTTTCTTCCCCTTGGCTGCAGTTTATCAATTCCTTTAGGTGCCACGAAAGCATAACATAAACACCCTAGAACTTTCAATCGATCATAACTTGATGACTGGGATAATAAAATCTCATAAGGTATTTTTCAATTGAGAAGTGAAATAGGTAACTTATTGATGAGAAAGGTGGCTGTAAGGACACAGTCTCCCCAAAATTTCTGTGGTAAACCAGCCTGTAGCCTTAATGCCCTGGCAGTGTCAAGCAAATGCTTGTGTTTTCTCTCGACGAGACCATTCTGTTACGAACGATAAGCCATGGCTCGTTGATGCACCACACCATTGTTGAAAAATAACTGTTCACATTCAGAATTCACAATTCCATTGCCATTATCTGAACGGATGGCCTTAACCTTTACACCAAATTGAGTCTCAACATATTTGAGAAAACCTGCTAGAACTTTACTGACTTGCTGCTTGTTTTGCAACAAATACGTCCAAGTGCACCTGCTGTAATCATCTACCAGGGTTAAGAAATATCTGGATCCATTTAAAGCAACCACCTCATATGGTCCCCAAAGATCCACATGAACCAATGCAAACAAACTCAAAGCTCGACTAGGATTAGGAGGAGAAGGTAATATGTGAAATTTAGCCATTGAACAGGTTTCACAATGAAAATTATCATGAGCCTTGCCCTTACAACTAGGCAAATGAACCATCTTGGAAACATATACATGGCCCAATCTCTTATGAAACAAAGTAAAGTCACACAGTTTAACACTATTACAAGGCAAAATTCCATTGCCATTATTATGAACACCAGTATTTGACTTCTTCAAGGACTCTCCATGCTTCACCTTTACTCTGTATAGCCCTCATATTCCTTGTCCAAATGCAACATGTTTCTTACTTATATGGTCCTGCAACAAACAATATTCCTTATGAAAATGTGCACTGAAATCCCCTGAACTCACCAGCTTACTGACAGACAGCAAGTTATACTTGAATTATGGGACAAATAACACATCCTTCAATAACAGTGCATCACTGAGTCTAAGATCTCCCACTGTGTGCACGACTTTGGATGTAGCATCAAGTAAAATAATGTGAATAGGATAATCAACAGGTCTAGGATCAAGCAATACTTCAAAATGAGAAGTCATATGATCCGAAGCCCCACTGTCAACTATCCAATCTTCACTATTGTACTGTGCAGCTGACAAAACTGAAATGTTAATACCTGAGAAATGGTAGTTGGCATCTCCTGCTCTTGCCACCACATTCATAGCCTTCTCTGAGCGAAAAGCTTTCATAACCTCTTGACAAGCACTGGTGAGGCTAGAAACTGCTTGAACAAATTGACTCTCAATTCCCATTTTCTATTCCAAATTTCCTGCAAACTCCAGAGGAGTCTCACCAGTTGTATTCCCTTCATTTTCTACATGAGCAACAACTCTATAGCCTCTCTTAGCCTTTTTCCCTTTATACCAGTCCGGATAACCTATGATTTCAAAGCAATTATCCTTGAGATGACCTTCCTCTTTGTAGTGAGTACAAACCTTTCTCTCATTGATCCTGGTCCTTCTAAACTCTATCTTTTCCCTACCAGAATAACTTCCTTTTCCTGAATCTGTTTCTTTAGAACCATTTTTGTTCACAGATCCCTGATTAGCCATAAAAGCAGTAGACTCTACAATAGTGTTGTGAGAAACTTGTTTATGTCTCTCTACCTGCATAACAAGATGATAAGCTTTGTTAATATGTGGTGAAGGTTCCATCATTAATATTTGAATCTTAACAGTCTCATAATCACTGTTAAGATGCATTAGGAACTGCATCAACTTAGTTCTATTGTCCATTTCTAGAACCTTAGTCAGTATTCCACACTTGCATTGACTCATACCACCACATGTACACATAGGTAATCCAATCAAATCATGCAGTTCATCCCAAATATGTTTCAATTTCACAAAATAGGAAGTAACACTGAGACTGCCTTGACTAACCTGTGAAAGTTCCTGTTGTAATTGATAGATCAAAGGTGCACTACTCTCGCGATATCTTTCTCCAATTTCCTGCCAAAGTGCTCGAGCTGATTTAGATCGAACAAAGCTTCCAGAAATCTCCTTAGTCATAGAAATAGTAATCCAGCACCCGACCATGGAGTCACAGTGCCTCCATCGAGCATAGTTTGCCGAATCCCTCGCCAAAACGACCTCAGTGCCGTCGATGAAGCTTATCTTCATCTTCGCGATCAAATCTCTCTCTACCTGGCGACTCCAGGCCAGATAATTTGTTTCGTCAAACATCACATTGGTCAAAGTCATCCCTGGATAATCAGAATTGGTTAACATCAAGGGATACACCATGTTTGCCGTCTGACTTCTTTCCCTGGCTGTTATATCCAACGCCATCGCAATCAGTCGAGTGAAATAATCGTGCAATATGCAGTGGATTTCACCAAAATTGCGACAAAAATCAGCTTGCTAATCACCAAAGTCTCTGTAGCTTTGATACCATGTAGAAACTGGTGAATCAAAGGAAGAAATACATCGAATACAGAGAAAGAAGTTCAACAGATCTAATTTGTCACACGATTCAAAGGAATCGTGTGGAATAATCCAACACAATTACAAAGAGAGTGAATAAGAAAAACAAGAGAATGAACAATTTGGCAAAAGGTTCTAACTGACTAAAAATATATATCACCTATTTATAGTCAGCTAAACCGGGTTTAAGAAACTAAAAACAAAACATTTTTTCAAGCCGGTTCAAGTGAAGCCATAGCCGCCTTATGAACATATTTTCCCGCCAAGGCCAGAAATGAAAAATAGAAGCCGAGGATGAAGGTCTTTTTCCTTGAATCAAGCTCCACGCCGTTGACTGATTGGCTCCAGCTTGACTCATGGACCACTCTCCACAGATTTACTCTCCAGTATTGTGATTTAGTTTGACTTTTTCTTCTTCTAAACTAGGTAATTGTTTTCGTTTAATGATTGAGCCAAACAGTTCTTGGATTTGCCAGTGGAAATCCGCTTGGCAACCACACAACTTCAACTACTTGACTGCGAATGCCGCCACCTGGCAAACTGAGCATATGCCTG
Source organism: Rheum nobile (assembly GCA_027886185.1). Lineage (NCBI taxonomy): Eukaryota > Viridiplantae > Streptophyta > Magnoliopsida > Caryophyllales > Polygonaceae > Rheum > Rheum nobile. The sequence continues at coordinate 3,787,879 of WOAB01000103.1, read as the reverse complement.
CACGTGTAGACCCTCACCACGTCTCAGCCTACGTGGATGCAAATGGTTACAATATTTGTGGTGTACCTGCTGGCAAAGGTGTAAAAATCGAAGATGAAGGGAGTTTTGAGCAACATGCTTCATTTCGTAATATTAGGACCTCACTTCCTACTATGAATACGTATTCAAATGAACATCAGTTGCATTTGGCCTCTGGGTATGACTGCAAGGAAGCACCTTATGGGACAACCTATTCTCAACCGAAGAAATTTCTCATATTTGACCATTCTGGTGAAGAAACTCGGATGATTCTTAGTACATTATGTTCTCCCATATGCAATGGAGAAGCTATAACTACTGTGCCTGTTTCGACATTCAAGTCTCTGGAGAAGCTACGTGCTTTCAAGTCAGAGCAATCTTGCCCTAAGTTACCTGATTTGTTTGAGGATTAGGTGAGAATCATGTAATGGGTGAAGGCAGTGATTACCATGAAGACACGGAAGAGGTAAATGCCTTGCTCTACTCCTGTGATGATGATATCCATGATCACGAGGATGGAGATGAAATAAGCACAGGCCATTCCCCGAATGCCATCAATGATGGTTTTAAAAATACAAAGGAAGGGGGAGATCTCGATGAAGTTAGTAGTTTTTGGTGCCCGTCCAAGAGGCAGAAACTCTTTGAAGGTGGTTCATATAGCAAATTGTCATCTATGGAGACTACTAAAGCAATGTCAAAATCGGCAACTCAGTTGTACGAGAATGAAAGTGTTGAGAACGTGAACGCTTCAGATGGTAAACAAGCTTCCCCGAGTTTAATTTGGAAAAGGACGAGAATGTTGAAATGTGATCCAAATTCTCAGTCAGAAGTGCAAAGTGTTTGTTGGAAGCAGTCAAAGTCTGTTGCTATTATTTAGCTCATTAGTATTAGTTATTTGCTTAAGTTAATTTCAGTATTTTGCCCACTATCTTAGGCACTTGTTAGTCGTGAGTAGTGGAGGTTGTTAAGCTTTGTTTAGTTCAATTTATAAGCATTGTATTTCATCATTATGATTAAGAAAGAAGTATTGCAGTTATCTTCTTCTTCTCTGAGTTTTCTTTTTCTCTTATCTGTGTTCATCGATTCTGTTTTCTGGTTTTACTCCAACAAATTGTTATCAGAGCATCACTTGTTCCGGGTTCATATCCAGGGAATTGAGAGGTGAGAAAGGGGTCCAAACACAGGGAAACACGGGTGAAGAGTGAGGTTTGATCATGATGCAATCAAATGGATCAAACAGTCATGGCTCTCAGCAGTTGCCTATCTTCAAAGGCATCAACTACCATTTCTGGAGTTTGAAGATGAAGACCTTGTTCAAGTCCCATGAGTTGTGGGGATTGGTTGAGAAAGGGTTTGAAGATGATCTCATTGAGGAGCCAGACCAAGCACTTCGAGAGAAGAGAAAGAAGGACTCTAAGGCCTTGTTTATGATACAACAAGCCTTAGATGATGAGATCTTCCCACGGATAGCATCTGCATCAACATCCAAAGAGGCCTGGAATACTCTAAGGCAAGAGTATTTGGGTGATAAGAAAGTGATCACAGTGAGGCTGCAGTCACTGAGAAGGGAGTTTGAGACTTCCTTGATGAAGGAAAAGGAGTCTGTGCAGGACTACTTGTCTCGTGTATCTGGAGTTGTGAACCAGATGAGATCTTATGGGGAAGAGATGAGTAATCAACACATTGTTGGTAAGATTATGAGAAGTCTTACCAAGCAATTTGATCATGTTGTAGCTGCCATTGAGGAGTCAAAGGATATGGAGGAATATACCTTTGAAGAGTTGATGGGGTCACTGCAGGCCCATGAAGAGAGACTCAACAGATCAGTGGAGAAGAAGGAAGAAAATGCCTTTCAAGTGAAAGATGAGTCTTTCAACAGAGATAGATCAAGATAGTTCAATGGCAGAGGAAGAGGCAGAGGAAGATCAAGTGGAAGAGGCCGTGGCAGATGGCATAGCAATGAAGGGAAGGAGCAAAGTTCTTACAAGAACACTATTAAGTGTTATTATTGTAAGAAGCAAGGCCACACGGAGGCAAATTGCTGGAAAAAAGAGAAGGATCAAGGTGAGCCGAAGAGTGATCAGAGATCAAATTTTGTGGAGCATGAAGAAAAGTTGTTTCTTGCTCACAACTCAGCAGAAGCAAGTGAAGGAAGCCTTTGGTACATAGACAGTGGGTGTTCTAATCACATGTCAGGGACAAAGGCCATGTTCATGGATCTGGATGATTCAAGGAAAAGCAAAGTGAGGCTTGGTGATGGAAAACAACTGGATGTTGAGGGAAGAGGCACCATCTCATTCAGAACTGAACAAGGTAATGTCAAGCTTCTGTATGATGTTCAATTTGTTCCAAACTTGGCTCATAATTTACTGAGTGTGGGACAACTACTGAGTAGTGGTTATGCTGTACTCTTTGAGAATGACTCTTGTCTAATAAAGGACAAGAAATCTCAAGAGATTGTGGTGATAGTCTCTATGGGAAAGAACAGAATGTTCCCTTTGGATTTGCAAGGAAATGTTAGCAAAGCCTTGGTGGTGAAAGGAGATGAGAATGCTAAGCTTTGGCATTTAAGATATGGCCATTTGAATGTACATGGTCTAAGGTTGCTGGCTGCAAAAGAAATGGTAAGAGGCTTACCATTTCTTTTGGTGAGCTCGAGTTGTGTGAAGGCTGCATCTATGGGAAGCAAGCAAAAGGCTCATTTCCAAGTGGAAAATCATGGAGAGCTAGTGAGTGCTTGGAGCTTCTCCATGCTGATCTCTGTGGGCCAATGCAAACTTCATCACTAGGAGGAAGCAAGTACTTTCTGCTTATCACTGATGATTATAGCAGAATGAGTTGGGTTTTCTTCCAGGAGACCAAGTCTGAAGCATTTGCTAACTTCAGAAAGTTCAAGATCATGGTGGAGAAGCAGTATGAGAAGCCTGTCAAAGCACTGAGAACTGATCGAGGAGGAGAATTTCTTTCTCATGAATTCACTAAGTTCTGTGAAGAGGAAGGAATAAGAAGAGAATTGACAGCACCATACACTCCAGAGCAAAATGGAGTGGCAGAGAGGAAGAATAGGACTGTGGTTGAAATGGCAAGGAGTATGTTGAAAGCAAAAGGGCTACCAAATGAGTTGTGGAGTGAAGCAGTAGCTACAGCAGTGTATATCCTGAATATCTCTCCAACAAAGGCAGTCATGAATCAAACTCCTTATGAAGCTTGGAGAGGAAAGAAGCCTCAAGTAAGTCACCTAAGAACCTTTGGTTGTATAGCATATGCTTTAGCTAATTTAAGACCCAATCTTGATGACAAATCAGTGAAATGTATTTTTATTGGCTATGCAACTCAATCTAAAGCATATAGGCTGTATAACCCTCTTAGTGGCAAAGTGATTATCAGTAGAAATGTAATATTCAATGAAGAAGGAGTTTGGAGCTGGAAGCTCGAGGAGAAGAATGGAGGTAGCCAGTCTGCTGTTACCTTTGACACAACAGTGGACTCAACTCAAGTGACTGAATCAAGCCAGTCACTTCCAAGTCCTCCTACAACACCAAGCAATCACAGCAGTCCTTCCTCATCGACCTCTGCATCAACTTCAGGAGCAAGTGGCAACTCTGCAAGTCCTATGTCTTCAAGCTCATCAGGTGACTCCTCACCAAGAAGAATAAGGACTCTGGCAGAGATATATGAGAGCTGTGATTTTGCTCTGCTAGCCACTGAACCTGCAACCTTTGAAGAGGCTGCAATTGAAGCTGAATGGCAGATTGAAATGGAGGAAGAAATGAAGTCCATTCAGAAGAACAACACTTGGAAGTTGGTGGATCTTCCAAAGGAGAAGAATGTGATTGGACTAAAGTGGGTCTTCAGGACTAAGTACAACACAGATGGGAGCATTCAGAAGCACAAGGCTCGAATTGTTGCCAAAGGGTATGCTCAACAAAAGGGAGAAGACTTTGAAGAGACTTTCTCACTTGTTGCAAGGTTTGAAACTGTAAGAGTTGTCCTTGCATTAGCTGCACAACTGAAGCTGCCAGTGTTTCAATTGGATGTGAAGTCAACCTTTTTGAATGGAGAGCTGCAAGAAGAAGTCTTTGTTGAGCAACCAGAGGGCTTCATCAAGAAAGGAGAGGAAGAAAGAGTGTACAAGCTGCAGAAGGCACTCTATGGATTAAAACAAGCACCTAGAGCCTGGTATAGCAAGATTGATGCTTTCTTCATCAACAATAGCTTTGAAAGAAGCGAGAATGAGCCTACCTTGTACATCAAGAAGCAAGCAGTACAGGGTTTCATAGTGGTATGTCTCTATGTTGATGATATTATATACTTTAGCTCTGAACAGAACTTGCTTGATGAGTTCAAACAGTCCATGATGGGAGAGTTCGAGATGACTGATCTGGGAGCACTGAACTACTTCCTTGGGCTGGAAGTGAAGCACAGAAATGATGGCATCTTCTTGTGCCAAAGGAAGTATGCCAAAGATCTGCTCAAGAAGTTCAACATTGAAGAAAGTGAGACTGCAGTAACTCCTATGAACACAAATGAAAAGCTCCAAAGAGAAGATGGGACTGAAAAGGCAGATGAGAAGAAGTTCAGGAGCATGGTTGGAGGGCTGAATTATCTCACTCACACAAGGCCTGACATTGCCTATTGTGTAAGTGTAGTATCCAGGTATATGCATAGCCCAACAAAGCAACATCTCAGAGCAGCTAGAAGGATTCTCAAGTATGTTGCAGTGACTGTCAACTATGGAGTCTGGTATGAATGTGTGGAAAATTTCAGACTGATTGGCTACACTGATAGTGATTGGGCAAGTTGTATAGACGACAGGAAGAGCACCTCTGGTTCAGTATTCAGTCTTGGATCAGGAGCCATTACATGGAGCTCAAAGAAACAGGACACAGTGGCCTTATCACAATCTGAAGCAGAGTATGTAGCAGCTGGAGCAGCTGGAAGGCAAGCAGTTTGGCTCAGGAAGTTGCTTAAAGACTTGTGCTGTGAGCAAGGAGAAGCCACTGAAGTTTGGTGCGACAACAAGTCTGCAATTGCCATGACAAAGAATCCAGCTTTTCATGCCTGAACAAAGCACATAGAAGTTTAGCATCACTTCATCCGAAAGCTGGTACTTGAAGGAAAGATTGAGCTAAAGTTCTGTGGAACAAACTTTCAGAATGCAGATTTGTTTACCAAGGCTCTATGTCAAGCTAAGCACAACTTCTTCATGGAGAAGATTGGAATGAGAGAATTTGAATCAAGGGAAGGTGTTGAAATGTGATCCAAATTCTCAGTCAGAAGTGCAAAGTGTTTGTTGGAAGCAGTCAAAGTCTGTTGCTATTATTTAGCTCATTAGTATTAGTTATTTGCTTAAGTTAATTTCAGTATTTTGCCCACTATCTTAGGCACTTGTTAGTCGTGAGTAATGGAGGTTGTTAAGCTTTGTTTAGTTAAATTTATAAGCATTGTATTTCGTCATTATGATTAAGAAAGAAGTATTGCAGTTATCTTCTTCTTCTCTGAGTTTTCTTTCTCTCTTATCTGTGTTCATCGATTCTGTTTTCTGGTTTTACTCCAACAGAGAATGCATAAGATTCATGATACGTTGAGAATCCTTCAAAAGCTCATTCCTGGTTCAAAAACCAAAGAGCCATTGGTGATCATCGACGAAGCTATTAGTTATTTGAAGGCCAAGTCTCTGCACATGGACAAAGATGATGGCTCCAGCTGGAATACACCATCTCTTTGAAGCCACTTTGTATGCATTGCCTTCCTGGATTGCGCCTGGAATTTCAAGAAACTACAACTTTAGTGATTCAGTACTCATCTACGGGGTGATTCTCTCTCTTCCATTCACATGGAGTGGCTGTATATAATGGTCTAATAAACGAGGGAGTTATGGAAGAAGAAATTGTTGTTTAGGTTGGCTTTTACCCATGTAAAGGAGAAAACTATGACAAGTGAAAGCAAGGACTCTTGTAGCTCCCATGAAGACCAAAAAGGCTGTGGATTTTACAGGTTTCAAAAGCTTCTCGTTTGCTGGATGTGGAGAGAGTTGTTTCCATCCTCAAATTTCTTTTGATCACACCCATTAGGTAACTGGGTCCAGCCTTGTCACTCCCATTGGTGCTTGTCTTTTGTAGCATGAGCTATACACATCTGAACCCCATCTTTGTTAGCTTGATTACAACTAGACCTGTATAAATCCGGGTTCGGGCCGGGCCCGGGCTGGGTTTTTTGTATTTTTTTGCCCGGTTGATCGGGCTGGGCTCAATCGGGCTGGGTTTTTTGTCCAGGCCCGCCGGGTTACCCGGTCGGGTAAAATTATAAATATATATATAATTTTAAATATATATATAAAATTATAAATATATATATATAAATTATAAACAGTAATTATAAATATATATATAATTATAAATATATATATAAAATTATAAATATAATTATAATTATAAACAAATATTAATTATATAAACAGTAACGGGTACCAGGCCGGGCTTCTAGGCCCGGTCGGGCCTAGAGGACCGTCCGTGCTCGGCCCGTTACTGTACCGGGCCGGCCCGACCGGGCCAATATTGTTGTCCAGACCCGGTTTTTTAACCGGGCCAGTCGGGCTAGCCCGGACTTGTACAGGTCTAATTACAACATGCTTTTAGTGTGATGTGTTTCTTTTCTTTTCTTTGCATTGTTTCCACTAAGTATTATGTAAATCTCAGTAAACAGATCCGACAGATTCAAACCACAATCGCACGATTTGCAAGTCGAAATCACAACTAAAGAATCGTAAAGCAGCAAGGACACAGGATATGTTTACACAGTTCGGCAAAGCCTACTCTACGGAGTCTCGGCGGGGAGACTCACCCCAAGCATGCACTAATTTCCAGAGGTTTAGCAAGGTTACAAACCAAGAGACAAGAACGGCAAAACACACAGAGAATCAGGAAAGCAAGAGACAAAAACAAAGAGACGAAGAAGGAAGATGAGTGAAAGGGATTCGGCCCCCAATCAGGCTGAGAAGCTTCGAGATAGAAGCTTCTGCGAACTCGCCACTGCAAACGCCAGGAAACACCACCGGAACTGGACAACCACCTTGGAAGCCACCGCGAGCGAGGCGATCTCCTCTCTTCTCTCTCTTTTCTCTCTTTTTCTCTCTGTGAGTGGAAACGGCTCTAGGAACAACTGAAACCCTAGCTCTTGCCAGAAGGGCTTATAAAGCTAGGTCAAGGGAGAGCAGCAAGACGCAATGCAGCGTTTCACTTAAATGGCCACGTATCAGACGTGGAGCAAAGCTGGGCCAGACTCACTGATTTGGGTCTCTCTTCATTTCGGCCCAATCCGATGTAAGAAAGACAAACTCGAGTGCAAGCCTTCCAACCGGCTAAGCCGGGGTTGCTCACTGAACCCGGTTCAGTCTTGTAGTGTGTTGAGCCCGGTTCACTTGTCTCAAACCCGATTCACTTGTCTCGAACCTGGTTCACCTGATGTTCTACCCGGTTCTGTGTTTCTCTTGGTTCAATCTACCATTTTCTATTTACATAGATACAAACTATAGATTACAACATTTACAAATGCCCTCTTAATCTAAGTTTGTCAAATCTAATTCCATGGAAACTTCGTGCATACTCTTTTGGGTGAGTGACCCCTTTCATCATGGCAAGCAAAAGGCACATGATTTTTGATAAGCACTACTTTGTAGGGCTTAAGTAAGAGTCATTAGAGGGCTTATTGGTGTCATTCGGGTAGATTTAGACACATTTATGTGTATGGCGTTTGGAGGCGAAGTTTGGTATTTTTGGAGGTGTTTGAGCTATTGTGGATATCTAGGAGACACTGAGGAAGGAAGCCACCAAGGAAAGACACAAAAGGAGTGAAGAGACGAGTTGAGGAGCGGTGCGAGAGATTGCAAGGAAGAGCTTTGAAGAGGAGATGTTACTGGAGCCTTGCCGCACCCGCGCCGAAGACCACCGCCCCTGCGGTAGAAGAAGTAAAAACCAGACAAGATTCTGGAGTCCCACCGCACCCAGCGGTGGGCACTTCCGCACCTGCGGCGAGGTCGTCAGAGAAGTGGACAGAAGCCACTGGAGAGCCACCGCACCCAGCGGTGGGTGTCACCGCACCCGCGGTGACGACGCGCTGAAGACTTTCGTTCCGAGTTTTATTTCTGTTTTATTTTATTTCCGAGACTTTGTTTCCAAGTTTGTTATTTTCTTTTCTTTATTTCCTTTTTATTTCCTTAGTATTTAAGTTAAGTTTAAGACTCTTTTAGAAAAAGAATCCATTCTCTAACCCTAGTTGCCACCTTTCTATGTTTTTGCTCACACACCCTATGGAGAACTAAACCTCCATTGTTGCACTTGACAGTTTGAAGCCAGCAATTGATTGGTTGTGAGTTTTCTACTCTTGTTCGTTTTCCTATCTAGTTGGATTGATTCTCTTGTGCTTGATTGATTATTGGTTTATGTTGATTTATCTAGACTGATCACCTAGGTTTATTGATATCTTCCTAATAGCTAGGACTTGTGATTCCGGGTTCGGGTTACATATCTAGTAGCAAGCACGATTGTTGCGTATAGGGGATCTGAGCGCTTCATCGTGAGAGAGAGTTAATTGCATGCTTATAGTAACGGGTTGTTTCTATTGCATGTATCTTGTTGAATCCTTGTTTGATTGATATTGCTTTATTGAGTCTTGAAGGTTTTTGGATTTGATTTAGTAATAAGAACTATTAGAGCTGGTAGAACTAATAGTTATCTATGATCGGGATAAGAACAACTATAGGAATATTAAGAACTTGAGATTGATAGAATTCTGTGATCGACCTTTCTATTGTTGTGTGGATCTTTGTTAAGTGTGGCGCTTTTTCCCTTATTATTCTCAACCGTTATTTGCAAACTTGTTTACTTGCTTTGTTTACTTTGGTTACGAAAAACACAAACAAATCCCCCCCTAGTTCATAGTCAGTGACGTGAATTGCAAGAATAGATAACCTGACTCTTTGTGGGATCGACCCTGACTTGCTTGCTATACTCTGTAGTAAGTACTTTAGGATTTCTTTGATAGGCATACGACTTTTAGCTCTGTCAAATTTGGCGCCGTTGCCGGGGACTCAAATTTTCTGTTTTTGTGATTTGTTTGTTACCAACCTTGGTGTGGATCTATCTTACGGTCCACACCCATGCTACTGATTTTTGTATTTTCTTTGTTTTGATTTTGATTTAGATATGGATTTCTGGGGAGAGTCGCGATATGAACCATACTCCTACGCATACACTCCAGGGTGGAGAGATCACCCCAATTCGAGTTATGGGTACCAACAATACCCTCCATATGGTCATGACTACCAGGAGTTCTACCCGGAGCCACAATCGTTCTACCAGCAGGGTGATCCACAGAAGTAAAATCCAGCCTATGAGCATAGCCCGCCAGTGTCCAATCCTAGCCCTTTCATGCCAACTGAAGATATGCTCCAAGCTCTGGATAAGCACTTCAGCACTCACGTTCAAGCTACGACATCGAGTATCAAGAACCTTGAGACGCAGATGAGCCAAATGGCTGAGGCGATTACAAGGATTGATCAGTGGACTTCGGGAAATCTACCATCTCAAACGGTAGTGAACCCGAGGGAAAACGTTAGCGCGATAACCCTTAGAAGTGGAAAGCAATTGCATGTCGATCCTAGTGCTGAAGAGGACGACTCGGGAAAAGAGGGTATTCTGGAAAATGACCGCACCCAGCGGCAAGGTGACCGCATCTGCGGCGAGCATTAAAAGGAGGGACAGAATGTTCTGTCAAGTTCACCGTACCCCGCGGTGGCACCCACCGCACCCAGCGGTGGCGGTACTGTTTCTCGAGAAAATTCTGGGGATCCACCGCACCCGGCGGTGACCTCTCACCGCACCCGCGGCGAGACTTCTAGAGCTGTTGCTGAGCCTTATGTGGACACCTACGTTCGTCCATACTTTCCTCCTCTCGGTTCCGAGAAGCCACCCGCCCAATTCCCAGAGGCGCTCAAGGAGTTGGGCCTTCCAGACGATATTTGGGACCGCAAGGTGCTTTCTGAGGAATAATATTTTTTGGGACTGGAGGAATTCAGCGACCAAGAGGAGGAGAGTCGCGATTACGGAAACGATCCTGCGACGCCCACCCCTCTCGAAGATGCCCTGGCAGTCCCCGATCCTCTGGAGGCTGCCTATGATGAGTTTGTGCGTCTCAACTCCTTCCCACTTGTCTCGCTGCACCCCGTCGCACCCTTCCTTGAGGCTTCCCGAGTTACTCAAAGGCTAAAGAACAACGAGGATATCTATGAGGCCTTCAGTGACTGCATAAAAACCGTTCCCTTGGTCATACTGGCTGACAGCACCCCTCGCTGCAAGGAAATGTTAAAGGTGCTGGGCACGATCAAGAAGAAACCGAAGGGGAAGCACAAGAAGAAGGCCTTGATCCAATTGGCGAATTTTTACATACTGGATACGGGGCAAGATAACCATGAAGGCCCTGAGATGTTGGGTAGGCCATTCCTGAAGATGGCAAGTGCATTCATAGATAAGAAAAGCGGTCCAACCATCAAGAAGTGCAGAAGAGTGGGGGTCACGCTCAACATAGAGCATACAAAGAGGCACCCCCCAGATCCAGATCCCAGGTGTTTAGTTGCTATGAGCAACCCAAGTTGAGAAGATGGAGTAATATGTCAAGCCATGACAATAACTAAGGCGCTATCCGGGAGGCAACCCGATGTATGTTTTTCTTTCTTTGCTTTTCTTTCTTTGTTTTTGCATTTTCTTTAGTGTGTTTTTGCTTTGTTTTTGTTGTTGTTTTTGTTTCCGACTAACCTGCAGGGAAGAGACCCATGCCTATTGAAGAAGGTGTTTCCACACCAATGTAAGTCTTCCTTCCCTATACTAAGTCACCCCCCGAAAAAACCTTAAACGGGGGGCAAAAAAAAAAATAAGTTTTACCGAAGGCCAGTTGTCCGGAATTCCCATGGAGATGGTGCGCATCATGTTGTCAAGGAGGAGACACTTGCCCTACACTTGATTTGACAACGATGATGGCCCTACAATTGGCAGCTGAGGAGGAGGAACACTAGAGCCCACACCAAGATTACATCTGGGCTCCACCATGTGTTCCTAGAAGGCCGTGCAATCCTACTATCATTGTTTTACCACTATTCACCAAAGTGGTTCCCTTTGGTTGCACGGTAACGAAGACGATGGAGTTGATGAAGTCACCCACGCAACACTAGAGACCTGGGCGTTACTGAGTATACCGCCAGCAACAACGTAAGTGTCCAAGCAGCTCAGCGATGTTGTGAGTTATTTTTTTGCTTTTCCTTGTGCTTCTATTCTTTTTGTCTTTCATTACATTGAGGACAGTGCAATGTTTAAGCATGGGGGAGAGTTCTATACTTGCTATGTCGTTGAGGAGAAAAATAAAAAAATTGAAAGAGCCAAAAATTTGAAAAATGGCTAAAATAGAAATCCTGGGATAGGTCGAAAACCCGAAAGGGCGGCCTAGGTAATAAGCAGGTGGCTTGGACCAGCATTAGGCTGGGGTAATATGAGGTCAAGAGTGATGTGAGCATATGTGAGCACATCTATGAAAAAATATGAGTGGCTTGGTGAAAATCCGAAAGGGTGCCTTGGCAAAATGAGCGAAAAAGAAGAAGAGTGATTTTAGGATTTCTCATTATTCTTGGCGAGGCGTCATAAGAAGAGGAGTCAAAGAAGGATTGTCGGGTAGGTCACTCTGGGAGACATAAGGAGTCATAGATGGAGGCTAGGATTAGAGGTTACTCACACTATTGGATGTCCGGGTTAAGCTTGAGGGAAGTACTCTGCTTGCCCCTTAAGCTTGTTGAGTTGTGGATAAGTTTGGTGCCAGGAGCTTGGCATGGGTTAGGTGACTCTTAGTTGGAGGATATGCTTCCTGAGACCTTGGGTGCTGCATAGGAGGAGTGGACTTTCTTTTAGTTTACTCGAGGACGAGCAAAGGTCTAAGCATGGGTGAATTTGATAAACACTACTTTGTAGGGCTTAAGTAAGAGTCATTAGAGGGTTTATTGATGTCATTCGGGTAGATTTAGACACATTCATGTGTATGGAGTTTGGAGGCGAAGTTTGGTGTTTTTGGAGGTGTTTGAGCTATTGTGGATATCTAGGAGACACTGAGGAAGGAAGCCACCAAGGAAAGACACAAAAGGAGTGAAGAGACGAGTTGAGGAGCGGTGCGAGAGATTGCAAGGAAGAGCTTTGAAGAGGAGATGTTACTGGAGCCTTGCCGCACCCGCGTCGAAGACCACCGCCCCTGCGGTGGAAGAAGCAGAAACCAGACAAGATTCCGGAGTCCCACCGCACCCAGCGGTGGGCACTGCCGCACCTGCGGCAAGGTCATCAGAGAAGTGGACAGAAGCCACTGGAGAGCCACCGCACCCAGCGGTGGGTGTCACCGCACTCGCGGTGACGACGCGCTGAAGACTTTCGTTCCGAGTTTTATTTCTGTTTTATTTTATTTCCGAGACTTTGTTTCCAAGTTTGTTATTTTCTTTTCTTTATTTCATTTTTATTTCCTTAGTATTTAAGTTAAGTTTAAGACTCTTTTAGAAAAAGAATCCATTCTCTAACCCTAGTTGCCACCTTTCTACGTTTTTGCTCACAAACCCTATAGAGAACTAAACCTCCATTGTTGCACTTGACAGTTTGAAGCCAGCAATTGATTGGTTGTGAGTTTTCTACTCTTGTTCGTTTTCCTATCTAGTTGGATTGATTCTCTTGTGCTTGATTGATTATTGGTTTATGTTGATTTATCTAGACTGATCACCTAGGTTTATTGATATCTTCCTAATAGCTAGGACTTGTGATTCTGAGTTCGGGTTGCATAACTAGTAGCAAGCATGATTGTTGCGTATAGGGATCCGAGCGCTTCATCATGAGAGAGAGTTAATTGCATGCTTATAGTAACGGGTTGTTTCTATTGCATGTATCTTGTTGAATCCTTGTTTGATTGCTATTGCTTTATTGAGTCTTGAAGGTTTTTGGATTTGATTTAGTAATAAGTATTATTAGGGCTGGTAGAACTAATAGTTATCTATGATCGGGATAAGAACAACTATAGGAATATTAAGAACTCGAGATTGATAGAATTCCGTGATCGACCTTTCTATTGTTGTGTGGATCTTTGTTAAGTGTGGCGCTTTTTCCCTTATTATTCTCAACCGTTATTTGAAAACTTGTTTACTTGCTTTGTTTACTTTGGTTACGAAAAACACAAACAAAACCCCCCCTAGTTCCTAGTCGGTGACGTGAATTGCAAGAATAGATAACCTGACTCTCTGTGGGATCGACCCTGACTTGCTTGCTATACTCTGTAGTAAGTACTTTAGGATTTCTTTGATAGGCATACGACTTTTAGCTCTGTCAATTTTATACTTCACAACAGGGGCAAAAATATCATTATAGTCTATACCTTCTTTTTGAGTAAAGCCTTTGGCTACAAGTCTGGCCTTAAACCTAGGTGTTTCATGAATATTAGAAGCCTCTTTTATTTTGAAGATCCATTTACAGTCTATAGTTCTAGCCTTAGTCGGTTTGGGCACCAATTTCCAAGTGTCATTAACATGCATAGACTGAATTTCCTCATGCATAGCCTTAAGCGATTCATTAGCTTGCTTATACTTAATAGCTTGTTCAAAAGTTTCAGGAGTACAAGATTTCAAAATTTCAGCAACCAGAAATGCAAACTCAACAATTTCGTCATAACTCTAAAGCAGATTCACATCAAATTTTCTGTTAGGGATTTTTATTCTAGGTTCTCTATCCCTAGCAAGTTGATAGTCAACCAAGTCATGCACATTGTCATTCAAAGGAATTTCATGATTCACATTATCAAACAAGGCATCAAAAGACTCAACCATAGAATCTGTGTTATAGTTACTTACTGCCCCACCTAATTGGTGAGGGTGCAGAGCTGCAGTGTTGTTGTTCTGGTTGTCACCATCTTGAGATTTCTCATGTTCAGTAGAAGGTGTGTCAGCTGCTGAGGGCTGGTTGTTGTAGAAATGACCAATGTCGAATTCCTCTTCATTATTATAGGGTAGATCATCATAAGCATAGAACTGTCCTTGAGAGATCCAGGGAGTGTGTGATGAGGTACCTGCATTCTCAGTTTGAGGTGTTAGTCTAGTTTTGAAATGAAACTCCTTCTCATTGAAGGTGACTGACCTAGAGGTTATAACTTTGTAACCTCCAGGTTGCATTAAAAGCAATTTATACCCTTTAACTCCTTCTGGATAACCCAACATTACACACTTCAAGGCTCTAGATTGCAACTTGCCTTGTGACACTTGGGCATAGGTTGTACAACCAAAGGGTCTTAAGTGTGCAATGCAGGTTTTTTTTACCTGTCCACATCTCCTGTGGGGTTTTGAACCCAATCACACAAGATGGGGATCTGTTAATGAGGTAGGCAGCTGTAGAAATTGCCTCTCCCCACATAACATTTTTTATCCCAGGGCTAATTAACATGCATCTAGCCTTTTCTAGAAGAGTTCTATTCATCCTCTCAGCAGTCCCATTCTACTGAGGGGTTCCAGGTACAGTAAGATGCCTTTTAATACCATTCAATTTACAGTACTCATCAAAGGGCTTATTACAAAATTCTAGGCCATTGTCAGTTTTCAAACATTTCAATTTGTGATCAGATTGACTTTCTACCAAGTTTTTCCATGACTTAAAGTTTTCAAATGCATCACTTTTAGCTTTCAGTAAATATATTCAAACCTTTCTAGAATAATGATCAATAAGTGAGAGAAAGTAGAGTCTACCTCCCACAGTGGCCACCTGGGCAGGCCCTCGCAAGTCTGAATGCACATATTCATGAGGTTTAGTAGCAACATTTGCAGATTTACTGAAACTATGAGCATGTTTCTTGCCAAGAATGCAATTCTCAGAAAAATCTAAGTCACAAGTTTTTTTTATCGAACATGACATTCATAAACAATTGATGCAGGCCTGTATTCCCTATATGTCCTAGTCTAGCATGCCAAAACTTTGTATAACTCAAATTATGTAACACCCCCAAATCTTAACCCATTTGGAAAGGTATTACCGCCAGTGACCCCAGTGTTCCTTACCGAGATCACCCAAGGCTTTACCGGATTAAATACAATTTAAGGCATACAATGATACATAATGATCAAAGTATCCAAATCAAAACATCAATCAAATGAAACATGAGTTACGGGATTACAACCCAATCCCGAATAGGCCAAACATAGAGTTCAAACAAAGTACAGCGGAAGACAAATAAAAGATTTTACAAACGGGGTTGTGATCGTGATGATCACCTGCCCAAGGATCTCAACCTGATTAAAAGCAATTATTAAAACATCCAAAAACAACCGTCATCTTCATAGTCAATCTAGTCTCCTCAAATCTTCACTCTATCTGATGTGCCGAATCGAACGGATGACACCAGCCAACCATGCAAGGGAAAACATTGGTTGGTTAGTCTAACTGAATAGACTAGCAAGGGTACAAAGCAGACTGGTTCGAAGCAGTCATATTAGGTTAGACTCATCGTTTCTCGGATAATAACCGATAACGGTAGTCAACCATCATATTCCTACTGGAATAAACAAGAGGTATGCACAAGAGAAGATTCTGGAAGACTGAATCTTCACAGAAATCGACTCGAAAGAAGACTCCAACGGAAATGAGTCTTTAAGGAAGTAATGACAAATCTGGAATATTACAGAATCATTCAACAATGATTTAAACGTTGACTGAGATGCTTCGGTTCACGACCAACCTCATCGCACACAGCGAATTCAGATTGGAAAGAGAACGTACTATGATCAAAGTCGAGACGAGTTTTCCTAGCTGCACTATAACTTAGCTGCACTACTCGCCCAAGGTATATTAATCATGTGCACTCGGGCACTTATCTTATTAAATTCCAAAACGAGCATTACGTTATAAGCTTTTACATCTCCACACAAGAGATATCGGATCTCCTCACAAGAGATATCAGATCTCCTCACAAGAGTTATAGAAGGGATGAACCCTGAAAGATTTGGCACTAGCAAAGTGCGCCTACCCTGTGAAAGGGTATGGTCATGACCAAAGAGAAAATACTGGGGACGAACCACCAAGTACCAGTTATAAAGAAACAGCTAAACCCCCTCAAGGTACATAGCGTTCCTAGCCACTAGTGCTAACTAAATAGTACAGCACAACAACGGTTACTGGATAAATCCACATAAAGGCCCGAAAGGTGATCACAGATAATAGTGTTGTTCTAACAGATATACAACCTATTATATGATTTTCAAAACAGTTTAACAAAACCGTTTCCAGACAAACAGAATATTCATTCCAAATTAATTACTCAGATAAACTACTGATAATTAATGTAAATATGGAACGAATGAGCAAGAGCGAACCGCCACTTGCCTTAATCTGCAGAATAGTCTAACGACGTCAACTGGATTCCAGGCTCGACACGGTATAGTTCCGACAGCACAACAACCTTCGAGTCGACCCATAAAAGAAACCCTAAGTTAGATCCGACATAAATAGTACGAATCTAAACACGGCGAAAGAACACGAAAGGAAAGACGCCACGACGACAACCAACCAAGCCAAAGCCACGAAGGCGTTCTGGGCTCTGGCGGCGGTCGCCGTTCTTGGCGGCGGTCGCCGTGAAGAACACGGCCGACTGAAACGAGAGAAATCTCACCCCAACACGAGCGGTTCGGCCTCCCTCGACTTGCTTTGGCTTCTAACCTCCAAGGCTAACCAAAATCTTCACAAAGGCACTCTGGAAACACACCACAACACCTCCGGCGAGCACAAGAAAACCGACGAAACTCAACTCACTTTGAGGGAGAATTTTGGCAGCGATTCGGGGTTGTAGATGACCCAAAACCCATGCCCAAGCTCCTCTATATATAGGCAAACCCCAAGGAGTACCCATCAAACCCTAAGACGCGGCAAACGACGCAACGACGCGCCTCGAACGACGTCGGCGACCAACGGGCAAAGCCCACTAGACAATCACGGCGGTCGCCGTGATTTTGCCTGTGGCGGGCACGCGGCGGTCGCCGTAAATGCGGCGGTCGCCGTCGCTAGGCCTGTCGCGGCCAGCTAGAAGCTGACACGCTGACTTCTCGGGCCCAACCACGGCGGTCGCCGTTTCTGAACGGCGGTCGCCGTTTCCCCCTTTTCCCGCCCATTCAGCTTTGAACGAACCTGACGTTAAACCGGGATAAAAATTATCGTACGCGAACGACAATGAAACTCCAAGGCATGATGTCTGTATATTATTTCACTGAGAAAAATCTTACAGATACAGAGCACATTACAGAATGTCTCAAGCTACCTGAATTAAATCTGACGTACACAACGGGTACTCGGGAAAATTCCATAATTCCCAGAATAACCTTACAAAAATTCGGGGTATCACATCACCTCCCCCTTAAAAGAAGTTTCGACCCCGAAACTTGGCCGAAAAACAACTCGGGAAAGTGTCTGAGCATCTCTGCCTCGGTTTCCCAAGTAACTTCCTCAGTCCCATACCTGGACCACAAAACTCGTACCAACAGTACGATCTCGTTGCACAGTCGCTTCACACGACGTTCGAGAATGCACACTGGCATCTCCTCTCAAGAACCATTTGCCTGAATCTCGACATCCTTATAGCTCAGCCTACGAGACTCATCTTGGCACGAATATCCTTAGCAATGATACGTGGAACACATTATACACTGGGTATGCCGATGGCGACAATGCCAAACGGGACGTTAGAGATCTTACTCTATCCAGAATCTTGAATGGTCCCATGTAGCGAGGGTTAAGCTTTCCACGCTTACCAAACCTGAAAACATCCTTGGGTGGCGATACTGTGACAAGTACCTTGCCACCAACCTCGAACTTAACACTTTAACGCTTCTGATCCGCGTAAAACTTTTGTCGACTCTGAGCGGTCAACAATCTCTGTCTACTCAGAGCAATGTTCGAAGTTGTCCTTTCGACCAACTCTGGTCCAAGTAGAATCTTGTCGGCGTACTCAATCCAACAAATATGAGATCTACCTCTGTGACCATACAAAGCTTCAAACGGAGCCATCTTGATTGTAGCATGCCAGCTATTATCGTACGCGAGCTCAATCAGACTTAGGCTGTCTTCCCAGCTAGTCGGATGATCGAGTACGTATGCTTCTTAGCATATCCTTCAGGGTCTAGATGGTCTTTCAGACTGACCATCTGTCTGAGGATGAAACGCTGCTGAATCATAATTCAGTTCCCATGGCCTTGTGAAGTTCTTGCCATAAACTTGACATGAATCGGCCATCTCGATCTGATACAATGGTCTTAGGAATGCCATGTAACGGACAATCTCCTGGTGGAAACTTCTGCTGACCTCTGGGTTACCCAAGTAACCTCAGTTTCCAATACAAATACTATTGCTACTAGTTCTAGGTCATGTGTTGGTTAGTTTGCTTCATAGGTTTTCAATTGTCTATATGCGTATGCAATATCCTTTCCTTTCTGCATCAAAGACACATCCCAACCCATTTCTCGAAGCATTAACTATAGACCATATAGCCATCATTCTTTCCGACAATGCCAAAACTGGTGCATAAGTCAGACACTGTTTCAACTTCTTGAAAACTGGTCTTGCACTTGTCATCCCAGACAACTTCTTGTTGCCCTTGCGGAACAGACTGGTCATAGGTGGAGTGATCTTAGAAAAATCCTTCCATGAACCGTCTATAATGCTCAGCAAGCTCTGGGAAACTGCGCACCTCGCTCACACCCTGAGGCCGCTTTCAAACTACTACTGATTCACTCTTCTGGGGAATAACCATAACCTCATTCTTATTGATCACATGGCCTAAGAAGCCACTTCTAGATCCAACAATCGCACTTAGCCCACTTTGCGTACAACCGATTTGGTCTAAGGACCGATAAAGCTCCACAGATGTTCCCTGTGAGCTTCCTTGCTCGGGAAAATATCAAAATGCCATTGATGAAGACCACTATGAACTTATTCAAGTATTGGCCTAAAACATCGATGCACTAGGTTCATGAAAACTGCTGGAGCATTCGTAAGCCCAGATGGCATGACTACAAACTAGTAGTGACCATCTCTTGTCCGAAACGCAATCCTCGGAATATCATCCTCACGAATCCTGAGCTGATGAAAACCAGATCTCAGGTCGATCTTGGAGAAAACTTTTGCTCCCTGTAGTTGATCCAACAGATCATCACTCCTTGGCAACAAATTATTGCTCTTGATCGTGACTTTATTCAACTCTCGAAAGTCAAAATAAAGTCGAAACGGTCCATCTTTCTTTTTAACACATAAAACTAGGGCACTCCTAATCAAGGTGATGCACTCAGCTTTATATAACTTTTGTCAAGAAGATCCTTGAGTTGCTTCTTCAACTCTTGCATCTCAACAGGAGCCATCCGGTACGGTGCCTCAGAGATCGGCGTGGTACACGACTCGAGATCAATTGCAAACTCCACGACACGATTCAGGGTATCCAGGAATATCTTCTGGAAAGACACCCGGAAATCCTCTAACCACAGGAATAACAAAACTGAAGTCGATCACTGCCTTATGACGCTTCCGTCAATCCATACCGAGAATAATTATCGTATGGGACCATGGTTATTTAGGTCAAATCGCTTTGAATTTCTTACCCTTAATGGTAATCGACAATCCGACAGACGATTGGTTCCCACTACATGGTTCACAGACGACTCACTAGTGGCTCCGAGTCCAGGCCCAGCCATTACCAGCGTCCTCTGTTGCCATGAGCCGCTGTCCATATATCTCAACCCACCCTTGGTAGCTCCACCTAATTAATAGGCAGCCATCTCCTCAGAGGTTGTTGGTGAGTCTCGAACACAAGACCTTACCCCATCAACAAGCAACAAAACATAACTTGGTATAAACCAAAGGTTCATATATAAGAAGAGTTACAACAAAAGGTTCACAACCTCGTTGCACACACCACTTAACTTACAACCATCCAAAAATGAAAGTCTGGGTAGCACCCACATCAAGAACACATTAACAAAAGTGTAATGCAGATACAAAGTACTCTAAGCATTAGGAGCATAGGGTCCATCCGCCTCACGCATCACGTATAGGCGTTGACCTTGACTTCCTGAAGCCATCGGGGCTTTCCCTTTGTTCTGCGCAGTCGTCTGCATTGAAGGGCTAGGAGCTTCCACCAGACTGAACTTGGGTCGGTTGTTCTGATTAACAGACCCTTGCCGTGACTCAGCTCCTTTCACATTCCTCCGCTGACAGAACGCCTGCATATGACCCTCCTTTCCGCAGTCAAAGTATGTCTTTTTGTCCTTCAGACATTCATTGCTCTTGTGTCCGTGCGTACCGCAGTTGTAGCACTGAATCGGATTATTGCCTTGGCCAGAACGTTGCGTAGACTCATCATGAGTCTTATCCGTTCTTGCTCGGCCAGATTTGGCAAAATCTCATGGTGGCGTGGGGCGTTTGAACCCACTTGCCTGAGGCTGGTACTGTACTTGCCTCTGGCTGTTACGCTTCTTGGTCGACTCCTCCAGAGTCACCTCTAGCTTGTAGGCTGTATCCACATACTGCTCCAGAGTAGAGCATGTGTGGTGCACCACCATCTGCTTGATGTCTGGACTCATCCACTCGTGGAAATACCAGATCTTCTATGCTTCACTGGATATCTCAGGTCCAGCGTACCGCATTAGATGATTGAATTTGGTTGCAAGCTCGGTCACCTTTAATCCATCCGTTTGCGGATACAGAAACTCCTTGTGTTTCTCCTCCCTCATAGCACGAGAGAAGAAACGATCAGTCATCTTGGTCTTAAACATAGACCAGGTCAATACCGGGCTATCAGCTAAGCCGGTACTCTCCCACCATTCGCTGGCTTCTTCCTTTAACTGAAGAGAGGCTATATGCACCTTCTCAGCTTCAGTGCACTCAACATTGCGGAATAGCCTCTCCATGTGGGAAAACCAATGAGCCACCTTGACTGGCTCTCCTTTCCCATCGAAGTTGTCAGGCCTCATGGAGTTAACAGCCTTCAGGGCTCGGCCATACTCCCCTCTATTCCTGATCACCCCTCCCTATAGCACATGGTTCTCTTGTTCCTCAAACCTCGGAACTTCTCGAGATACTGGCACTCCTTGTGCCTGATGCACATTCGGGCGTAACGCATCGGCAATCGCTTGCATGACGATTCCCCGAATTTCTGCAATAGCTGCTTTATCAAATATCCTTGGAGCATTGTCCCTAGCTGGGTCGTTGCCTCCAGGATTATTATGAAAGACAGACTCACGCTCTTCTGATGGGTCTGCAACATTCCTCGGATTTAGTCTGGGGTCATTGCTTGGCCCAGCACCAGTACGGATAGTGTTCCTCGTGTTCACCATCTGTTTACCGATCAAATTCCAAGGATTTTATCACTTTAGTATCATTTTGATATAATTATTGTAATAAAATCAACTTAGAATAGATCAACTTGGTAATTTCTATTGATGGACTCGAACCGAGTTACTAGGTTCTACAACCTCAACTCACAACGAGCGAACTGGGAATCAAGCCTAACTAGAGATGGTGAAACCACCTCGGCTTCTCCCGGGTTCCTCTGAAAAGAACAGAATGCACCCATATCTAACGGGGCAACGGGAAATGAATTAGTCTTTCTAGACATAGTCTCCTCAAATCTTCACTCTATCTGATGTGCCGAATCGAACGGATGACACCAGCCAACCATGCAAGGGAAAACATTGGTTGATTAGTCTAACTGAATAGACTAGCAAGGGTACAAAACAGACTGGTTCGAAGCAGTCATATTAGGTTAGACTCATCGCTTCTCAGATAATAACCGATAACGGTAGTCAACCATCATATTCCTACTGGAATAAACAAGAGGTATGCACAAGAGAAGATTCTGGAAGACTGAATCTTCACAGAAATCGACTCGAAAGAAGACTCCAACGGAAATGAGTCTTTAAGGAAGTAATGACAAATCTGGAATATTACAGAATCATTCAACAATGATTTAAAAGTTGACTGAGATGCTTCGGTTCACGACCAACCTCATCGCACACAGCGAATTCAGATTGGAAAGAGAACGTACTATGATCAAAGTCGAGACGAGTTTTCCTAGCTGCACTATAACTTAGCTGCACTACTCGCCCAAGGTATATTAATCATGTGCACTCGGGCACTTATCTTATTAAATTCCAAAACGAGCATTACGTTATAAGCTTTTACATCTCCACACAAGAGATATCGGATCTCCTCACAAGAGATATCAGATCTCCTCACAAGAGTTATAGAAGGGATGAACCCTGAAAGATTTGGCACTAGCGAAGTGCGCCTACCCTGTGAAAGGGTATGGTCATGACCAAAGAGAAAGTACTGGGGACGAACCACCAAGTACCAGTTATAAAGAAACAGCTAAACCCCCTCAAGGTACATAGCGTTCCTAGCCACTAGTGCTAACTAAATAGTACAGCACAACAACGGTTACTGGATAAATCCACATAAAGGCCCGAAAGGCAATCACAGATAATAGCGTTGTTCTAACAGATATACAACCTATTATATGATTTTCAAAACAGTTTAACAAAACCGTTTCCAGACAAACAGAATATTCATTCCAAATTAATTACTCAGATAAACTACTGATAATCAATGTAAATATGGAATGAATGAGCAAGAGCGAACCGCCACTTTCCTTAATCCGCAGAATAGTCTAACGACGTCAACTGGATTCCGGGCTCGACACGGTATAGTTCCGACAGCACAACAACCTTCGAGTCGACCCATAAAAGGAACCCTAAGTTAGATCCGACATAAACAGTACGAATCTAAACACGGCGAAAGAACACGAAAGGAAAGACGCCACGACGACAACCAACCAAGCCAAAGCCACGAAGGCGTTCTGGGCTCTGGCGGCGGTCGCCGTTCTTGGCGGCGGTCGCCGTGAAGAACACGGCCGACTGAAACGAGAGAAATCTCACCCCAACACGAGCGGTTCGGCCTCCCTCGACTTGCTTTGGCTTCTAACCTCCAAGGCTAACCAAAAGCTTCACAAAGGCACTCTGGAAACACACCATAACACCTCCGGCGAGCACAAGAAAACCGACGAAACTCAACTCACTTTGAGGGAGAATTTTGGCAGCGATTCGGGGTTGTAGATGACCCAAAACCCATGCCCAAGCTCCTCTATATATAGGCAAACCCCAAGGAGTACCCAACAAACCCTAAGACGCGGAAAACGACGCAACGGCGCGCCTCGAACGACGCCGGCGACCGACGGGCAAAGCCCACTGGACAATCACGGCGGTCGCCGTGATTTTGCCTGCGGCGGGCACACGGCGGTCGCCGTAAATGCGGCGGTCGCCGTCGCTAGGCCTGTCGCGGCCAGCTAGAAGCTGACACGCTGACTTCTCGGGCCCAACCACGGCGGTCGCCGTTTCTGAACGGCGGTCGCCGTTTCCCCCTTTTCCCGCCCATTCAGCTTTGAACGAACCTGACGTTAAACCGGGATAAAAATTATCGTACGCGAACGACAATTAAACTCCAAGGCATGATGTCTGTATATTATTTCACTGAGAAAAATCTTACAGATACAGAGCACATTACAGAATGTCTCAAGCTACCTGAATTAAATCCGACGTACACAACGGGTACTCGGGAAAATTCCATAATTCCCAGAATAACCTTACAAAAATACGGGGTATCACAAATTATCATGATTGACAGTTTCATTTGAGAAATTCAATTCAGGAGTAGCAATAGCTAGCATAGTAAAGACCTCCCTTTTTAATGCTCTTTATAAGGACAATATTATTTCTAATGACTTCCCTTATCCCATTGAAAGTGTTAATATGACAATTCAAATCATCAAAAGCAGATTCAGACAATAAATTTCTCCTTAAGTTTGGCACCCACCTAACATTCTACAGACCTCTAATTTTTCCATCATGCATCCTAAGAGGAACACTTCCTACACCCTTAATAGACAGGGAGGTATGATCACCTAACATGACCTTCCCCCCATCATGCAGATTCAAAGAGCTAAAGAAATACTTATTAGGAGTAGCATGCATAGTGCATCCTGAATCCAGGATCCAGGAGTCACAATCAAACATAGAGCTAGCAACAAGGAGTTCATTATCATACTGATGACAAGCTTCACACACATTAGAAAAAATATTCTGAGATTCCTTATTATTTTTCTCTTTGTTCTTCTCATCTCTTTTATTTTTATGACAGTCAGAAGCATAATGACCCAACTTCCCACAGTAGAAACACTTAACATTAGAAGTGTCATTATCATGCTGTTTCTCAGAGTTGTTATCTTTCTTGAACTTCTTTCCTTTCTTCTTATTTTTGTATTTACCCTTAGCCATCATGACTTCATTTTTAGTCTTAGTTTTAGACCCATTCTTGATCTTAAACACTTTCAGAGATTCATTTTTTTGAATGATAGCCTCAGTGATTTTAGCCATAGTAAGTTCATCATGGCCATATTGTATCACATCTTTCAGGGTATCAAATTGAGCAGGCAAAGAATTCAACAATAACACATCTTGATGAGTTTCCTTAATCTCATCATCACATCTTTGTAAGTCTTGTGTCATTTTCAGAAAGATATCAAAGTTCTCTTGAACAGTCATATGCACATCCATTTTGAAAGTAAACAGTTTGCATAACAGAGATATGCGGCTAGGCAATGATTTTTTCAAGAAAATAGTTTCAAGGGTATCCCATAAGGTTTTAGGTTTAGCATGACTCACCACCTGACGAGCTACGTCATCAGTCAATCTGATCATTATTTCAGAATGGGCCAGATCTTGCATATCCTTTTTGGCATCAGCAGAGATCTCAGCAGGCCATTCATCAACCACAACCTTGTAACATTTTTCTTTTATAAGGATCGCCTTCATCTTCACCTTCCACATGGCGAAGTCACTGTTACCATCAAAGGGTTTCAACCTCATGTATTATGCCATCACCACAATCAATCAAGACAGTCAGTAATAAGCTCTACAAAGGAGTTTTACAGAAACCAACTCTAGAGTTCCAATATCAAGAAATATAGAACTTCAGTCAAGGGTCAAACACACGGATATCAAGCTTGCCGCATGCAAGAAACTCAACTATCCAATAGTAAACCCTAGAAGCGAAATCTTGCTCAACCAACTAGATCAAGTAACAAGAAATCACAAATCACAGAAAACAAAGCAAACACAGAGAATGAGGCTCTGATACCACTTTGTAAATCTCAGTAAACAGATCCGACAGATCCAAACCACAATCGCACGATTTGCAAGTCGAAATCACAACTAAAGAATCGTAAAGCAACAAGGACACATGATATGTTTACGTATTTCGGCAAAGTCTACTCTGCGGAGTCTCAGCGGGGAGACTCACCCCAAGCATGCACTAATTTCCAGAGGTTTAGCAAGGTTACAAACCAAGTTACAAGAACGGCAAAACACACAGAGAACCAGGAAAGCAAGAGACAAAAACAAAGAGACGAAGAAGGAAGACGAGTGAAAGGGATTCGCCCCCCAATCAGGCTGAGAAGCTTCGAGATAGAAGCTTCTGCGAACTCGCCACTGCAAACTCCAGGAAACACCGCCGGAACTGGACAACCACCTTGTAAGCCACCGCGAGCGAGGCGATCTCCTCTCTTCTCTCTCTTTTCTCTCTTTTTCTCTTTGTGAGTGGAAACGACTCTAGGAACAACTGAAACCCTAGCTCTTGCCAAAAGAGCTTATAAAGCTAGGTCAAGGGAGAGCTACAAGACGCAACGCAGCGTTTCACTTAAATGGCCACGTATCAGACGTGGAGCAAAGATGGGCCAGACTCATTGATTTGGGCCTCTCTTCATTTCGGCCCAATCCGATGTAAGAAAGACAAACCCGAGCTCAAGCCTTCCAACCGGCTAAGCCGGGGTTGCTCACTGAACCCGGTTCAGTCTTGTAGTGTGTTGAGCCCGGTTCACTTGCCTCGAACCCGGTTCACCTACTGTTCTACCCGGTTCTGTGTTTCTCTTGGTTCGATCTACCATTTGCTATTTACATAGATACAAACTATAGATTACAACATTTACAAATTCAAAGTCTCTGTCTTTATGAGTGCGTTGATCCAGTATTTTAGTGTTATTTAGGTGTGCATTTTTTTTGGTTGGGTTTATGATGACCCTTTTTTGGAGCTACTGTGCTGAGTATGTGCTATTGGATGAAATAGAATTTAATTCAACACCTTTCTTCTGTTTGGTGTTATCTCCATGCTTGTACTGTGAGTTATTCTTTTACTTTTTCAGAGTGAGATCTTTGTCAAAGATGGAAAAGGATAGACACCTTTTGATGCATAACTCACTTTCCTTGTATGTCTTTGTGTTTAAGTAAGCTAGGTCTGTATAAATTCAAATTGGCGCAGGTACAATATGCTTTGAACATTGATATGTGGAGATAATCAGATGAGATTTGGTTAAAATTGAGGGTATGGATTGAAATCAGGAATCGTGTTTTGAAACTATTAGTAGGTAGAAATTTGAGCAAGCCTTACACATTTTGATTCAATTGACAATTGGTAAAGACTGGTTTACTGGTTACTATCTTTAAGAAGGTCGTGAATTTGACTTATAGCTATCGATGTGAAGGTTGTGTTAGTAGATCATATATAAGTGATCTATGGTTTCAAAGATAATATGTTGAGATATGTGGTGATTACCGGAGTAGGACCCACCTTGTTTTCCCCGAGTTGCTCAATCTTGCAAGATCGTGAACCTTTGATACCCGACCGTAGATCGATGGGTATGACCCATTTCAAGCAACAAGTTCTGATTCAACTTGATTCGGAAATCCATACAAACATTCAATATAAGGCTCCATCACGATACTCATGAGACACATGCCAGTCCTGATACTAAATTCTTACCAAACATGGCCTTAGGGAGTGGTTGGTGAGAACGGGGAATGAAGAATCACATGTTTTGGTTATGTGTTTTTGTGGGGTATCAATCAAACCCATAAGAAATCATATGGTTATCCGGGCTAGGAATCAGGTTGTTGAATCAAAATCCAAAACCAATGGGCTCGTTTGCTAACCCTATGATTTTTTATTTATAAAGTATTTTTTAATTTTTTTCTATGATTATAATTGCTTTAGAATCATATACTAGTAGTCATGGTGGTCCATTCTGCACTTTTCTGTCTGATCCGTTATCCGGTGACGTCTCTTAGTACTTTATTCACTTCTCTTCCAAGATTGTATTAGGTTTTTTTTTTGGGTTTTTGCAGGGAACCACCCGCTATATGTCACTTTCGGCACTAAACCACCCGGATTTAACCTATTGATTTTAAACCACCCAAAAGTGACACTTTTGTTACATTCGACCACCCATGGACGGATTCCGTTAAAATTTCCGTCCAAATGTGTGAAAAGACTATTTTGCCTCTTGGTTTTCTGTGAAATTACAGTAATAGTTTTGAGGAAATTGCAATCTGGCCCTCTAGTTTTTGGTTTGTGGCAGAATAGTCCTCAAGCAAATTTTCATAATTATAAAAATTGCCCAAACTTATTATTTTTAATATTCTGAGTTGATAGTATATTTTAACCCCAAATTAAAGTGTAGAAAAATTAACTTAGGTTAAAATAGGCTTAAGTTATTATTCTTATGAATTTGACCATATTTAAATATGTAACAAAAATGTAAAATTATTCTTATTAATTATAATTAAAGATTAACCTTATATTAATTATAATTAATATAAGATTAACCTTATATTAATTATTCTTATGAATTTAACCTTATATTAATTATAATTTATATAAAACTTATAACTTATAAATTAATTAAATTAATTATAACGTTATATTAATTATAATTAATATAAGGTTAATCTTTAATTCAAATTTTATGATTAACCTTATATTAATTATAATTTATATAAAACTTATAAATTTTGACTTGAAATATTTAAATCAAATTTTACATTTTTGTTACATATTTAAATATGGTCAAATTCATAAGAATAATAACTTAAGCCTATTTTAACCTAAGTTAATTTTTCTACACTTTAATTTGGGGTTAAAATATACTATCAACTCAGAATATTAAAAATAATAAGTTTAGGCAATTTTTGTAATTATGAAAATATGTTTGAGGACTATTTTGCCACAAACCAAAAACTAGAGGGCCAGATTGCAATTTCCCCAAAACTATTCCTGTAATTTCACAAAAAAACAAGGGGCAAAATAGTCTTTTCACACATTTGGACGGAAATTTTAACGGAATCCGTCCATGGGTGGTCGAATGTAACAAAAGTGTCACTTTTGGGTGGTTTAAAATCAATAGGTTAAATCCGGGTGGTTTAGTGCCGAAAGTGACATATAGCGGATGATTTCCTGCAAAAACCCCTTTTTTTTTGCTTTGTTGTATTTTTTTTGCTTGTTTTGTTGTTTGTTCTCATACTGGTGTGTCCGGATGCCAATTTATCGACCTATCGATTTACCCCATACATGTATGGGATAAATCGAATTCTTACCTTATCAAAAAAAATTATATATATACTAGTAATCATCTTAATTCTAAAAATGCCAACTAAATTTTGAAAACCTGAAAAAAAAGAGTTTCACTAATCTATAGTGACATGATTACCAAACAAGCCCATTGTTTTGTTGGTGATTTTTTTTAATTTTTGAACCCGATTCCTCGTACCAGTAGGTATTGGTTCTCATACCTCTTGTTAGGCTCGAGTTTGGATCTCATTCCCACTCATTGTTTTCAACCTTTGATCTCTGCCTTCTACTACAACACCTCCATCTTCTCCAAACTCGCTTCGAACACTAGCAAGTGAAAATTGAAGACAAATGTGAGGGAGAAGGTGAGGTTGAAGTCCAAGGGCTAGGATGTAAAAAAGTTATTAATTGCTAACTAGACTCCAAATACCTCAATTTTCTTACTCATAAAAGTTATTAATTGCTAGAAATGTAAAAAAAAAAAATACTATAAATGTAAAAAACTGATAAGAAAGTTATTAATTCTTTAACAAAACTAACAAACACATTGAAGTACACAATAACATTATAGAATTACTATTTTGATTCATCGAATATAAAAATAACATTAACATTGTAACACTCCCAAATTTTAACCTATTTGGAAATGTATTACCGCCAGTGACCTCGGTTTCCACACCAAAGCCACCCCAGGCTTTACTGGTTTAAACACAATTTATAAACAACGGTTAAGATATAAACATCAAAACCTTTAATTAAAACATATGTCTGGGGATTACATCCCAATCCCCATAGGACAAAACAGAGTATTTAGCGGAAGTCTTTGCAAAGTATAAAAACAAGGGTCTTGATCGTAATGATCACCCGCCAAGGATCGCAACCTGATAAATCCATTAAAACATTGTTTGCCTTTATAGTCGTTCTAGCCTTTGTTTCTCGGATTCCTATCTGATGTGCCGAATCGAACGGATGACACCAGCCAACCATGCAAGGAACAATTACGGTTGGTTAGTCTAATGAAAGACTACGCAAGGGTACAAAGCAGAGTGGTTCGAAGTAGTCGTATTAGGTTAGACTCATCGTTTCTCGAATTATAAGCGATGACGATAGTCAACCACCATACTCCTACTGGAATATATCAAGCAGCATGATCAAGAGAAGATTCTGAAAGACCGAGTCTTACAGCAATCAACCCAAAAGAAGACTCCAACGAAATGAGTCTTATCGGAAACATGACAAATGTTGGGGAACATTAATGATTTCATACAAGCGTTTAAAAACAACTTGATGTTTCGGTTCACGACCAACCTCACCGCCCCAGGGCGAATCCAGATTGGAAAGAGAACTTTACTCTGATCAAAGTCAAGACGAGCTTTCCTAGCTGCACTACACTTAGCTGCACTACTCGCCCAAGGTATATTAATCATGTGCTACGACGGCACTTATCTTATTTAATTCCAAAACGCGCATCACGTTATAGGCTTTTAAATATATGTATCGCCATGAGGGACATATATTGAATATATGTTTCACCATGAGGGACATATAGGACATATGTTTCGCCATGAGGGACAAACTCCTGAATGGGACAATCCCAAGATTTGTAGCATCAGTTAAGTGTCACCATCTCTATACCCGAGTATAGAGATCGGTCATGACCCACCAAATGGTTTTTGGGTTTATCACCCTTTGCACCATTAATCATTATTAAGAAACGACTGGACCTCGAATAGTCCATCCCTCCTACGAATACTCGTGCTAACTAAACAGTTCAACACAGTAATAATCATATCAAAGCCCTCCAGGCTAATATCATAAATATATATCTATAATAGCGTTGTTCTAACAGATATACAACCTATTATAATATCATATTTTAATCCATATCATTTATCAAAACTGTTCCCAACAAAACAGTAAATCATTCCAAATTAATTAACAATCAAACCATTGATAATTAATGAAAATATGGAATGATGAGCAAGAGCGAACCGCCACTTGCCTTAGATCAGACGAAAGCTTGAACAAGCTTTAGAGACGACGGTTTCCTGGGTCCGAAACTGGGACAGATCCTGGATAACAAATCCCTAAGGAACGACCCATAACGAGACCCTAAGTTAGATTCAATATCTACATATATGAATCTAAAAGAATAATAATCGAAGGGTCCAAGCTTCGCCCAAGAACCAACACCCAAGACACACACACCACGAACCCATGCTTGCCGCGGGGTGCGGTGGTCAGTCACCGCGGGGTGCGGTGCTTGGCCGCTGGGTGCGGTAGCGTCTGACCGCGGGGTGCGGCGCTATGACAGAAGCAAAGTTCAGCAAGTTTTCGGGAAGAATTACTTACCCAAATCGATCGATTCGACTTCGATTTGTTCTTGGTTTGTCTTCCCACCTTCTTAAGCCTTATACCACCTCTAAGAACCACCCTTCTACTGATCGAAAAGGTGTTCGAATCACACACAAAACAAAGCTCAAACTTCAGCAAGAAATGGAGGTTTTTGGGAGGAAGAAGATGGTGAGGGAGCTGTCTTCTGGCTCCTCCTCCGCCTCTCCTCCTCTATTTAAAGCTCTCCCAAGCCTTCCATCAGCAAGACACGTATACTAGGATGTGTACAAGCTAGAGGGAGTAGGCTGGATGACACACCACAACTACAACTAGCCTCGCCAAGTTGCACTGCAACTGTCGAGTGACGCAGGCCACCGCGGGGTGCGGCACACCCTTCACCGCGGGGTGCGGTCAAGGCCAGATTCGTTCCCCTCCGTCCTTTGTCATTTTTTACCTTAAGTGGTAACGTATTTTTAACCCCGGGTTAAATATATTTGTACGCGAACGATCCTTTAGCCCGAAAATACCTTAACTGTATTTTATATTGCTCAGAAAAATATTACAGAGATTAAATATTACACAGAATGTTCATCTTTCCCTGAAATAAACCTGACTCGCAATATGGGCTTAAGAAAATTCAAAATTTACCCGTACAAAATGTGGGATATTACATTACCTCCCCCTTAAAAGAAGTTTCGACCCCGAAACTTAGGTCGTAAACATCTCGGGAAAGCGTCTACGCATATCCTCTTCAGTCTCCCAGGTAACTTCTTCGATTCCTGACTTGGACCACAAAATTCGTACCAACGGTACGATCTTGTTGCGCAAGTGCTTCTCACGGCGCTCGAGAATACGCACAGGTATCTCTTCATAAGTATCATTTGCTTGAATCTCGATGTCTTCATAGCTCAGCACATGAGACTCATTTGGTACGTACTTCCTCAACAAGGATACGTGGAACACATTATGCACTGAATGTGCCGATGGCGGCAATGCCAAATGGTACGTTAGAGATTGCACTCTATTGATAATTTCAAATGGTCCCACGTAGCGAGGGTTAAGCTTCCCACGCTTACCAAATCTGAACACACCCTGACAACACTTTGTCACCAACCTTAACCCGACATTCCTACGCTTCGGATCTGCGTAAGATTTTTGTCGACTTTGAGTTGTCAACATCCTTTGTCTTATTAATGCAATGTCTGAGGCAGTCCTTTCGACTTGCTTCGGTCCTGAACCCAAAGTGATCCATCTTCCTGAATCACGAAAACCGGGAGTTTTCCCGTCCATCACTTCACTGCTTAGCTTCACCAAGATCACATCATCAACTTGTTTCTCCCTGATCAGATCAAGAAGTGTAGCTTGAATTTCAAGCATACTCAGGTATCCTTGACGTTGATCGTACAAGACTTCAATCTCGCACAACCCTTGGTTCAGCTTAGTCTAAGCAGTAAGTAGAGCCATTATAGTCTCGTGCAGTATCTTTCAGTTCGATGCATTGGCTACTATATTGGCCTTACCCGGATGATACAGTAATTCGAGATCATAGTCCTTGAGTAGCTCTGACCAACGACGTTGTCTCATTTTCAACTCCTTCTGAGTGAATACGTACTTGAGACTCTTGTGGTCGGTGAAGACTTGGCATCTCACGCCATAGAGATAATGTCTCCAAATCTTCAGGGCAAACACTACCGCCGCTAACTCCAGATCATGCGTCAGATAGTTTTCTTCATAGGTTTTTAGTTGCCTTGATGCATAAGCAATCACCTTGCCTTTCTGCATCAACACGCATCCTAAACCATTCTTAGAAGTATCACTATAGACCGTATAATCATCAGTTCCGTCTGGTAGCGTTAGCACTGGTATGGAGGTCAGACATTGCTTCAATTTCTGAAAACTGGCCTCGCACTTTTCATCCCAGACAAACTTCTTATGGACTTTGCGGAGCAAACCGATCATAGATAGAGCGATTTTAGAAAATCCCTCCACGAACCGTCTATAATATCCAGCAAGTCCAAGAAAATTGCGCACCTCTTTCACATTCTGAGGCCGCTTCCAATTGGATACTTCTTCAATCTTCTGGGGATCAACCATCACCCCATTCTCATTGATCACATGGCCTAAGAAAGCCATTTCCTTGATCCAAAAGTCATACTTAGACAACTTTGCATAAAGCTGATTTTGTCTAAGGACTGACAGAATAATCCAAAGATGTTCCTCATGAGCTTCCTCACTCATGGAATAGATCAAAATACCATCGATGAAGACCACCATGAACTTATCCAAGTACTGGTGAAAACATCGATGTACTAGATCCATGAAAACTGCTGGAGCATTGGTAAGTTCAAATGGCATGACTACAAACTCGTAGTGGCCATACCGAGGACTGCATTAATGTATGAACTTAGTCTGTCTTTGTTGAAGGTAACTATCTTAGGTAACTACTAATTCCTCTCGAATGATAGTAAATGTGCCTAGATTCCATTAGCATCCTCTCTCGCGACTTGCTAATCAAGATCTATATCCTCTGGGCACTTAGAATCTAAGGTCAAACTGAATTAACATTCACTCTCGCGACTTGCTAAATTCAACCTAATCTTAGGGTTTCTATGATAGTTATTGATATGCGATATATTGCATAGCGCATCTAGTGGTTATTAGCATGATTTAGATGATGTTTAGAGATGTTTTGATTGTAATTCTGTAATCCGGAGGAGAAGACGAGAAGTGAAGAAATCATGAGATTTACAGAGATTTGAAGTACATTGAAGTGAAAAGTTGAAGAGCTGCACAAAAGAAGCAAGAAGAAGCAGCTGAAGAAGAAGAGTTTCTGGTGTCTTCACCGCACCCGTGCCCATACTCACCGCACCCGCGGTGGACTTGCTGAAGCGAAGACAACTGGAGCCGACCGAAGACCCACCGCACCCGCGGTGGGATGACCGCACCCGCGGTGGTGCCGAGCTGGAGCTTTTTCTTGGATTTATATCCGACATCTTTCTTTCCTTATCTTTTATTCCGAGATCTTGTTTTATCTTATTTTCCTTTTCTTTATTTCTAAACTATTTGTTTTCCTAGTTTTTAAAGGTTTTAACCTAGACTTGGTTAGGTTAACCTCGTTCCATCTTTCATAGTTTTTCCTCTAAAAACCTTATGGAGAACTAAACTTCCATTGTTGCACTTGACGTTTGAAGCCTTCAATTGATTGGTTGTGAGTTTTCTACTCTTGTTCGATTTCCTATCTAGTTGTATTAATTCTCTTGCGCTTAAATGTTTATTGAATCTTATTGATTTATCTAGACTGATCACCTAGGTTTATTGATATTATTCATATAGCTAGGACTTGTCAATTCTGGGTTCGGGTTGCATATCTAGTAACAAACACGATTTATATAAGCGGGTTGCGAGTGTTCATCGTAAGAGAGAGTTAATTGCATGCTTATAGTAACGGGTTGTTTCTATTGCATGTATTATGTTGAATCCTTGTTTGAATGCTATTGCTTTGTTGAGTCTTGAAGGTTTTCGGATTTGATTAAGTAATAAGTACTATTAGGGTTGGTATAACTAATAGTTACATATGATCGGGATAAGAACAACCAAAGGAAAGATAAGAACTTGAGAATAATAGAATTCAGTGATCAACCATATCTCTTGTTGTGTGGATCTTTGTCAGGTGTGGCACCTTCCTCATATCATATTCACATCCTTTGCTTTGCTTTTCTTGCTTTATTTACTTGGTTCGAAATACTATAACCCCCCCTCCCCCTAGTTCCTAGTTGGTGACTTGCGAATTACAGGAACTGATAAACTGATTCCCTTGGGTTCGACCTTGACTTGCTTGCTATACTCTGTTTAGTAGGTACATTATGATTTCTTTGATTAGGCACGACGACTTTAGGCCTGTCAAATTTGGCGCCGTTGTCGGGGAATCAAAATTTCTGTTTTTGTGGTTTTGTTTGTTACCAACTTTGGTGTGGACCTATCTTATAGTCCACA
Organism: Rheum nobile; assembly: GCA_027886185.1. Lineage (NCBI taxonomy): Eukaryota > Viridiplantae > Streptophyta > Magnoliopsida > Caryophyllales > Polygonaceae > Rheum > Rheum nobile. The sequence continues at coordinate 3,752,996 of WOAB01000103.1, read as the reverse complement.
CTCGTGCTACTGACACACCTCTTGTTGATTGTGATTCGGAAATCGACAGAACATTCCACAGGAATCACAGAGAACACTTTACACCACAAGTTACAATGGGTGACCAAACGCTTTGGCAATTGACTGCACCTAATCTGATGCAACAACCTTTAGCTGTGGCTATTCCGGCCATAGGAGAAGGCGTCAACTTTGAGTTGAAGCCGGGGCTGATTCATTTGCTCCCAACATTCCATGGACAGAGCGGAGATGACCCAATCAAGCATATGGGTAAATTCCACATTGTCTGCTTGAGTATGAAACCGGCTAACGTCACTGAGGAACAAATCAAGATGAGGGCTTTTGGGTTCACCCTCAAGGATGCAACCGATGATTGGTACTACCATCTACCCACTAGAAGCATAGATACTTGGAACAAACTGCATAAGGCTTTTCTCAAAAAGTATTTTCCTGCCAAGAAGGCGAATAACTTGAAAAAGGCTATCAGCAACATCGAGCAAGAGGCTGACGAGACCTTATATGAGTACTACGAGCGGTTCAAGAGACTTTTCTCAAGATGTCCATTCCATGGTTACACGAATCAAGATCTAGTGCTTCATCTGTACAATGGTCTACTGGACAATGAAAGAAGGATTGTTGACGCTGCATGTGGTGGAAACATTCTTAACACAACTCCAGGGGAAGCCATGGAAAAAATTCAAGAGATGGTCGAAGGGACGAGACACTTCGGTAAAACTTCTACCAAAAGAGGAGTCAATGTTGTGGACTCAGGACGCTCTGAGCTAGTAAGCGATATTGCTGAATTGAAGGACATGGTGAGGAGACTAACACTGAAAGGAACTCCTCAACAACTCAAAGCATGTGGGATTTGTGCTGATCAATTCCACTCCACCGATGCATGTCCTCAATCGCAAGATGATCTGAATGCTGAGGTGAACACTGTAGGAGGTTATGGACCTCCAAGACCTCGGAACGATCCCTACTCCATCACTTATAATCCGAGATGGAGAGACCACCCAAATTTCAGATGGAGGGATCAACCGAACCAACAACAACCTCAACTTCTACAAAGGTCACACGGTCAACAACCCGGTACTTCTGCTTCAACTGAAGATATGCTCCAAACCTTGACTAAGCACTTTACAACTCATGTTCAAACTACGGAGTCAAGCATCAAGAATCTAGAGAAGCAGATGGGACAAATGGCTGAAGCTATCACAAAGATTGATGCAAAGATTTCGAGAAATCTACCATCTCAAACGGTAGTTAACCCACGGGAAAATGTTAGTGTTGTGATGCTTCGAAGTGGTAAGCAATTGAACGTCGTTCCTAGTGCTGACGAGGACGACGCCGAAAAAGAGCTCTCTGAACCCACACCACCGCACCCACGGCAGGACGCCGCACCCCGCGGTGCGTCTACAAAAGCTCTGGAGAACTTGCCGCACCCAGCGCCCACCTTGGCGCACCCAGCGGCGAAATCAACAGATGGGTCTGCAATACAACCGCACCCGCGGTGGGACTTCAGAAGAGCAACATAAGTCTCTGTTGACATCACCGCACCTCGCGGTGGATGACCGCACCCGCGGTGACGGTATCGAGAAAGTCCGAGAATTCTCAGTTGAGACGACCGCACCCGCGGTGGAATCTGACCGCACCCGCGGTGAGACTTCTGGAATTGCTAAAAAGCCATACGTGGACGCCTATGTTCGTCTATACTTTCCTCCTCTTGGTTCTGAGAAGCCACCCGCCCAATTCCCAGAGGCGCTTAAGGAGAGAAGGATCATCGACGACAAGGACCTCTTCGAGACTTTTAGCAAGTGCGAGGTAAACATCCCTTTACTCAAACTTGTTACAAGTTTTCCCAAATATGCTCGTTTCTTGAAGGAACTTTGCAAAATCAAGAGGACACAGAAGCATAAGCAAAAGAAGCAGGTCCAGGTGAGCGAGCAAGTATCTGCTGTGTTTCAAAGGCGTATGCCCAAGAAGTGCAGTGATCCAGGTATGTTCTCTATCCCTTGCATCATCGGTGAGACAAAGATTGATAAAGCTATGCTAGATCTTGGTACAGCTATTAATGTCTTACCATTGTCATTATATGAGTCTCTTGGGCTGCCACCATTACAGGACACTAGGCTAGTTATTCAATTAGTTGATGGAACCAATGTCTACCCAAAAGGGGTTGTTGAAGATGTCCTTGTTATGGTAGATAAGCTAATTTTTCCCACTGATTTTTATGTGCTTGATATGGGTAGTAGTACAGGTGCACCTATGCTGTTAGGGAGACCATTCATGAAAACTGCGAATACCACAATTGATGTCAGAAGTGGGAAATTAACTATGGAATTTGAGGGGATGGAGTTGAATATAACATATATGATATGAAACCTGTCATTAACACCTCTTTAAACTTTGTTGATGTAATGAGTCCTAACCCTTTGGATGAATTGCAACCTATAATAAAGGATTACACAGTTGACTTGCCTATCGGTATTACTATATCTTGTAATCTGCAGACAGTCACGGATTTATTGGATGAGAAGGGTGAGTCCCCTACTTCTCTTTTGGGCAGTTGCCCCACCTTACTGACTCCACAGGGCAAGAAGTCGTTCCCTTTTGTTGTGCAGAATGAACAGTCAGAGGTTAAACACCCCCCTGATCGATCTAAGTATGGGGGATGGGGGAAAGGCGACTAAGAAGGTCAAGGTGAAAGAGCCGATTAAGAAGAGGAATGGTCCAAGGTTCAAACATTTCCATGATTGGTTCAGAAAAGAGGTGTTGAATGAGAGGGTTCCTAAGGAACCTATGCTGTGGGCTGAGGTTGTCTGAGTCTCATGTCGAGCCAACGACATTAACTAAGGCGCTGCTTGGGAGGCAACCCAAGTTAGGTAGGTTAAATTTTCGTATTGTTTTAGTTCAATTTAATTGTCTTTTACTTTTTCTGCGGGGAAGAAGGCGGAGAGCCCAGCCGCACCGCACCCGCGGTGGGCATCCCTTTAATTTCTGTTGTTTAAAATAAGAAAAAAAAATCGAAAACGCAAAAAAAAAAGAGTTCTACCGGAGCCAGCTGTCCGGGTTCCCCATGGAGAAGGTGCGCATCATGTTGTCAAGGAGGAGACATTCGCCCCACACATTTTTTTGACAACGATGATGGCCCTATAGTCGACAGTTGAAGAGGAGGAACACCAGGGCCCACACCACGAACACATCTGGGCCCAATTTCTTTTTGTGTTCATTGAAGGTCGTGCAGCCCCAAATTCTTTGATAAACCACTATTCACCAAAGTGGTTTCCTTTTGGTTGCACGGTAGATGAAGATTATGGAGTTGATGAAGACACCCGCCGCAACACCAGAGACCTGAGCATTTATTGTTACACCGCCAGCAACAACGGATGTGTCCAAGCAGCTCGGCGACATTTGTGAGTACTTTCTTTATCTTCCCTGTGCTTCTATTCTTTTGTCTTTCATTCCATTGAGGACAATGCAATGTTTAAGCATGGGGGGAGAATTATGTACTTGCTATGTCGTTGAGGATAAAAGAAAAAGCCAAAAATTTGAATAAAAGGCTAAAATAGAAATCCTAGGATAGGTCGAAAACCCAAAAGGGCGACTTAGGAAAAAAGTAGGTAGTCTGACCAGCACTAGGTTGGGGCAAAAATAGACTGGAGTGATGTGAGCATATGTGAGACCATCTAGAAAAATGAAATGAGTGGCTAGGTGAAAACCTGAAAAGGCGTCTAGGCAAAATGAGTGAAAGAAAAAAATTGAGTGATTATTAGGTTTCATCATTTTGGCGTTGGCGACATAAGAAGGGGAGTTATAAGGAGGATTCGGGTAGGCCACCATGGAGAAATAAGGTGATTAGATGGGAGTTAGGATTAGATTAGTTTTGCATCACTTGTTTTGGTTGTCTTGGAGCTTATTGTTGATGTGTTATAACTACTAGTGTCATATTTTCTTGTACTTCCTGAGGCCTTGGAGCATGATTGATGGAGTGAGTTCAGTTTTTAGCTTACTCGGGACGAGTAAAGGTCTAAGTATGGGGGAATTTGATATGCGATATATTGTATAGCGCATCTAGTGGTTATTAGCATGATTTAGATGATGTTTAGAGATGTTTTGATTGTAATTCTGTAATCCGGAAGAGAAGACGAGAAGTGAAGAAATCATGAGATTTACAGAGATTTGAAGTACATTGAAGTGAAGAGTTGAAGAGTTGCACAAAAGAAGCAAGAAGAAGCAGTTGAAGAAGAAGAGTTTCTGGTGTCTTCACTGCACCCGCGCCCATACTCACCGCACCCGCGGTGGGATGACCGCACCCGCGGTGGTGCCGAGCTGAAGCTTTTTCTCGGATTTTATATCCGAGATCTTTCTTTCCTTATCTTTTATTCCGAGATCTTGTTTTATCTTATTTTCCTTTTCTTTATTTCTAAACTATTTGTTTTCCTAGTTTTTAAAGGTTTTAACCTAGACTTGGTTAGGTTAACCTCGTTCCATCTTTCATAGTTTTTTCTCTAAAAACCTTATGGAGAACTAAATTTCCATTGTCGCACTTGACGTTTGAAGCCTTCAATTGATTGGTTGTGAGTTTTCTACTCTTGTTCGATTTCCTATCTAATTGTATTAATTCTCTTGCGCTTAAATGTTTATTGAATCTTATTGATTTATCTAGACTGATCACCTAGGTTTATTGATATTATCCATATAGCTAGGACTTGTCAATTCCGGGTTCGGGTTGCATATCTAGTAGCAAACATGATTTATATAAGCGGGTTGCGAGTGTTCATCGTGAGAGAGAGTTAATTGCATGCTTATAGTAACGGGTTGTTTCTATTGCATGTATCTTGTTGAATCCTTGTTTGAATGCTATTACTTTGTTGAGTCTTGAAGGTTTTCGGATTTGATTCAGTAATAAGTACTATTAGGGCTGGTAGAACTAATAGTTACATATGATCGGGATAAGAACAACCAAAGGAAAGATAAGAACTTGAGAATAATAGAATTCAGTGATCAACCATATCTCTTGTTGTGTGGATCTTTGTCAGGTGTGGCACCTTCCTCATATCATATTCACATCATTTGCTTTGCTTTGCTTTTCTTGCTTTATTTACTTGGTTTGAAATACTACAAACCCCCCCTAGTTCCTAGTTGGTGACTTGCGAATTACAAGAACTGATAAACTGATTCCCTTGGGTTCGACCTTGACTTGCTTGCTATACTCTGTTTAGTAGGTACATTAGGATTCCCTTGGGTTTTTACCTCTCGGTTGCAAACCCTAATAGGATCCAATTCGCATAAGCTAATATGGGCATTAAGCATCTAGGAATGAATCAACAAAGTTTCAGACTTCCATTCAGGCAAATGTCAAACAAGTCTACCTACGCATAGTTGGGATCACCCCAACCCTAGAAATATGGAAATTAGCTAGACATAATTGCAAGATGAACCAAAGAATTCATATTAACGATGAAAATCATAAACAAGATTAAAGAGAAAGAGGAACTTAGTCTTGAATCCAGTAGAAGAATCTCCAAAGTTACAATCTTTCAAATGGAGGCAAACAACTCTCGAGAGTTAGAAAAAGTGACAAAGATATAAGCTCCCTAAAAAACAAGACAAAAACTAAAACTAATCTACTATATAATAACTAAAGCAACATGGCGGTTGAGCAGCACGCGCCCCCAGATTTAACCCGTGTTTTTCGCTGCCACGTGTCACAGCAGAGATAATTTGCACACGTGTCACCATTACGCTCACTGGTGTTATTTTTGTAAAAAGCTATGATTCTGAGCGATTCTGGCCTAATTTTCTGACCTAATTGTTCAGAGATTTGCTTTTTGTACGATTTTTTTTATATCTTCATCTTTCCAAAAAAAAACTAAGATCTACATTTTTTTTCGAATAAACCGATCTCTTTTATGAATATTGCATACAATTTCGATTTCGAATATAGTTGAAAAAGGTGCAATCAATAAAACAACTGATTTTTTCAATATATGATTTATACAAAACAATATAATATAATTATGATAAACCATAAGAGAAATAATAGAATATGATCACAAAACTGCCTAGAAAAAAATATCTAAAAATAACACATTGTACAAACTGAACCTGTGCAATTAAATGCCCACAAACTGAAATTAACTATGACCAAATACAAAGGCAAAAACTCAATACACCTGCAGAAAACTTGCAACACATAAAAAAATAAAACAGTGCACAAAACTGAACCTGTGCAATTAAATGGGCACAAACTGAAATTAACTAATGACCAAATACAAATGCAAAAACTTAATACACCTGCAGAAAACTGACAATTGCTGACTAATGACCAACACAAATAATGACCAACACAAAAATTGAACCTGCAAAATTGAACAACACAAATAATACATAAATACAAATAATGGGCACAAACTGAAATTAACTAATGACCAACACAAAAAAGTTACACATTGCACAAAATTGAACCTGCAAGGCTAAACCTGAACCAGACACACAGCACAATAAAACTGACAATAATACACAAATACATAAATTATGCAATTGCTGCCTTGATGCCCAAATTCTACAACCCAATCCTATGAACATGTTCATAAACAGACATTACATAATATTTTATCATTTAAAATATCTGCATTGGTTGCGTGAATCATATTAAATGAAATCACATAAACTATATTTCATGATATATGAAAGATACAAAAAAATGTGATTTCTATTTCCCAAGGACAGAAATTCGCCATATCTTATAATTTGAGAAAAATAATATGTGTTTTCTGTTTCCCAGTGACAGATATTTGGCATATCATAAAATATCCATAAAAAAGCAAAACTTATTATAAGATCTTTGTATTCCAAAAATACAATACTGCATCTCTTTCACATAGTCGACTATAAATATATACCATCTCAGTTATTGTAAAACCCTAAACCACAGTAGAATATATACATTCAAGAGGTAATGCTGAACTAAAGCAGAACTCATTCATTTAAGTAATTGTTATGTCATTGCAAACCGAACTGATTTTGGTTTTTTTATACTTTGTTTCAGTTGTATTCAAGATATCCAGCACTCAGTAACAAGGTAATAATTCATCTACTATACTATGTGCAACATTGAATATGTATTTTTCATGTTCATATCAATGTTAGTATAGTATCCGTACCTTTAGGTTTTCTTTTTTAGATCTTTGAATCCCACGAGTTGCCAGAACATCATCCCCTTTCCATATCTCTTCACCAAACTGCAGATCTGTTCATATGAAAAGAATTGTCTCAGTTTATCTACAAAGTAATGATCCATGACATAAATTAAACTGCATATCTGCATAGAAAGTGATACAGATAGAAAGAGATAGATACAGAAAGACATAAATTGTGCTTACATTGATCACTTTGGAACTGGGCAGGACTTCTTTCTTCCATATTTGTGCTCAACCTCCAGACATCCTCATCAAGAGAAAAAAATAAAACAAAAATGTTTTCAGAAAAAGGCAGTAGATTAAAAGAGAGAGACAGAGAAATAGATCATGCATAAGTAGGAAATAAATTACTGTTTATGTTCTTTAATGAGGCATGTTTACCTAAGTCGGTGTAGAATATGCTTAGAGAGACTATTACATTAGTCCTTTTTCCAATGAAACAAATACTCTCTTTGAGCATATTCTACACCGACTAATAATACACCCTCTATTTTCAACAATGAAATAAATTACTGTTTTTGTTCTTTAATGAGGCATGTTTACCTAAGTCGGTGCAGAATATGCTCCGAGAGACTATTACATTAGTACTTTTACCAATGAAACAAATACTCTCTCGGAGCATATTCTACACCGACTAATAATACGCCCTCTATTTTCAACAATGTCATTTGAAAAAGATGTCTTTCATATATACATCGGAGCCAAGAGCAAAATAGATATATAGACAAAGAACTTACGTTTATTCTTTCTTTGATGAGGGTATGTATATAGACAAATATATATGTGCAATCCTCACCAATCTCCAGATATTTACACCATGACAAAATAGTCTACAACACACCATTTTTTTTAAAGAATTCAGTATTTTCCAGTAAATGCAGAAATCATATACAAAGGTTAAAACTGAAAGTATACCAATTATATTCATATAGGGTTTAAATTTTGTTGTATTGAAAACTGATTTCAAAGTTCAAGGAAAGGTATATTCTGATTTTTTATTTTTACATATCTGTTTCTGAAATTGTTTTGATATTTTGTTATATTAATTGTAAATAATTTACTATATTGTTTCTTAAACTTTAGTATATCAAAACAATCTGCTCCAAAAGGTGGTAATAGTTGTGTACAACTATCAAGTGAGCGATCATATTCTTCTGCTGATATTTTCTTGGATGTGAGTGCAAGAAAAACCTTGGATGAACTTTATGAACATCTTCATGAGCGTGGAACGGTAAGTTAAGAACAACTTATTTTTTAAACATTTTATATATAAATACTAGGTTTTCTGGATTACTTAGTTTTTAAGATTATTTAATTTTTATTACATTGATCATTACTACAGGTTCTCCAGGCTATTGTTCTTGCCACCATTGACCATATTGAAGATTCATTTGGATGGTACTATAATTCATGCAAACGGTGTAAAAGCAAAGTGCAAGCACAAGAAGAACAATTTTGGTGCAGGAAATGTGATGCATTAGTGAAATATGCAATTCCTAGGTAATGAATTTATGATAAAATGAATTTTACTGGTTTTTGTTTATTGAGTTATTTATATATGTTTTATTTTGTGCAGATTTTGTATTCAAGTTAATGTTATAGATGGATCTGGGACTGCTCAATTGACTATCTTTGATAGAGAAGCTACTCATTTTTTAAAGAAATCCGTCACAAGCATTATTGAGTCAATAGATAAGGTAAATTTTTTGGTTTTAAATTAAGTTTATAAAATGCGAAGTGATAAGTCTAAAATGATTCTGACTTCATTAATTCATTTGTTTTCATTTTTATTTTCAGGATGAGGACATTAGTATCATCCCAGACTATCTAAATGTGTTGTTAAATAAAAAAATGTTGTTTAGGGTTCTGATTTCCCAATTTAATATTAGTAGACTTCCATCTGCTACGGCATACACGGTAACAAACATGACGGATGATTTGACTTTGATTGAAAAGTTTGAACAATGCAGTTTAGAATCAGAGGTATGCATTCTTCATTTTATTTGTTGTTATTTTCAAATTTGGGTTCTTGAATTGATCCAAGTTTTTTTGCTTATTATAGGAAAATCAGGCATCACTCGATATGGAGACTAATGAGGTGTCAAAAGTGTCATCAAATGAAATGGCGATGCCCCGTAAATGCGAGTATATAAACATTAATGATGAGGAAGAAAATAGCAAATCTGAGGAGGAGAGTGTTGTAACACCCCTGGCCAGAGGTGCTACAGTGCCATAGTCCCGAAGGACTATAAGGCGGTTTTTAAAAGAAAAGAAATCCAAAACTCTTTCCAATACATAAAGTTAACAACATTAAAATCCCTGTTCAAGTTTGGAACAACCTTTAAACCTTGCACCAAGCTCAATATCTCATTTTACACCAAAACAACGGTAGTTAATACAACCTTTTCAAATTCGCTGCAAAACCAAATCTTTAACTGTGAAGACCAATCTGCGATCCAGAACCCGCTTGTTGCTGCAAACATGCAAAGCTTGATTGACTGGGGGACCCGATACCCCAGCCAACCGCGGTACGTAAACCGAAGTTGGTCAGTCTTCCATCAAGACTGGCAAGACTCCTCAAGCCAAAACAGTTTCAAAACACATATAATTATCACCAATCAACTCATATCAAAAGACAACACACACACAATATATACATATATATATCATATAATATCACTATCATATCAACCAACCAATATCGACCACACATCAAAACATAAACACACACTATCACATAACCATTCATTACCCCTCTTATCCAACTCTTCAATATACTAACATCACTTAATCCAACCTCAACCTCACCACAAGTATAGACGACTAAAAAGATCCAATCCAACTTCTCTATTACTAATACCTCAATTATCAACTTTATAAAACATATATACATATATTACTATCAACACGTAACCAAGGCTAACCAAACATACCGAACTCACTACTGTACTAACACATTCCAACCAACCTTCGCATCAACGAACACATAAGCACAAGCAAGACAATCATCACCTTATATAATTATAACAACCCAGGCCAGTCACCCTTCCGGTGCCGCCTGTTCGTTAACATGAGCCGCAACCCATACACCTCTACCCAACCCATATTGGCCCACACCCTCAAGATGGGAAACTAACCTTCATAATCAATCAACATCACCATCTTTCCTCAACTAGATGCCACCAACAACCACACTAACAGAAATTCACATCACAACTAGCTACAAAAAAAAACAATATTTGACAACAAGTCAAACTAGCCAACAATCAATATCCAACATAAAACCAATAACCAAACACACAGTCAATATTCACCAACACAATCACTTAATCAAGCGCACAACCAATATCATCACAAAACCACTTTAATCAGATACGCAACCAACATCCAACACCAAAACCACTTAATCAAGTACACAACCAACATTCAACACATAACCAACACGCACAACCGCCAACACCTCCAATCCAACCTCCGTCTCCACCACCACATCACCGGGTGAGAAAATCAACACACACTTTCCGGATGGGACTTTCAACCATCCAACCATGGCCATTAACCAATGTAAGGTCACACCCTCACGTGGTCGGGTGAGGCTATCAATCACCCTGGCCTAGCCTTAACCAAAGGAGGTCACACCCTCACGTGGTCGGATGAGGTCACACCCTCACCCCGGCTCCACAACCAACCATTACCAATCCACCAACAACCCACCACCTCCATCTGTCAACACAACCAATCATCCACAACTAGCTACAATCAACTACTACACCAACATCCAATCAATCATAACACAAGGCAACAACAACCAACACATTCAACCAGGTTCAACACAAAACCAATAACCCAGCACATAACCAATAACAAAACACATAATCAATATCCGCCAACAAACCAGCAACCAAACAAACAATAAATATCCAACACAGAACCAATGGCAAAGCACACAACCAATATCCAATGCACAACCAATAATTATTCACACAATCAACATTCAACACGAACCCAATATCCAAGCAAACAACCAATGTCAAACAACTAAACCAATATCCACACATTCAACCATTTCAAATAACAAAACCAATATCTATAAAAAAAACCACTAATCAAGCACACAACCGATCTTCAACACAAGACAATTACCAACACACACACACACATCCAACCATGAAATTCAACAACCAATAATCCAGATTAACACACTCAGACAAAATAAAATCAATTACTGAACAAAGATAGAAAGCGAAAGTATTTTTATAAAAATATACGAAAGGTTAGCAAGAATCATCTTGCCTTAAACTCGACAACCACGACCTCAGAAACCTCCAACCAACTCGAACGAACCTGCGAAATCAATCCGAGCAAATCCCTGGCATTAATTAACTCATACAAATCCACTACGAACAAACCCCCAAATTCAAACCCTAAAATCATACCTCTAATTAATTAAGCAACCCTCACAAAATTCAACCCAAACTCCAAAATCACTAGTTGCTGCACAATCGAAACAAGGCTGCACAAAGACAATATAATCAGCCCCAAAATTGAAACCATACTCAAAATCACATACCAACACCTTAGTCAAATCAAGAATTTCTTTGGTTGCTCATACAACCTTCAATTTCAACCCAAATCTGCCCACAATCCTCTTCAATTGCTCGAACCAAAATCTGTCCAAACTCAAATCTGCCCAAAATCAAATTTAATTCTGTCCAACATTCAAATCTGTCCAGAGCAGAAATTCAGTAAAAAATTTTAGATTGAAGAGATCCCCAACATACCTCATCGTCACCTTGCTCTCGCCGCCGGTTCGGGCTTCTCGTCGCCGACGATTTCAGCCACCACATGAACTGCAGCAGCACGAACTGCACAACAGCACAGCAAGGCAGCAGCACGGACAGCAGAACGACAGCAGCAGCAGGGGAGGAGGAGGAGGAAGAGCAGCAGCGCGGTCCAAGTCGGCTCGCCGGAGAAGAACAACTGGGCTGGGCACAGGAGAAGGAGTTCGTCGGAGGAGAAGGGAGCGGGGCTGCTCGGCTGAAGAACTCACATGGGAGAGAGAGAGAGAGAGAGAGAGAGAGAGAGAGAGAGAGAGAGAGAGAGAGAGAGAGAGAGAGAGAGAGAGAGAGAGAGAGAGAGAGAGAGAGAGAGAGAGAGAGAGAGAGAGAGAGAGAGAGAGAGAGAGAGAGAGAGAGAGAGAGAGAAAACCGAAAGTTTAGGGATTAAATCCCCAAATTTTCCTTTCTCCCATTTAAGTAAAAATCCTTAATTAATTTACCATTATGACATTACTAACATCCTTGGGGTATTTCAAGTGCTAAATCTGAAGATAGTCATATTACGAATCATGGCAATGCATCAACCACAAAGAGGAGGGTTACTCTAAAGAAAGTGAAGAAGGAAAAGTTAGACTAATTTGTGTTGTTTTTTCTATTATTTGAGCCAGTACACTATTTAGTTTGTCAGAGAATTAATGTGTTTTGTTTCAGTTTTTACATTGGTATGATGTTGCTAAACCATTGAATGAATTTATGTTGGATTTTTCCTTTCATCGTGTTATACTTTTGTGTGGTGAATGTGTTTTGTGCTAAACCATTGAATGAAATTCAATTCAGTCTCATAAATACCTAAGGTATTGAGAAAAATTGATTAACAATCTGTTATGAATCAGTTCTGAATTTTTTTATTAACATTCAGTTATTTTTTAAACACTTTGATTGTCGAAAAACATAACTGAATATGGATAAAATTAAACACTTTTTCATGCTGAGTATTCACATTAAATTATATAGCAGTTATGCAATATTATTAATAACATTCAGTTATTGAACATTACATAAGTATTCAGGAAAAATGATTAGGCTGAAATAACTCGATGCAGAATATGCTTTGAGATGGTAGTAGAAGAGTGGTTGCTCTTAATACCCTCGAAGAGCATACTCTGCAGCGAGCAGACTCTGCATAATATGCTTAGGTTGTTTTAACATGCAACTGTTCTTATGAAAGACCTTAGCGTTGTTTGTAAAATTCTTTAAGGAATGTATTAAATTAATGTGATAAATTATTACAGAATATGGAAATAAATTGTATATCGGTATATACATATGGCCAATATATCTCCTTAAATTCGATTTCATGCCTGAAAACTTAAAAAAAACTGTATCTTTAATTAAAGTATATCTTTTCAATATGCACATGTACGAATTTTTATAATTATTATTTAAAGTATACATTTTGCTACATGTGTCTATAATTGTGATAAGATCTTTTAATTCTTTCTCAAATTTACAACCACAAGTATAATGTATCTATAAATGTGATAAGATCTTTTAATTATTTCTAAAAATTGAATACGAGTACTCTATAAAACATAGCCTCTTACTTTGTTTCACACATAACGTTTAGCATCTCATTTTACCATTTATTTTCTTTCTAAGAATCAGTTATGGTTCATCCTATTGCTCATGACATCTCAGTTCATACTGATGTTTTTCTTTCTGACATGTTACCCGAAAGCCACTATTTCAGATTTCCACGTATGGCTAATAACTTCCACATGAGACTTTCGTTACCTATTGATCTATCTGACGAGGTGAAGTACATCAAGTGTTCGATTTCTATGCCAATTGGTCTTGCAATTGCTACAGAAAGGTACTGTTTTATTTAATATAGTTTTAATACATTATTCCTATAAAAATTCTTTCGTATTCATGTGTAACTTCAATACAATGTTTTTAACATTATTTAGATGAAGTTAAGCCATTTTTTTTCATATCCTATCAATGTATTTGTTACAGGTTTAAACATGCTTTAGACGAAGTTAATAAGCGATTTGTCCCTTCATATATGAGAGAGACCCTATTTTGTTCCCGAACAAACAGCTAAACTGTGCAGTCAAGAATGTCGCTGGCTATTTCGGTCCAACTGAAGAGGCTGATTTTCATTCAACGTTTAGTTCCTACAATCCTATGATTATTGTTCTTACACAGGCTGAATTGAACGAAACTGGGCTTGAAGAAATGTTTATACAATATGGCCATGATCGTTATTTACGTATCGATTCATTGTCTAATGAAGAACATAATTACATCACATGGCGCAATAGTGATGTAAATATATGGATTGAAGGTGAAGGGAGAGAGTATTTGCTGAAATTCAGTAGTAAATGTGTGTTAGCATGGCAACTTTCGTGTATTTATGATATGGAGTATGAAATATCCGGACTTCAACTTTGGGCTGTATTGGATGAATTTGCAAAGATTAATCGTCTACCTTGGCAACACTTAAATGGGAGGCAGGTTGTTATTAATTTGTTAGATGAAGAAGGAGAAGACGAAGAAGAAGAAGAGGAAGAGGAGCCTTTTGAAGAAGATGAATAATAAATTGCTAAGAATTTGTCATGTTTTATATTATTTTAAAGTTCATGACTATTTAGAATTATTCTATGTCATTTCTTGTCATGTTTGGAATTAGTTTAAATTATTGGGAATATTTAGAATCATTATATTTTATTTTGTTTTGAGGACAAGTGATTGTTTGTTATATAGCATTTCTTAAATACATTTACTAAACCAATTAGTTTTGTTATTAATCCAATCATGATAATATTTAGAAACAGAGTTAACATTTATTTACACTAATCTAAAGCAGTGCAAAATTGTAATCTAGATATATTAAACATTATGAAGATCGTTTCATATCCAATTTAAACTGATTTTTTGGCCCAATAAACAAAAAATATATTATAAGTATAGCAGAATTCATGAAAAACAGTTTTATGTAATTATGTTGTACTTGTCAAAATAAATTGCATAACTGTTTAATTGAAAATTAATTAGGTTATTCTGTGGTATACAAATTATGAATAAAACTAAAACTGAAATTCATTATGAGTAAAACTAAAATTGGAAATTACTTAGGTTATTATTTGTCTGAATTCGGGTAAGGCAACTAGATATATTAAACATTATGAAGGTCATTTCATATCCAATTTAAAATGAATTTTATTGGCCCAATAATAAAAAAAAACCTATTATTATCTTAAGTATATCAGAATTCATTAAAAATAGTGTTATGCAATTATGTTGTACTCATCAAAACATATTGCATAAATTTGTAATGGAAAATGAAGTAGGTTATTCTGTGGTATACAATTATGAATAAAACTAAAACTGACAAGTCATTATGAATATTAGTAAAATTGAAAATGACTTAGGTTATTATTTGTCTGAATTCGGGTAAGGATATTATATAATGATGTAAATTGTAAGTAGGAAAAAAATATAGCATATTAATAAATCTGTACATTTTTTTTTAGCATATATATTTCAATTAGAATCATTCAAAAACATATACAAGGATAGTATATAAAACTTCTATGTATTATAAGAGGTCTGTATATGTAAATATATGGAAGATCATTTATTAACATATATTACAAAGATATATAAGCTGAATAATTATAACTTCTATTTATCGTGTGAGATTTGAGAAAGACTGAGGGTTGTTGTTTTATGAGAAAACCTAAAGGTGTTGTTCATCGTTAATGTAAAGTGATGGATGTGGTTATATGAGAACCCTAAGATGCTGTTCATCGTGAATGTCAGATGTATTGCTGAGTTTTGTTATAGTACTATATGTTTAACTTGTGTTATTTATTATGATTTGTTGTGTTTGTTTATAGGTAAAGAAATCAGATTAGTTCATAAGTTGTATATATTTTTAAACCTAGAATTTCAGGATGGGTTTTGCTTAAAGTTTTTTTGCATGCTTTGAAGAAAAATGTGCAAATCGTAATAACTAAACCTAGAATTTCAGGATGGGTTAAATTTGATTACTACACTAAAAGTTAGTGTATAAAGCATACCTTTAGTTCTTCTTTTTCCTCTATATATATTATCCACTCTTCCTGATGAGATATCCATAAGCTCAGCTCCCATGTTTAGCTATAAGAAAAAGAATTTATATAATGAGTACAAAAGTAAATCAGCAAAATCAAAATAATAACAGTATTAACCAAGAATTATTTAAATATTGTACTCATACCTTACTTATACTGTATGAATGATCCTAGGATATGACAATGTTGTTTCTGTCATCCAAATTTACATTCTGCATTACTGATACAAAATACATCAGTAATAGTTTGGAAAAAATGTACCCAATTGTTTAATATCCAATTCAAAACTATGAAACAGAAAAACATTACCTGACTGTGTGCATAACATGTAAATATAACCTCTTGAGATGATACCCTGATATCATGTTTTTTATATATTACACCTGTAAGTGCAAAAATTTATTGCCATGTAAGTAATTATTTAGTAAAGCAAATAACAAAGTTTGATAGTACTAAATTATACATCTTAATTACACAGGCCTTTAAAGGTTTGTCATCCTTAGGATAATCATAATATCATGTTTTTGAATCTCATATCATAATAATCTACATTGGAGCTAATATGTTGTATTTAATGCATGTAAGAGAATTAGAAATTTTGTACACAGAATAGGAGTTCAAATATGATAAATACACTATGTAAACTGTATGGTTGGTAATATGAAATATTGACCTTTCAGACTATGAAGCTATTTAATTATTCTATTTCCTGATATTAATTTTAATTCTCTTATCAATTATAGTTGGAGTGCAAACATGGAATCATAGATTGGAAAATATTTGAAAAGGTTAGATACATTTGTTATTACAAATACTATTTATACCCTGATATGTTGTTGTTTTAGTGTTGATGGTTGTAATTGCAAAAAAAATTGAATTCAGTAAACATAATAGCAATTAAAACATAAAAACTACAAAAAAAATTGTTATAAGCATTTACCATGCAGTATGAATGAAATTAAAGTTTATATCTGTGTATTTAATAAGCATTGTAGTCATTTTGCTTATCATCTCTAGGTGAAGGCATCTTATGCAATCAAACAGTGAAAAACAAATTCAATATTAGTCTCACAAACTATATTACAACATATCTAATCTCTACTCAAAAGGGTCATTTATATATAATATTGTTCTGAATCTTTATGTATGAATAGGTGTATAGTACAAATTAATGATTATAGCATTTCAAATTTACTTGAAATATAAATCCTAAATATCAGTATTAAATCTATTACAGTTAGCACAGATTGATTTAATACATTTCACATTCACTATCAATATTGCATTTGATCAAAAAAAACATATTTCATTTCCAAAAAAAAATCAATCAAACAAATGAACAACTTGAACAGCAAACATGATTATCTTTCTAAAATATGTTTTGTATAATTCATGAAACAGAATTTATAACACTTTTTTTTAGTTGATTATGTTAGGGACATACCTGCATAACAACTTTATTGAAGCTTATATTTTTTGTATCTGACATTGTTTGGTTGTGGAAATTGCATTTGATTGAATCCTCGAAAACAAAAAAAATAGAATACAATGAGATGTGTAAATTCATTGACACATAGAAAAAGGAGAAAAAGAAATTGAAATATGTGTAGAGAGTGAGAGAGAAGGAGGTTGGGAGAAATAGAGTTAGACTTCTTACATTTATGTGCTTTGGATCTCATTCTATTATCTGCCATGGATCCTCATCAGGGAGTTTGATGTTGTTTGAATGCTAACAAAGATAAATACAAACACAAGGTTAGTTTGCAGGATATTGGTTGTAATCGAAGTAAGAAGTCTCGGATATGGTTTTGTAAATTATCTAAAAAATAATTATATACTGACAAGTTGGAGAGAGAGAGAGAGAGAGAGAGAGAGAGAGAGAGAGAGAGAGAGAGAGAGAGAGAGAGAGAGAGAGAGAGAGAGAGAGAGAGAGAGAGAGAGAGAGAGAGAGAGAGAGAGAGAGAGAGAGAGATCTTACCGTTTTGGGGTTATGTAGCTCTCCAGATAATCTGACTACCAGATCTGACTTCGAGAGATATCGAGCTCTCCAGAAACTCCGACTTTGAGATACCTAGCAAACTTTGAGTTAGAAAATCCATATAAGCAAAAAAACAGAAAGATACTGATACAGAGAGAGAGAGAGAGAGAGAGAGAGAGAGAGAGAGAGAGAGAGAGAGAGAGAGAGAGAGAGAGAGAGAGATCTTACCATTTTGGGGTTATGTAGCTCTCCAGATAATCCGACTACCAGATCTGACTTCGAGAGATATCGAGCTCTCCAGAAACTCTGACTTTGAGATACCTAGCAAACTTTGAGTTAGAAAATCCATATAAGCAAAAAAACAGAGAGAAAGATACTGATACAGAGAGAGAGAGAGAGAGAGAGAGAGAGAGAGAGAGAGAGAGAGAGAGAGAGAGAGAGAGAGAGAGAGAGAGAGAGAGATCTTACGTTTATGGTGTTATCTAGCTCTCCATAGCCTCCGAAATCCAGATCTGCGCTTCCTTGCGATTTTCTGAAGATAAATAGTGGTTTTTTAGTTTTGTATGAAAGTTTTTGAGAAGAAATTGTTTGGATCTGAAGCAGATCGAATCTGGGAGGTAGAGATGTAAACTAGAACAGGAAAGAAATGCATTTACTTGTCATTATTTTGAAAAAAAATGAAACAATTTGGACGGGATTTGTTGAGAAAGGAAGGAAAGTGACGAAGTTTGAAGAAGATAAAGAGAACGCCATAGATCTGTAAAGAAGAGAAATGGAGATGGAAGGAGATGGAAGGGTTTCTGAGACAGAGAGATGAAGAGAGAGACACAGGAAGCAGCGAAATGATTTGCCCAAAATGGAAAGAATTAGGGTTAGGTAAGAACGGAGCATCTGATATTGTTTTGGGCTTAATTGGGCCGTGTGGTTCCAATTACAGAAATGGCCCAAGCCAGGTCAGTTGGCCCAAAACACAAGCGGTAACAGACTCTAAAATTCCAAATTGTTGTATAGTATAAAGTGTATTAAATTTATGTATTCTTATGTGAATTATTCAATTTTTTTAGGAATATTCAAAATTATACATTCATTGTTTTAGTTCAACCCAACATAATATAATGTTTATATTAGTTGTTATTATATATAAACGACAACTAACAATTTTTTTTTTACAATTAATATATTGTTACATAAAACGAGCTTTTGGAATTGGCCCTCTATTTCACTTTCTGATTTTGCATACTTGAGCCTATATACTGATATACATGTTTAATGTTGAATGCAAATAGTTATAACCTATGAACAAAAATTTGAATATATGTCCATTGATAATTACATAATATTTTTTTTATAAGTACATGCAAATAGTTATTATATAGTAGATTACATTTTTTTTATAAGTACGTAATATTTTTTTGGTATGTATTAGGCCTATACGTATTCCTATCATGTGAAACCATGCCAATGATGTTTATTGTTGGCATATAAGCCCATGTAACAAAAGAATATAAACATGTCCTTTAGTTTTTTACATTTATTTTTACAAAATTATTCATAAATATATTTTATTCAATTTCTGTATTAAATGTCATTACAATAAATAAATAAATATAAAAGTTTTAATTTTAAAGTATAACCAGATTTTGCAGGTTAATTTTGTTATACACGAATTAACTCGACATAATAGAGTGTTGAGATTGGCTATTATTAGAGATAAACGGCAACGCACGAATTCAAATCGATCAGGTCAAAAGATCTTTTCAATTCTTTCAAAATTTTCCCAATAAATTAAAATGTTACTATTGAGTATAAATATTGATACTGCAGGATATATTCATGGAGTTAGAGACAATTCTTTTGTTAGTGGTCGTATCCCCATGTCCGATATTTCAAATGGTTAGTAATTGTTAATCTATAAAGTCGTTTTTTAATTTGATTCTACAAGCTATATTGTAATAAGTGCTTCATGTTGTAAATTATAATATATCTTTAATTGTATGATTGTAAAAATACTATTTTAAAATAACTATTTTATAACTATGAATTAATATCATTATTGTTTCATTTTTTTTATTCTTAAGCTTACACTTTCGAACTCATATTGATGTATTTATGCAGTGCAACAAAATATTACAACGCCGGCTTTGCATTTATCCCGAAGTGATGAAAACGGGCATAATTCATTTTTTTCTACAAGTGTTCCAGATCAAGAGAACTACGGTATAATTTATTTTCGTCTTAATCTCCATTTTTTTCCGTATTAATGTTTTTTTGGTTTAGTAAAAATAATAAGTACATTATGATATAAATATTTATTTGTAGTTCAATTGCACAATGTCATTCTTACATCACAAAATTAAATTCACAATGTTGAACAAGGGATTATATTCTTAAAAGTGGTATACAAAAAAAGATTTATGTACGTATAATATTTGATTATTATTTTCATTCACACATTAGCTCCACAAAGGAAGAAATTGAGAATGAATATGCTAAGACATAAGACGGATGGACCACCGCTAAACATGGATATTAGAACAAAATATATTATTTTTAATTACAATATAAAAGTAATTTACGGCTTGCTTAACCAAAAAAGTTATGCATGCAATATAATTATAAATGGTAGCACGTCTATATTGTTTCCAGGCTAATTCATTATCTTTTCCAGTTTAAGTTCTTAATTTTGAGGTAATTACTAATGTATTATTATTTAATACTTTAATTTTCAGGTTCAAGAAATGCAGGTGTATTGACAGGATGTTCAAATACTCTATCACATATAAGCGATGGTATTAATCTGTTTATCCAATATCAAAATTTATTTTGGGTCGTACTCATAATAAGTTGCTTATAATAGTATACGATTATGTTAACAGTTGAATCGTACAATTCAATGTTGACAAAACAAATTCATTTGCAAAATATTGAACAAGGTATGTTATTCGTAAAATTTATATGATTTTAGTTATTTTGTTATTTATAATGATTTTTTTTAATTTAATGCACAATATAGCTCGGCATAGGAGGAAGTTGAGAATGAATGTCATACGACATAAGCGACATGGCACATCACTAAACGCATCAGGTAAGCAAAACAAAATTGTTATTATTTTAAATTAATAAATAATGTTATACAATGCTTGACAAAACTTTGTGCAGGCAATGTAAATGGAAATATCACAAACTCTATACTTACTCAAGCTACACCATTATCTGTTACGTGTAATGGTTAGGTATTAATGAAATATATTATGTAATATACTTTTATGTATGCATTGTCTTAAGTTATATGTTTTGAAAACAAATAATCATTTAATACTTAAATGTGAAGGTACAAGGAATTCATCTATATTGGCAGGATGTTCATCTTCTATACCACAAATAGGTAATGGTAAAATTCGAATATAGTTATAATTGTACAAAGCGTATTTGTATTTTTTTTAACAAACTTTGTGCAGGCAATGTACTTGGAAGTATTTGCAACTCTGTACTTACCCAATCTACACCATTACCTATTACTGTTAATGGTTAGTTATTAATGAAATGTAATATTTTATATACTTTCATGCATGCATTGTCTGAAGTTTGAGGTTTTCAAAACGAATAATCATTTAATACTTAAATGTGAAGGTACAAGGAAGTCATCTATATTGCCAAGTCGTACTAATGAAGTTGACATAGCAAAGGTTGAACAAGGTACGTTGGTAATCAGTAAATAAATATTAATTTAGTGATTTATTGTATTTCAATATTTGTAATTGTTTTCCACTAACAAATTAGCTCGCCGTAAGCGGATGTTGAGAATGAATGTGATTAGGCATAAGAGGCATGGAACACCATTAATTGAACCAGGTTAGCAAAAACCCCTTAATTTATGTGTATTTGTATAAGAAAAATTTGTTATAACTATTTATGAATTGTCTGTTAATGTTATGCCGACGGATTTACATTTACGAATAGCGGATCAAATCACTACGAACTCAGTTCAACCTTTAAGCATAAACGACAAGGAAAACCATGGTACCAAATTATTGTTTTATTAAATGTTGTTATTAAGTATTATATTATGTTTTGTCTTACCTTGCTATTTGTAGTATGATATATGTATTTATTTGCAGCTCCTGTACAAAACGCAAGTCTTACTAATCAAGTTGACATAACTAATGTACTAATGTTGAACAAGGTATGATGGTAATGAGTAAATATTAAATGATTGAGTTATTGCATTTGAATAATTGTAACTGATGAATATTGACAAATTAGCTCGACGTAAGAGGATGTTGAGAATGAATGTGCTTAGACATAAGAGGCATGAAACACCACTACTTGAACCAGGTTAGCAAAAAACCCTTAATTTATGTTAAATCCTTAATCAAAGTTACGCTGTCATCTATTTGGATATTCATATATGTTATAAATTATTTCATTGTTCATAAAATATGACCACTCACATATCTCAATTTCAGCAACCACTAATTCATCTGCTTTGCCAGAGTGTTCATCTACATTGCAAAATATAGGTAATTTTATAATTAATATCATTTTTTTTATATGCATAGAAGGATACTATTTTTCGTTACATTAGGATTGTTACAAATAGTATATGAACATAAAATACGTTAAAATATGCACATTTTAGTATATTTAATATATATGTTACAGTTTATTTGTTCAACCTTTATTCTCTATATAACAATAAGCAACGGTACAAATCCTGTTACAGTGATGAATAGAAGAACAAGAAATCATACTGGTAACCTGGGTAAGTCTATTGTATTTTTGTCTAAAATTTTATAATAATTTTTTTATTCTTTAACACTCATTAATATGTTATAGTTCAATACATCGATCACGGTGAACCAGTGTATGAATGTCTGCATTGTGGGGCATTGCTATGGCATGCTGAAAGAATAAACACACAAAACTCTTCAAGCGAAGATATATGTCATATATCTTCCTTATGTTGCATGAAAGGAAAAATTGAGCTTCCATTGCTACAAGAGCCACCGCCGTTGTTGAATAAACTTTTGACAAATAAGCATCCAAAAAGCAAACAATTTTGTGAGAACATTATAGCTTACAATATGATGTTTGTTTTCACCTCTTTGGGAGGAACTATCTCACCCATCACGAAAGGTCGTGGAACTTATTGTTACCGAATGCATGGTCAGAATTTTCACAGAATAGGGAGTTTGTTACCAGTGTCGGGCACAACTCCAAAGTTTTCCCAACTATATATATATGATACTGAAAATGAGGATTCAAACAGAATCAATGCGATAAGGTATGTCAATTACATCTTTTTTTTGTTACCGCTTATAGTTATATAAAGTTATTCTTTAATGTTAAGATTTTACGTTGATCTTTATTTATTGCAGCTCTAGAGTCAAAAAAGTTGATGAATCGCTTGTGATTGAGTTGAGAAAGATGATAGATCAACACAACCCCCATGCAAAAGCATTTAGAATGGCCAGAGATCGTTTTAAGGATGAAGGTGTTAGAGATATGAAGTTACGACTGCTTAGCAATAGAAACACTGATGGTCGGAGATATAATCTCCCAACGAGTTCAGAGGTTGTTGCTATTATTCTTGGTGATAGTGATACAAATTATCAGCCCAGGGACATTATACTTCATACAAGATCTGGTCAGTTACAACGGATTCACGAATTACATCCTTCGTATCTTGCGCTTCAATATCCGTTGGCATTCCCTTATGGTGAGGACGGGTATCGGACTGATATTGATTTAAGTGAAAGGTGCAACACTTCTGCAAGGAATAGGTCAAGGGTTACGTTAAAAGAATTCTGTCAGTTTCGAATTCACGAGCGTCGAGGCGAAGCCGAAATTCTGAGGTCATCTAGAAAGTTGTTTCAACAACTTTTGGTTGATGTTTACACAATGATTGAATCAGAAAGGTTGAACTATCATCGATTTCATCAGAAGAACATACGTGCTGATTTATATACAAATCTTGCTTCAGCAACGAGCAAGGGTCATACCGCACCGGCATCATCTGGAAAGCGAATAGTATTGCCATCTTCATTTACAGGCGGTCCTAGATATATGCAGTAGAACTATCAAGATGCAATGGCAATATGCAAACACCATGGTTATCCGGATCTATTCATAACATTCACATGCAATTTAAAATGGCCTGAAATTGTCAAGTTTTGTGAAGAAAGGGGTCTACAACCAGAGGATCGACCATACATTATATGTAGAGTATTCCACATGAAATTGGAGTCCATGATCAGAGATTTCAAAGTAAACAAAATATTTGGCAAGGTTAATTCAGGTAATGTCTCTTTTAATGTCCTCATTTTAGTTATTGTTTAGATGTGTATAAAATATTTTATTTTCCCGACATGTTTATATTCTATTAAATGTATTATTTTTTTGTTTTTTTATAATGTATTAATTAAGTTGAACTTATATCTTTGACTTATGAATATTTTGCAGTTATTTACACAATTGAATTCCAAAAGCGTGGTCTGCCTCATGCACATATTTTATTATTTCTGGATAAGGAATCTAAGTTGACAACTACTAAAGATATAGATTCGGTCATTTCTGCTGAAATTCCACACCCAACTGAGGATGCTGTTTTATTCGATGTGGTGAGAAATTTCATGATGCATGGTCCATGCAGAGCTTCAAAACCATCGTCTCCTTGTATGGCTGATGGAAAGTGTAGAAAGTACTTTCCAAAAAAAATTGTTGAGCAGACTTTTGTTGATGACGATGGCTACCCTGTGTACAGAAGACGTGACGATGGTAGAACGATAGAAAAAAGTGGAGTTCCCCTTGATAATCGGTATGTGGTTCCTTACAATGCATTTCTTCTACTAAAATACAATGCATATATAAATGTTGAATGGTGCAACCGATCGGGCTCTATCAAGTATCTGTTCAAGTACATAAACAAAGGCCATGATCGCATCACTGTTGCAATTACAAACTCTGATGCAAACAATGTCAGTGATAATTGCATGGACGAAATAAAAAACTACTACACCGCTCGGTATGTATCTGCGTGTGAAGCGGCTTGGAGGATTTTTGGCTTTGATATTCATTACAGGACTCCTGTTGTTCAACGTTTGAATTTGCATCTTCCCGGTGAGGAAAGCGTTTTGTTTAATGATGATGATCCTATTGATGTTGTCTTAAATGACCATGAAAGTGATAAATCAATGTTTCTGCAATGGATGGAGGCTAACAAAAAGTTTCCAGAAGCTAAAGATTTGACTTATTCTGAATTTCCAGATAAATTTGTTTGGGTACCTTCAACTAGGCATTGGAAAAAATGTGTCAGGGGTGGTTCTGTTGGAAGGATTTATCACGTAGCTCCTGGTACTGGCGAGAAGTACTATCTTAGAATTTTGTTGAATCATATAAAAGGACCAACATGCTACGAAGATTTAAGGACTGCTGAAGGTTCAATTTATAGTACATTTAAAGAAGCTTGCTATGCATTGGGGTTGTTAGATGATGACAGAGAATATGTTGACGGTATAACTGAAGCAAGTTATTGGGGATCAACAAACTACATTAGGAGTCTATTTGTATTTCTTTTGGTGTCTGATTGTATGGCAAAACCTGAGTTTGTTTGGCAACAAACATGGAGACTTCTAGCAGATGACATTGCCGATAAACAGAGGAGAATTCTACGAATTAAGGGTATGTATTTATTTAAGGTTTTTTACTTGATCATAATATTTGATATAGTTTTTGGCAGAATATATTGTACTCATCTAATTGTAATTAATGACATATGAATTCTATTTATATGCAGATTTACATGTTACTGATGACCAATTACAAAACTACGCTCTTGCCGAAATTGACAAGTTATTACGACGAAATGGTAGTAGTTTGAGTCACTATAAAACCATGCCTTCTGTAGATTCAAGCCTCATATCTGAAGGTTTCAACAAGCTTATACAAGATGAACATCAATATGATAAATCATGTCTAGCCGAGGAACATACACACTTACTCTCTAGATTTACAATGGAGCAAAAAGGGGTGTACGATGAGATCATGAATGCTGTTTTATCAAATAACGGGGGTGTCTTCTTTTTATATGGTTATGGTGGTACAGGCAAAACCTATATATGGAGGGCACTTTCGGCGGCTATAAGGTCAAAAGGTGAAATAGTGCTTACCGTTGCTTCAAGTGGAAATGCAGCTCTCCTAATACCCGGCGGTAGAACTGCTCATTCGAGGTTTAAAATTCCTTTGCAAGTTAATGAGGATTCAACGTGTCATATATGTTTAGGTACGGAACTTTCTAAGTTGATATGTGCCGCCAAACTTATTATCTGGGATGAAGCAGTCATGACGAATAGGTACTGTTTTGAAGCTTTAGACAAGACGTTACGAGATATTTTACGAGCTACAAATCCTCTTAGTTTAGAACAGCCTTTTGGAGGAAAAGTCGTAGTATTTGGTGGAGACTTTAGGCAAATCCTACCCATTATCTCAAAAGGGAGCAAGGAAGATGTTGTTTTTGCTACAATTAATTCCTCTTATTTGTGGCATCATTGCAAAGTTCTTATGCTGACAAGGAACATGAGGATTCAACAAGGTACATCTGAATCTCAGATCTAAGAGGCAAAAGAATTTTCGGAATGGATATTAAGCATTGGAGATGGGACTGCAGGTGTTGATAATGATGGAGAAGCGCAAATAGAAATCCCCGATGAACTATTGGTCAAGGATTATGATTTAGATCCGATTCCAGCAGTTGTTAAATCTGTCTATCCCTCTCTAATGGAAGATCAGTTGTCTCCTGCATACTTTGAAGAACGAGCAATTCTTGCTCCAACATACGAAGAGGTAGATAAAGTTAATGAATATATATTGTCTTATTTGCCTGGTGATGAAAAGATATATCTCAGCTCTGATAGTCTGTGCAAGGCAGGTTCTGTTAAAGACGATAATGCGAGTATTTATATGTCTGATTTTTTGAACAGTCTGAGATGTTCTGGTCTGCCAAATCATGTCCTCAAACTAAAGGTTGGTGTGCCTATTATGCTGCTCCGAAATATTGATCAATCGTTAGGTTTATGCAATGGGACGAGACTGATAACCACGCAATTTGGCAGTCATATTATACAAGGGAGAATTAACTCAGGCAACAATATCGGACATACGGTGTTGATTCCTCGCAGGATAATGTCACCATCAGACACTTCATTCCCTTTCAAGTTTCAACGAAGACAATTTCCCTTGAGTGTATGTTTTGCTATGACCATAAACAAAAGCCAAGGCCAATCTCTTGCAAATGTTGGTTTGTATCTTCCACGCCCTATTTTCAGTCATGGTCAGTTTTATGTTGCATCGTCAAGGATATCTAGCAAGAAAGGTTTGAAGATATTGATTTGCGACAAAGACAAGAAGATGTATAATACTACAACCAATGTAGTATACAATGAAGTTTTTAATAATTTATAGTCATTTTGAACATCGTTCCACATTTAATGTTGTTTGTTTCATTTTCATGTGTTATATGATCATTTTTAGTATTTTTGCTGCTTTTAGTAGTATTGATGTAAGTGCTGTGGTTATATCTATTTGAAACACTAATTAGCCAATTTTATTATCAATAAAGTTATGGAGAGTGCCGTCTCTCTTTATATAATTAGTCTTTCGTATATCTTGATGACAGTTTTAATGTTCGATTATTCATGTTTTATTCAAATAACTAATAAAAAAATTATTCAACCAATGACTCATCCATAATTTAATAAATATCTTTATTACAAATGAAAAAAAAAAACTCGTACAAGGCACGGGTATTACACTAGTTCTAACCTAAAACTAAAGCTACGTGATCTCCAAAAGCAAAAAGTCCAACCTCCCCCACTTCAAAGCCCATATAGAATTTTAACAAAAATCGAATGCTGCCTCCACTGTAAAATTCACATCGGCCCACACGGACCGCTAAGACCGAGAGAGTCACGCGGCATCCCGAGCTCCATTTCATCTTTGCTTGTATTTTGGGCTTTGGCCCATCTTATACTCCACTTGTTTGGCGTCCTCAACAATAAGTCTTATATCATCCCAAAATTAGACCTAAAATACCTGAAATCATAGAAGTACGAGTGTAGACTCCGAATACAAAATAATACAAAATTAACAATAAAAGATATAAAATTTGCATGCAAATGAACTATTCTAATATGTAACTAGACTCCTAAAATATGTATAAATTAGGTGTTATCAAATGTCTCGTCTCGAAGGGCCAACAAGAGTTACACAACCACAACCTCATCTGAAACACAAACTCGATCCATACGCCCAAGATCAGCTCCACACGAAGTGAATGCATCTCGTGACATGACGAAGATGACGGATAGGTGTTGGTTGAAATAATTTGGTTTAAGAATTGGGTTAAACTTGTGGTTAATTGTGAGTTGAAAAGTTGTTTAGAATGGATAGTAATTGGAATTAAAAGTTAATAAATGGTTTAATATTGTGAGTTTTGGTTGGACTATATAAACCATTTTTATCAACCTACACAAAGCTAATACAACTTTTTACTGTTAGCTTTTTATCATTTAATTTATATGGGCTTTAAGGCCCAATTGGTTAACATGGATCGGAAAAAGAGGGAACATAAGCCTACGAGTCCCTGTTTTTTTTTTTTTTTCCTTTTCTATTTTCAATTAAAATTTTCTTATATGGCTTGTAAAGCAAGAAAAAGTCCAATACTTTTTTTAATGATAAAAAAATCTTTCCAAGCTTGCGTTGAAAAGCATATCTGGGCAGCTGTGGTTTTCAATGCGATGTTGATGGCGCTCATGGACGTACGGGTCGTCGGAGTTCAGATCAAGACTGGTGGGATCGAGCAATGGTAGATCAAGATGAAGGGGTTACGAAGGGGAGCAAGTCAGTTTGAAGAGGTACAAACTTGGCCTAGAACGACCAATTTTGGTCTGAATAAGGCCGAGAACGACTGATCTGAGCAAGTCAGTAAGGAGAGGTGGTCCGATTTTGGTTGTGTCCGACGAAGCACCGATTTTGGTTCATGAGTTCTGTTGGGAGATTGGAGACCACAGATGCTCAAATTTGGCCCCATAAAAAGATTAGGAGGCCTAAATCGAGTTGATTTTTGTGATTAGCAACTGGTTGTGGTGGTTGATGAAAAACCTTGAATGAGCGGATGGTCACAACTTTCATGCTTTCTGGTCGGGGGGTTTTCCGGTGCCAAAGAACAACCCAAATGTAGGCACGCTGGTATTTTTGTGAAGTAAGCGGTTTCAAGCATGATTAATGACTTTGATTTGTGGTGGTGTGGAGTCCTTTAACGGATTTCAAATGATTTTTCTAGAGATTAGCCCCGAAGAGGATTTAATGGGAATTACTACCCCAAAACTGGGAGAATTCATGACCTACTCTCCTTCTATGGGTAGATACGGGGAGTGGATATTGGGTTAGAATTTGGGAACTTCTTGTTACTAGAGGGGGATGCAAATAGGGGTAATAACAGATAGAGAAGTATATGTGTGATGATTTGATGAAATGGGGAAAAGATTGAATTTGAGAGCAAGTGCTTGCCTTGGTGTTTATGAGGGGCTTCCGATTCCCCTCGTTGAGTGGGTTGATGAGGATGAATAGATGGTGGTTTATCCTTGGTGTTGGTGGTGGGGGATTGCCCCTAAGGTGATAAATTTGGGGGTTTTTAGATACTCTTATTAAAAAAACAATATGAGACTTAAATTTGGGGGTTTTTATAACCCTTCTCTCTAAGTCCCAAATTGTTTTTTTTAACAAGAGTATCTACAATCATGATTATTGTTAACTTGATTACATTTGGGGTCTAGAAATCTAGGATTTGTGTAAGACTAGGTGAAGAGAAGACTCGCGAGATTGTACAACTTGATTGATAATACAAGTAGACATTTGAAATCCTACTAGGATAACTGTTGGATCGTTAGAGTTACGTCTGAGGGAACAAATGCTTTGTTCCCACAGAAGGCACAACGGATTAAAAAACAGCAAGAAAGATAACGAACGAACTCACGATGTATAGTGCAAATAGGGGTAATAACATATAGAGAAGTATATGTGTGATGATTTGATGAAATGGGGAAAAGATTGAATTTGAGAGCAAGTGCTTGCCTTGGTGTTTATGAGGGGCTTCAGATTCCCCTGGGTTGAGTGCGTTGATGAGGATGAATATGATGGTGGTTTATCCTTGGTGTTGGTGGTGTGGGGGATTGCCCGTAAGGTGATAAATTTGGGGGTTCTCCCTTCTCTCTAAGTCCCAGATTCTTTTTTTTTTACAAGAGTATCTATAATCATGATTATTGTTAAGTTGATTACACTTGGAGTCTAGAAATCTAGGATTTGTATAAGACTAGGTGGAGAGAAGACTTGTAATATTGTACAACTTGATTGATAATACAAGTAGACATTTGAAATCCTACTAGGATAACACCAAGAGATAGAGGTTTTTCTCAAGGCAACTATTTGGTTGATTGAGTTTTCCTCTTTAAGGAACTGTATTGTCGTTACTTGTTTGAAATAATATATTTATTGGTCAGTGAACATTCTTACCGTTCCCTGACTAACAGACTGCAATTCTGTAATAACCCTCAATTTTAGTAGGGGCATTTACGTAATTTTTCAAACTTTTGTTTTGTAAGCAAGACGTGTTAGGCATGTTTTGTAGCCCTATAAGAATCATATGAATGTGTGGATACACATTTAATGAAAAATACGGGTTCTAATTATTGGAGGGTTGCGAAAATCGAAAATAGCAATACCTGCGATCAAGGCTCGAGAGCCGCGGGCGCGGCATTGTCCGCGATCGCGGTTTGGCCTATGGGCAAACCGCGATCGCGGTTCTGAAACGGCGATCGCGGCACTGTTGCATTGTCTTCTTCCTCGTCTTTACTGAGACGCCGACGATCCGTGCCCTGTCGTTTCTTCTTCGAGCGGCCGGTGTGGGGAGGGGAATCGGTTGGATTCCTCGGCATTGATGTGGAGCTCCATTTCCGAGCCTATAAATAGGAGGTAGAAGCACCGTTCTTCTTCACCATTCTCAATCCTCTCTTCCTCTCGTGTTGCCTTGTTGTGGGGTTTTCCGTCGGAGTTGTCTTCGCCGGAAGCCGAGGTCGTCACCGTTGTGAAGCTCTTGGAGTGGTGGTAGTGCGCAAGTGTTCATAAGCGAAGATCCGAAGCCTCGTCGTCGTCGGTATGGCTCCAAAGTTGAATTTAGGCTCGCGTCGGGATGGAGTCCCGCGACCGCGGCTCCATCCACCGCGACCGCGGCTGGGCAGAGGCCCGCGATCTCGGCCAAGGCATGGCCCGCGATCGCGGCCCCTTCTTCCACGGCCACGGTTTTTCCCAGGGAACCGCGATCGCGGCTATGATAACCGCGACCGCGGCACTACCCTTTTTCCTTCGTTTTGTTTCGTCTTTTCGTACCGTATCTAATTAGGGTTTCTTGTCTTAAATCTCGTCTCGTATGCGTCGTCGGGTTGGAATGTGATCGTATCCATGGCCGGTTGTGCAGATTGGGATCCGACCCTACTGGATGATGATAAATTCCAACATGAGTTTTAGTAGGCGGTCGTGCACAAGTTCAAGTTTCCGGATCTTGAACCCGATCTCTTCGTTCGTCTAGACTAAGGCAAGTGGCGGTTCGCTCTTGCTCATTATTCCATATTTCCCTTGATTATCAATTATTTAATTGTTTAATTAAGTTGAAATAAAGTTGTTGTTTTGGTGTTTGGGAATAGATTTGATAAAACGATGTGTTAAAATATGAATTTATAATAGGTTGTATATATTGTTAGAAACAACGTTATTATAAATAATTCTATATGATATTATCATAAAGTGATGAATGGATTTTTGTGTGGATTTATATTTGGACTTACATGCTTAGTTAGCACACGAGTATTAGCCCCGAAGAGGATTTAATGGGAATTACTACCCCAAAACTGGGAGAATTCATGACCTACTCTCCTTCTATGGGTAGATACGGGGAGTGGATATTGGGTTAGAATTTGGGAACTTCTTGTTACTAGAGGGGGATGCAAATAGGGGTAATAACAGATAGAGAAGTATATGTGTGATGATTTGATGAAATGGGGAAAAGATTGAATTTGAGAGCAAGTGCTTGCCTTGGTGTTTATGAGGGGCTTCAGATTCCCCTGGGTTGAGTGCGTTGATGAGGATGAATATGATGGTGGTTTATCCTTGGTGTTGGTGGTGGGGGATTGCCCGTAAGGTGATAAATTTGGGGGTTCTCCCTTCTCTCTAAGTCCCAGATTCTTTTTTTTTACAAGAGTATCTATAATCATGATTATTGTTAAGTTGATTACACTTGGAGTCTAGAAATCTAGGATTTGTGTAAGACTAGGTGGAGAGAAGACTTGTGAGATTGTACAACTTGATTGATAATACAAGTAGACATTTGAAATCCTACTAGGATAACACCTAGAGATAGAGGTTTTTCTCAAGGCAACTATTTGGTTGATTGAGTTTTCCTCTTTAAGGAACTGTGTTGTCGTTACTTGTTTGAAATAATATATTTGTTGGTCAGTGAACATTCTTACCGTTCCCTGACTAACAGACTGCAATTCTGTAATAACCCTCAATTTTAGTAGGGGCATTTGAGTAATTTTTTTCAAACTTTTGTTTTGTAAGCAAGACGTGTTAGACATGTTTTGTAATCCTATAAGAATCATATGAATGTGTGGATACACATTTAATGAAAAATACGGGTTCTAATTATTGGAGGGTTGCGAAAATCGAAAATAGCAATACCCGCGATCAAGGCTCGAGAGCCGCGGGCGCGGCATTGTCCGCGATCGCGGTTTTGAAACCGCGGGCGCGGTTTGGCCTATGGGCAAACCACGATCGCGGTTTTGAAACCGCGGGCGCGGTTTGGCCTATGGGCAAACCGCGATCGCGGCACTGTTGCATCGTCTTCTTCCTCGTCTTTACTGAGACGCCGACGATCCGTGCCCCGTCGTTTCTTCTTCGAGCAGCCGGTGTGGGGAGGGGAATCAGTTGGATTCCTCGGCATTGATGTGGAGCTCCATTTCCGAGCCTATAAATAGGAGGTAGAAGCACCGTTCTTCTTCACCATTCTCAATCCTCTCTTCCTCTCGTGTTGCCTTGTTGTGGGGTTTTCCGTCGGAGTTGTCGTCGCTGGAAGCTGAGGTCGTCACCGTTGTGAAGCTCTTGGAGTGGTGGTAGTGCGCAAGTGTTCAGAAGCGAAGATCCGAAGCCTCGTCGTCGTCGGTATGGCTCCAAATTTGAATTTAGGCTCGCGTCGGGATGGAGTCCCGCGACCGCGGCTCGCGTCGGGATGGAGTCCCGCGACCGCGGCTCCATCCACCGCGACCGCGGCTGGGCAGAGGCCCGTGATCTCGGCCAAGGCATGGCCCGCGATCGCGGCCCCTTCTGCCGCGACCGCGGTTTTGCCCAGGGAACCGCGATCGCGGCTATGATAACCGCGACCGCGGCACTACCCTTTTTCCTTCGTTTTGTTTTGTCTTTTCGTACCGTATCTAATTAGGGTTTCTTGTCTTAAAACTCGTCTCGTATGCGTCGTCGGGTTGGAATGTGATCGTATCCATGGCCGGTTGTGCAGATTGGGATCCGACCCTACTGGATGATGATAAATTCCAACATGAGTTTTAGTAGGCGGTCGTGCACAAGTTCAAGTTTCCGGATCTCGAACCCGATCTTTTCGTTCGTCTAGACTAAGGCAAGTGGCGGTTCGCTCTTGCTCATTATTCCATATTTCCCTTTATTATCAATTATTTAATTGTTTAATTAAGTTGGAATAAAGTTGTTGTTTTGGTGTTTGGGAATAGATTTGATAAAACGATGTGTTAAAATATGAATTTATAATAGGTTGTATATATTGTTAGAAACAACGTTATTATAAATAATTCTATATGATATTATCATAAAGTGATGAATGGATTTTGGTGTGGATTTATATTTGGACTTACATGCTTAGTTAACACACGAGTATTCGTAGGAACGTTATGTACCTTACGAGGTCTAGTCGTTTCTTTATAACTTTGTGTCAGGAAGATAAATGCCATAACGCTTTTGGTCATGACCTACCCCTATCCGATTATAGGTGGTGGTGCACTTAGCTAGTGCCAAAATTCGGGATTCGCCCCATGTTCTATATCTCATTGTGAGATTGATATGGATTAAAAGCCTTAACGTGAATGTACGTTTTTGGAAGTAAATAAGATAAGTGCTTTTATGTACATAATTAATATACCCTCGGGCGAGAAGTACAACGTAGAACCCGTCCGGACTCTTGTTAGAGTAAGTCTTCTTTCCAATCTGGATTCGCATTGCGCGGTGAGGTTGGTCGTGGACCCAAATAATCAAGGTCGTTTTTATAAACTTGTGTGAAAACTTAACGTTCCCAAACGATTACATACTTTTCCTATAAGACTCAATTCCGTTGGAGTCTTCTTTTCGTTGCATGTCTTTTTCTATCATTTCGTAAAAGTTCCGGGTTATGTATCGTGCCTTCGGTTATTATTCGAGGGACAATGATAGTAAACGGTTACGATCACTTAAACCATTCTGTTTTCACCCTTGCATAGTCTTTCATTAGACTAACCAACAAGGTTTTATTCCTTACATGGTTGGCTGGTATCATCCGTCCTATACGGCACATTAGTGGTTGGTCTCTGACGATTTGAAGTAACCAATCGAAGAGAAGGCTTGTAGTTGAAGTTTGCGTTTTACGAAGTAATATTTCCAAGGCGTGTCTGTCTAATTTGAAATAGATGTAATACATAGTCATGTAATTAGGACTACTTTCAAAGAGTCTTCCGCTGTAATTTAAAAGTCTTTCGCTGTCACTATACTTTGTTGTAAAACCGTCCTTCTCATTTTACGAGATGAATCTTAATAAAAGGTTGAGTTTATTCATTTAAAATGTCTTTCGCTGATTATTCTTTCGTTATTTAATATTTATGTATTTATTTAAGCTTAATTGTTCCGATTAAAGCCTAGGGTGACTTTGGGCGTTAACGTCCGAGGTCACTGGCGTGTGGCACTACCGACATAAGTCGGGGGTGTTACAAATTCAACAATTGGTATCAGGCCGAGTAAAAAACGATTCGGCACTCAGTCCAAGTTTTTTCAGAATTCGATTGCAGTCCGATCTAGACCGATTTTGTTTTAAACAATACATTATAGAATTTAAATTACTTTTATGCTATACATATATTTTGATGTAATTCATATGTTCCTATATTAATATAATACCATATACCCTAAATAAAAATCGGTCCCAAATCGACATGAGATGGAATTCAGTTCGGTACTCAATCCACATTTTTCAATAATTTTGTTTTCGGCCCCGTTTTGTACCGATATATGCTCACCCCTAGTCTTTAGAGCAACGATTGTAAAAAGAGTGGGGGAAAGAGTAGGAAGATAAACAAACATGTAAACAAACAAAATTACACATGTCAATTAAAGAAGAAACCAAATATCAAATATAAAATTCGCCAAGAGGTGCAACTTTTAACATAAACTTGTCTTCTTCTTTAATGGTTTAGGGAGATAAAATTATATAATTTTTTTGAATAATTATACATAAATAAATTCAATTTTTCTTTAAATAAGGGTTAAAGATGTAGAAAAATAAAATTTATTGCAAACAATTATTTTTCATGAATATATATTAACGGGTGATTTTATACATTAATGTAATACCGAAATCTAAGATTGGTTTATAAGAAAAAGTGTTGTTCATGTTAATAAGTTTTTCTTTTTCAGGATTCATGTGAACATAAAAAACTTTGAGGTTAAGTGTGTTAGGACGAGAGTAGTATCATAATGAATGATATCTTGATAAATCTTCATGTTGATATGGGCCGACGCTTCCAAAACTCGTGCCTTATAAAGTTGTAACACCACAAATACGTGATTGGTTAATTTATAAGAACCAGAGTGATATACATGTTAACAAGATATTTTCTTTTTCACGGTTCAAATGAGAACAAAAAAACTTTAAGGTTAAGCGTGTTAAGGCGAGAGTAGTACCAGAATGGTGACTTCTTGAGAAGTCCCTATGTTGAAATGTGATGACGCTTCTATTGTCTCGGGTCTTACAAATGGCATTAGAGCCAACATTGAGTTATGAGTGTGCTTGTCTGGAAGACGGTCTTTGGTCCTTGACGTCCTCGTCAAGGGTTTAAGTGTGAGAGATTGTAACACCGTTCCTGATAGCAACATGCATGAGAGGATTAATCAAAGGCCTCCAAGGAAGAGGCTCAAGGAGTACATAAGGTTTTTCGCAACCGCGGAAGCCATAGCCGCGACCGCGGAATTGTTACTGACGATTTGGCTCTGGACAGTCTTCGGTAAAACAGCCATAGCTGTGGATAGAAAATTGATCTCGTGATGATTCAAGATGCGTTGGAAATATGATTCAAACATCTATAACTTCATAGTTTACGTCGATTCAAGATTCCAACAAGAAGATGGTCAAAATCGAGTTTTACTGAGAGCTGTGCAATTTCTAACGGGATTTATTCACTTTCCTTAATTAGGTTATATTAGATATAGTTTAATCCGTTTTTCCTTGTTTGATTTTTTATTATTTCCATCATTTTTATTTAGTTTATTATTTCTTTAGGATTAGATAAGAAGAATTAGGATCGAAGATTGTTTGGTTTCCTAATTGCTTCTTTATCAAGATCTTATCTTTTATCTAGTTTCCTTATCTTTCGCATTAGGTAGTTTTCTTCTTTTGCAAGGCTATAGGCCACGAAATTGTGTTATATAAACACTACTTATGTCATTAATAAAATCACGTTGAATTTGAGTAGTAAAGTTGAGTACGCTCCTTCCCTTGAGTTCCAACGTCAACTCTTCGATCCCACGGATCGTCTATCCCGTAGCTCGTCGCTTCGAGCAATTGTTCATCGTCTCTTCGGTGTTTGTGATCATCTCTTTGATCCTTTCGTTCATCACTTTGAACGCGTTTGAGGGTTATCTCTTTAGCCCTAGGAAAGTCATCACTTTGACTACGGAAGAGAAGGAATCGAATTCAAGCTTGAGGAATCAAAGATCCTGCGTTGCAGACAACACTTCAGGGGTTGTTCGCATCAACTGGCATCAGATTCTATCCAAGATAAGTTTATTTCTTCTCTCTTATTGTGATTCCTTGAAAATTTTCCGCACACTTCTCCACCGACATCGCTTGCAACGACTCCAAGACGTTCTCAGTTCTGCCCAGATATCGGTCGATTTTTTTTTCTTGTTTCTGAAATTTTCTTCCGGAATCTGGTATATCTTTTCGATACGAGTCCAGGCATATAAAATTCGTCCAAATCGGAGTTCGTTTGCCCCACCAAAAGGGCAAAATTCGGAAGTAGTGCTGCTGCCAAACCCTAGCCGCCGCGGGAAGATCCGGCCTATGCTTTCACATGGCGTATCCACCTGACACCCGGGTTCGTCGTCGACGCTTTTCCGGGCATGATGATCCTGACTTGTTCCTTGAGTGGACCCGTCATATGGCATACTACTTCAGCCAGCGAGACTACGACGAGTATGAGCAGTACGACGTCGCCATTCAATGCTTCACCGGCTACGCCCTCGACTGGTGGTACCGGGTTGAAGATGATCGATGGCATCGTCATCAACGTCCCGTTGAGACATGGGCGCATCTCGTGTTTCACATGACTCGACATTTTGCTGCAGAGTTCGACGCTCAGGCCCACGCGGCGCGCACCAGAAGTCGATCAAGGCCCCAGCTTTTGGTCCACACCGAGCGCGTTCAAGCGCGCCCTCCGCATCCCACCGAGTGCGTCCCAGCGTGCTCCCTGCAACTTGTTGTCCTTGTCGCGCCGGCCTTCATCGCACCTACCACGAGGCCCGTCGCGACTCCACTCAGCATGCCCGCAGAGGTGCCCATTGCGCCCGCCGAGCCAATCTTCATCTCTCCCACGGTCGTGCCCGACACCGAGCTTCCAGAGGAAGAGGTCGTTGAAGCCCCGGTCCTTGATGGTTGTTCGTCACAACGCAACCATTTGGTGGATGTGGAATCCTGTCCTATGTCCTTCGAATATCCCAAGTGGGACGAGTATGAGGAAGAGGTCGTCGAAGCCCCGCTCCTTGATGGTTGTTCGTCACAACGCAGCCTTTCACCGGCCCCTCCGCCGCACTCATCACCGCTTCTGCAACCAATGCTCGTATCTGGTCAGCTTGAGGTTTCTATTGCTGTTCTTACCCACCTCCCTCCCACCACAATCATAGAAGATTCAGCCGTAAAGGTGACAACTTTGATGTTATTCGAGGCTGATGCACAACTTTTTTCTTTGCTCTTTCTGGATGTTCGTGTCTCTCTACTTGACGCTTCTTTCTTCATCCACGTCGAATCGGGGACAATTCGAAGTCAAGAAGGGGAGATTGATAGCAACATGCATGAGAGGATTAATCAAAGGCCTCCAAGGAAGAGGCTCAAGGAGTACATAAGGTTTTCCGCGACTGCGGAATTGTTACTGACGATTTGGCTCTGGACAGTCTTCGGTAAAACAGCCATAACCGTGGATAGAAAATTGATCTCGAGATGATTCAAGATGCGTTGGAAATATGATTCAAACATCTATAACTTCATAGTTTACGTCGATTCAAGATTCCAACAAGACGATGGTCAAAATCGAGTTTTACTGAGAGCTGTGCAATTTCTAACGAGATTTATTCACTTTCCTTAATTAGGTTATATTAGATATAGTTTAATCCGTTTTTCCTTGTTTGATTTTTTATTATTTCCATCATTTTTATTTAGTTTATTATTTCTTTAGGATTAGATAAGAAGAATTAGGATCCAAGATTGTTTGGTTTCCTAATTGCTTCTTTAGCAAGATCTTATCTTTTATCTAGTTTCCTTATCTTTCGCATTAGGTAGTTTTCTTCTTTTTCAAGGCTATAGGCCACGAAATTGTGTTATATAAACACTACTTATGTCATTAATAAAATCACGTTGAATTTGAGTAGTAAAGTTGAGTACGCTCCTTCCCTTGAGTTCCAACGTCAACTCTTCGATCCCATGGATCGTCTATCCCGTAGCTCGTCGCTTCGAGCAATTGTTCATCGTCTCTTCGGTGTTTGTGATCATCTCTTTGATCCTTTCGTTCATCACTTTGAACGCGTTTGAGGGTTATCTCTTTAGCCCTAGGAAAGCCATCACTTTGACTACGGAAGAGAAGGAATCAAATTCAAGCTTGAGGAATCAAAGATCCTGCGTTGCAGACAACACTTCAGGGGTTGTTCGCATCAGTTCCAGGATGGATGACCTTCTAAGAAGTCATCGTGTTGGAATCGACACACACTTCTAAGTTCTCAGGCCTTACAAATGGGTATCATAACCGACACTAGTTATAAGTGTGTTAGGTTGTAGGGCATTCACTTGACCCAGAGGGCGGTCTTTAGGTCTTGAAGAGGACACTAGGGGTTAGCGTGGGAGATTATAACACCCCGGAGTCATGATTAATTTATAACGATTAGAGTGTTATCAATGTTAACAATAGTTCACCTTTTTCAGGGTTTAAATAATGACAAAAAACTTTGAATTAAACATATCAAACGAGAACAATATCAGAACGAGTGACCTCCTAAAAAAAATCATCGTAATAACATATATTAACCCCTCTAAGGCGTCCGATCTTAGAAGAACATAACCAAATAACTAATTATATTGTTGTGCGATAATTTCATCCTAGCATGTATTTCAGATGAATTCATCCCTAATGTAATATCCCTCATTTCTATAAGGATATTTGGGTAATTTTTCCCAAACCTTCGTTCGGTAAAATTTTCGTTTTTAGAGAAGTTAGGATTTTCCGTAACGTTTATGAGATCCGAAATAATTCCTTTAGTGGTATAAAATACATTCGATGTATTTTCGGGACTTAGAATATTTGTTTGGATACAAACATATAATTTCTGGGGTTAAAACCATGCCCATACATGTTCCCGGACAAAAGTGGGCAAAAGAGGCCGGATTTGGCCTTGATCGCACCCGCGGTCAGGCACCGCACCCCGCGGTGGCAGTCGTGTGCAGGACGTGCATCGCCGGCATGTGTGCCGCGTGTCCTTCGTCGTGGCGGTCGCCTGCTCCTTGGCCGGGGTGACTCACCTGCTTGCTTGTGTGCTGCTTGTTGGGCTCTATAAAAGGAGGAGATCTGGAGTTGTTTTTGAGCAGTCCAATCCAAGCTTTCTCCCTCTCAAATCTCTCATCTCCATTGTCGCCGGAAAGCTCAAGCTCTCGCCGGAATTTCGAAGCCTTCGCCGGAGCTCTTGTTAGAAGTGGTGGTACACTCAAGGTGGTCCTTTGGAAGTGCAAGGAACCCAGAAGTCGGAGCCACCACGAGTCGAGCTTTGTCGTGTTCCCCGGTAAGCCTTTTCCCTTTCGTCGTCTTTGCCGCTGTAGCTCCACCGCACCCGCGGCAGGGCCACCGCACCCGCGGTATGGCTGGGCTCGTGGTGTGGCTTTGGGTGTTGTGGTCTCGATCGAGGCTTTGTTCCTTCGATTTAGTTCGTCTTTCTTTAGATTCATTTATTTGGTTATCGATTCTAACTTAAGGTCTCGTTTGGGTCGATCTGTAGGAATCTGTAATCCCATATCTGTCCCCGTTTTGGACCCAGGAATCCGTTGTCTTTGAGCTTCGTTAAGCTTCGTTTAAATCTAAGGCAAGTGGCGGTTCGCTATTGCTTAATCATTCCATGTTCTATTAATTATCAATTGTTTTTAATTGTTAATTAAATTAGAGAGAACTGTTGTTTTCGTTTGGGAACTAATTTTATAAATAATGTGATTAAAAGGTGATGTTATAATAGGTTGTATATGTTGCTAGAAACAACGCTATTATACTTGTTAATTACCGTGGTGGTATTGTTGTGGATTAAATGTAAACTTTAATAATGCTAGACTAGCACGAGTATTCGTAGGAACGATATCCCTTATAAGGATAGCTGTTTCTTTATAATTCTCTTAAGATCGTGACCCATTGCTTCCTATCCACCGTTAAGGATCTGAAGTGTTAAGCACCTTGCTAGTGCAATTTGGGTGGGCATAATTGTCACCCTGTGTATTAAACTTTCGTTGTTATTCGAAACATTAAACTTTCGTTGTTATTCGAGATATTAAACTTTCGTTGTTATTCAAGACCTTAAACTTTCGTAGTTACTCGAGATAATATTAAAAGCCTTAACATTAATTAAAGTTTTGGAACTAGTGCAATTTGGGTGGGCATAATTGTCACCCTGAGGTTTAAAGCTTCGTAGTTACTCGAGATAATATTAAAAGCCTTAACATTAATTTAAGTTTTGGAAGTAAATAAGATAAGTGCGGTGACACACATAATTAATATACCTTCAGACGAGTAGTGCAGCTCGGCAGTAGTGCAGCTAGATAAAACTCGTCTTGACTTTGATCAGAGTAAAGTTCTCTCTCTCCAATCTGAATTCGCATTGTGCGGTGAGGTTGGTCGTGAACCGAAACATCAAGTCATTTTAAACGCTTATGAGCAACTATAAACGTTCCCAAACAATTGTCATATTTCTCCTTAAGACTCAATTCCTTTGGAGTCCTCTTTCAATGCATATCTAAAATATTAAATCATTTCGTGAAAGTACCAGGTTATATATATCGTTCCTTCGGTTATTATTCGAGGAACAATGATAGTAAACGGTTACGATCACTAGAATCACTCTGTTTTCACCCTTGCATAGTCTTTCATTAGACTAACCAACCGGTTAATTTCCACTGCATGGTTGACTGGTGTCATCCGTCCTATACGGCACATCAGTGGTAGGTTCCCGAAGTCAAAGTAACCAGTTGAAGAAGAAGAGGCTTGCAGACGAAGATTTAAGTGTCAGTGTTTTAAGTTGTTAAGTATTACTTTAATATATCTTTATAACCTAGCCATGTTATAGGTTGATTCTTAAAAGTCTTCCGCTGATATGTTTACTCTGTTGTAAAGTTACTACTCTCGTTTGATGAGAGATCTTTTAATAAAAAGGGTTGAGTTTCTTATGCAAATGTCTTCCGTTGTTTAACCTTTCATTTAATATAGTTACGTATTTAAGTTTAATTATTCCGATTAAAGCCTGGGGTGACTTTGGACGGTAATGTCTGAGGTCACTGGAGTGTGGCACTACCGGTATAAATCGGGGGTGTTACAATTATGGTATCAGAGCAACGGTTTTAAAATTCTTGGCCTACTGTTAGGTTTGAGAATTTTCAAAAATTAATTTCGAAACGATTTTCAAACTATTTTCCATTAAAAAGGAATTTTGAAAATTTGGATGTTAAAAGTAAAAGTTTTAATTATTTCTTGGAATTTAATTTAATTTAAATGATTTAGCTATTTGAACTTCAAAAGCTATTTATAATTGGTTTATAAAAGGCGTGTTATACGCAGTCAAAATAAGTTTAAGATTGTAACTTTAAAAGTGTGACTTTTTCTAGTAAAAGTTTTTGCGAAAATCATATCGCAAGTTTGAAAAATTATTTTTTCTTAAATAATCATTTTATTAAGGTTAATATATAAAGTTTACAAGTATAAGGTTTATTAATAAGTGGTTTCAAACTTCTGCAAGCTTCAAGTGTTACTTATTCCTTAGATCCATTCTTAGGGATATTGTCTCTTCTTAGGGTCAAAGTCATTTAAAGGTTGACATTTCTCCTAGAATACCCATTCTTAAGTAAGAGAAGAAGGTCATTTCTGTGGTTAACAGTGGAGGGTTAGTCAGACTAATATAAAGTTATTAGTTTGAACCCTTATATTCTGTATCATAATGTATCTGACTAAAGTGTCATGCCCAAGTGGGAAAAGTTCTAAATTAACGTTATGGCTCATCGTCAGATGGTGAACACAAGAAATACGGTTCGTGCTGGTGCAGAACCAAGTAACGAACCAAGTTAAATTTAAGGAGCGCCGCTAATCAAGGGGGGGGGGGGGAGAACGAGTCTCACTCTCACAATAACCCCGCAGGCGTTGGCCAAGAACAGGCAAATCCTCCAGTAGTGTGGGATGCCACAACCAAAGAAGCCATTCGTGGGTTTGTTATGCAAATGGTCACCGAGGCACTTCGGTCAATTCTACCGCAAGCACAAGGTGTTCCGATTCCTCAGGTCATTCCTGGAATTGAGGAGCCAGTGGAGCACGTACCTCAGGTCAATGTCGTCAGGGACAGAAGGACTTACGGTCAAGCTTTGAAAGTCGTGAGCTCAATGAGGCATGACAGCTACGATGGTACTGGAGAACCGGTCAGAGTGGCGTATTGGTTCTCGCATATGGAATGACTATTCAGGAATGTGAATTGCACTGAGACTGAGAAAGTGCACATCGCCTCCCTTCAACTCAAGGATGTGGCTAGTGAATGGTGGGAAAGCACTGGTCTAGTTGATCATCCCGAGCTGAATTAGAGCATGTTTAAAGCAAAGATGACTGATCGTTTCTTTTCCCGTGCTATGAGGGAGGAGAAGCACAAGGAATTTCTATACCCTAATACCGATGGGTTAAAGGTGACTGAGCTTGCAGCTAAGTTCAATCACTTGTTGCAATATGATGGGCCAGAGGTGGCAAGCGAAGAACAAAAGATCTGGTACTTCCATGGATGGATGAATCCAGAAATCAAACCTCTAATGGTGCATCACGGATGTTCTACGTTAGAACAATATGTGGATGCGGCCTACAAGATAGAGGTCACGCTGGAAGAATCCGCCCAAAAATGGGAGAAGCAAGTTAAAGGAAAGGGTGGGCAACATGACCGCCATGTTAGTACATTCAAGCGACCAGCGTCGCCTACTAAGTTTGAAAAGTCTGGTCATGCTAAGACCGAGACGACTCAGTCAGAATCCGCCAGA
This sequence comes from Rheum nobile, assembly GCA_027886185.1. NCBI lineage: Eukaryota > Viridiplantae > Streptophyta > Magnoliopsida > Caryophyllales > Polygonaceae > Rheum > Rheum nobile. Next base: position 3,709,026 of record WOAB01000103.1, on the reverse strand, counting down.
GGCTCCGGTTGGAGTAGCGGGGTAATTCAATGCCATAACTGTGGTGAAGTTGGGCATAAAAGTATTAACTGTCAAAAGGAAAAGAGGGTATGCTACCATTGTGGAAGGGAAGGCCACATAAAAACATACTGTAGAAAGAAGGGTCAAGGACCAACACAGTCTTATCAAACCTCAAATGTTGGCCATGGACAAAATCCAAAACCAGAGGTATCTGCTCCTGAGCAATCTATGGCTCGTAATAAAGGCAAGGCGCCTATGGAGTCTTCAGGTCAGGGGCAACGACTCTTTGTGATGCGTCAAGCCGATGGGGGAGAACCCTGATCGATTAATTGTGCTTTTGTTAAGCCTTTCCTTAAGATTAAGGAGTAACGATTTGTGTCGATAATCTCCGTAGTTTTGTAGTCTGTCTGTGCGACTATTTGTCAGTTGCTTTAATATAACGTTCAATTAATAAAGAAGTGTTTCCTCGTTTCGGAAATTACTAAATTCGCTATTGTTAAAAATCGTTCATAACTAAACCCCGTGAGTGCCGGAAACAGTATATATCATGTAAGGATAAAGGCTGTCGGACTCATAGGGGAAGAGTATCGTGTGAAAAAAATAGATGTTCGTTCCCTACATGGTTAAACCTAGGGTCGACTCTATTGCTTAAAATCTAAATCCATTCCTAAAATTCTTCTTCATTCCTGGAGTTAATGCTCAAAGAGATTAAGAGTTACCTCTCATATATGTACCATGGACATTGGTTTTGGTAAAAGTGTATAAGGGTGGACTTATGCAAAGTCGTAGGTATTATTTTGGGGAAAATCTAATCGAAGTTCGTTTTGAGGTTTCATAAGGAAACAATATGATTAAATCTTGGATGGATAGTAGATTGTGTGAGGAAAATAAGGATCTTAAAGTTAGAAATAAGTTATTAGAGACAGTTAAACAAACTTTTGGGCTATGAGTCAAGTAATGGACGTCTGAGCCAAATCTAATTGGGCCAAATAATTGAAATTGGTAAGTGGTACTTTCAGAGGATAAAGAGTTATGATACTTGAGAATTTACAAGGTGTGATATTGGGATTCGAGATGAGTGAGTCATCTAGAAGACTTATGGACAACTTTTTGGAGGAAATTAAGTGTAAAGCTATCGTGTTGGGAGTATGCCACTTAAATGTGGGGATTACAGTTTAAGGATAAGTTATGTTAATAATTTCGATAAATTAAAGGAATTAGTGAAGAGGATTGTCCATGTGCGCCTAAGGAGTAAGGTAATAAGCTTACTCGTATAAACTATTAAAGGTTTCGATTGAAGTGACTGAGGTAGTCAACAATGAATCATTTTCAGGATGATACCTTAAGGAATTAAGAGTAATATCTCATATGATGTGTCTCGAGGAAATAGGAATATAAGTGTGGTGATCATGTCTGGATAAAGTTAAGGAAACTTAAAGGTTTAAGTTATAAAGTGATTAAGGATATTAAGTCCAAGTATTAAGGTTAGTTGTAACCCAATTCCATAAGGTATTCGGCCAAGTTTCGGGGTCGAAACTTTTTTTAAGGGGGGGATAATGTAATATCCCTCATTTCTATAAGGATATTTGGGTAATTTTTCCCAAGCCTTCGTTCGGTAAAATTTTCGTTTTCAGAGAAGTTAGGATTTTCCGTAACGTTTATGAGATCCGAAATAATTCCTTTAGTGGTAAAAAATACATTCGATGTATTTTCGGGACTTAGAATATTTGTTTGGATACAAACATATAATTTCCGGGGTTAAAACCATGACCATACATGTTCCCGGACAAAAGTGGGCAAAAGAGGCCGGATTTGACTTTGACCGCACCCGCGGTCAGGCACCGCACCCCGCGGTGGCAGTCGTGTGCAAGACGTGAATCGCCGGCATGTGTGCCGCGTGTCCTTCGTCGTGGCGGTCGCCTGCTCCTTGGCCGGGGTGACTCACCTGCTTGCTTGTGTGCTGCTTGCTGGGCTCTATAAAAGGAGGAGATCTGGAGTTTTTTTAGCACTCCAATCCGAGATTTCTCCCTCTCAAATCTCTCATCTCCATTGTCGCCAGAAAGCTCAAGCTCTCGCCGGAATTTCGAAGCCTTCGCCGGAGCTCTTGTTAGAAGTGGTGGTACACTCAAGGTGGTCCTTTGGAAGTGCAAGGAACCCAGAAGTCGGAGCCACCACGAGTCGAGCTTCGTCGTCTTCCCCGGTAAGCCTTTTCCCTTTCGTCGTCTTCGCCGCTGTAGCTCCACCGCACCCGCGGCAGGGCCACCGCATCCACGGTGTGACTGGGCTCGTGGTGTGGCTTTGGGTGTTGTGGTCTCGATCGAGGCTTCGCTCCTTCGATTTAGTTTGTCTTTCTTTAGATTCGTATATTTGGTTATCAAATCTAACTTAAGGTCTCGTTTGGGTCGATCCTTAGGAATCTGTAATCCCAGATCTGTCCCCGTTTTGGACCCAGGAATCCGTTGTCTTTGAGCTTCGTTAAGCTTCGTTTAAATCTAAGGCAAGTGGCGGTTCGCTCTTGCTTAATCATTCCATGTTCTATTAATTATCAATTATTTTTAATTGTTAACTAAATTGGAGTGAACTGTTGTTTTCGTTTGGGAACTAATTTTATAAATAACGTGATTAAAAGGTGATGTTATAATAGGTTGTATATGTTGCTAGAAACAACACTATTATACTTGTTAATTACCGTGATGGTATTGTTGTGGATTAAATGTAAACTTTACTAATGCTAGAATAGCACGAGTATTCGTAGGAACGATATCCCTTGTAAGGATAGTTGTTTCTATATAATTCTCTTAAGATCGTGACCCATTGCTTCCTATCCACCGTTAAGGATCTGAAGTGTTAAGCACCTTGCTAGTGCAATTTGGGTGGGCATAATTGTCACCCTGTGTATTAAACTTTCGTTGTTATTCGAAACATTAAACTTTCGTTGTTATTCGAGATATTAAACTTTCGTTGTTATTCGAGACCTTAAACTTTCGTAGTTACTCGAGATAATATTAAAAGCCTTAACATTAATTAAAGTTTTGGAACTAGTGCAATTTGGATGGGCATAATTGTCACCCTGAGGTTTAAAGCTTCGTAGTTACTCGAGATAATATTAAAAGCCTTAACATTAATTTAAGTTTTGGAAGTAAATAAGATAAGTGCGGCGACGCACATAATTAATATACCTTCAGACGAGTAGTGCAGCTAGGCAGTAGTGCATCTAGGGAAAACTCGTCTTGACTTTGAAATTATATTTCTTATGCAAATATTTTAATAAAAAGGGTTGTGTTTCTTATGCATATATCTTCCGCTGTTTAACCTTTCATTTAATATAGTTACGCATTTAAGTTTAATTGTTCCGATTAAAGCCTGGGGTGACTTTGGACGGTAATGTTTGAGGTCACTGACGTGTGACACTACTGGTATAAATCGGGGGTGTTACACCTAATCATTTGAAATTATATTTGTTATTTGAATATGTCAAATTACAATCAGTTTTCAAAATTTTCATTTTCATAGGCATTTTATACTCGATTACTTTTCGGCGCATAGGCAAAATTACCTTTCAGCGCATAGGCTCCACACGTTACGTGTGGTTAGGATCCACACGTAACGTGTGGTTAGGATCCCCATGTAACGTGTCGTTATGCTTCACACGTTACGTGTGGAGATGATTGACACGTAACGTGTAAAGCATAGGGTACTCATGTAACGTGGGGAGAGGCTCCTCACGTTACGTGAAAAGAGGCATCATACGTAACGTGGGAAATGACTCCCCACGTTACATGAGGAGAGGATCCCAGCCCGCTATTCTTCTTCCTGTTCGGCTGCGCCTCAATTCCCTCTCCCATGGCGGAGATTTCTCTCTCCTCTCCTCCTACTATCCCTCCTAATCCCCACAAATTGCCTAAACAGAGACAGCGTTCTTCTTCTCTCCTTCAAATACAGCGTAATCGGCGACCCCTTCAATCTCCTCTCCGACTGGAGCTTCACCGACGACACCCCCTGCAACTGGAGCGGCGTCGCCTACTCCCCCTCCGGCGACAACAGGGTCACTGCCCTCTCCCTCCCTAACTCCCAACTCCGTGGCTCTATTTCCCCTGATATCGGCTTCCTCGACCAACTCCCGTGTCTAATCGGACAGTTCCAGAACCTCCAGTTTATAAACCTCTCTGAGAACGCGTTCGTCGGTGAGTTTCCGAGTCAACTCGCCGGGTTGGGGAACTTGACTGTGATTTCACTGAGTAACAACAACTTCTCCGGATCGATTCCGACCGGTCTGGACTGGGTTCGGGTCCTGGATCTGGCCTCGAATTCCTTCAACGGGTCGCTTAGTGCTGATTTTATAGGACGGAGCATTCAGTATTTAAATGTCTCAAACAACCGAATCTCCGGCGAGATTCCGGCGGATTTTAGGAACAACATTCTAGAAAACACAACTCTTGATTTCTCCTATAATAACCTCACTGGGGACATCCCAGACTCTAATCTCTTCCTCGACCAAGAAACGGCGTCGTTCTCGGGGAATCCGGGCCTTTGCGGGGAGGGAGAAGGTGGTTCCAGGTGGGGTTACGGCCGCCAGCGGGGTCGACGAAAGTCTTTGGCTGAAGGGGCTTGGTTTCTTGAGGTCGTTGGCAGAGATAATCTTGAGCTCCAGTATCGGAGAATCCATGGCGGTGTTTCGATCAATCTTTGTTGGACACCGCACGTTACGTGTGGCACCCCTCCACACGTAACGTATGGCGGTGTTTCGATCAATCTTTGCTGGAACCGCACGTTACGTGTGGTTCCCCTCCACACGTAACGTGTGGAGCTTGAACGGGTCTGCTCCCGCACGTAACGTGGGAAACCTTTTTTCACGTTACACGCGAACCTATGCACTGAAAGGCAAAATTGCCTATAAGCCGAATAGTAAGGGCCATTTTATATTGGCGGAGTTACCATTGTACCAAACTAATAATAATGGCCGAGTTATCTTTGACCAATTTGTCGCTTTCGGCAGTTATAGCAATTTATCAAAATACACAAACTACGTATAATTAATTAAACGGCTAATTGGTAAAATAGTGTAAGCTGTAAGGTTACGTTACATTTCATCAATGGAACAATCAATTAATTTTACTTTCGACCCAAAAAAAATCAATTAATTTTACCAAAAAATTGGAACAATCTATTAATGAGACATTTTCTGTTCAATTTTGAACAAAATTATTTTAGATTAGCAACAACCACTGAAATTAGTCTCTTATCCTTTTGCGTAGGGAGAAAACCTGTAGGCATTATCCTCGTAGACAGAAAATTAAGTAACACTCTAATCTTCGTAGGGAGAAAGCTATAAAACAGATCGAAAAGACCTTGTATATACATTTTTACATCTAGAAGGCATATTTTTCCTTGCAGGCCATTGGCGTATTCATTTCGATTAGCTAGTGCCGGTCCACGTCAGAATCTTGTATTTTATGACATGTTTCATCTAGAATGCGAATTAAGATTTTCGGATCGAACTTCTCTTTCATTCGCTTCTTAAAAAATCGTAAGATTATAAAAAAAATATTATAACTCAACCTCATATATTGTAAACTTCTTATTTTTAGAGTGAATTTATTAAAATATAATATATTGGTAGTCATAGTTATAAAAAAAGTCATTTTTCCATGATATTCCGTGGTGACTTTTCAGGTTGTACTCACATCAAAATAGATAAAATAAAATAAAATGAATATATATTATGTTTTAAGTATACATATATATCATCTCATATTGAAGTAATGATATATATATATATATATATAATATACATTTTGTACAGAATGGTTCATAGTCTTGTTGGAATCATATGTAGCCAATGTAGGATATTATATTGGGATCATATAAAATATCAATCTTATCTTAAGTTCTAGCTACTTCCAATAATTTTACCTAGAATTAGAATTATTATACCGTTTTAGATCATAGGATTGTTAGAAACCTGGAATCAAATCTGAATTTTAATAACAAGTGCTTATATGACTATAGATGTCATTACTTACGGCCGGTTAAAATAGAAAATTTTGACACCTTAGTTCAACAAGATAGTGTAATTGATATTGGTAACACTCAACACCATAACTTATATTAATATTCACAACATTTATACAGATACATCATTTATAAAGGGTTTCTTTAGCGTACGTACATACGAACAATCTAATGCTGATAAGAAGGGATTGTATCACACAAACATAATTATTCTCGTATATAGTCTTCATCTAGTAATCACGTACAATGCAGATGCTGAAATGGAAGTTCAACTTAAGTTACATCAACAAACGTAGTTGAAAAGAGAATGCTCTCTTTTGTATAGAGGCTTCACTTCTTGTAAGAAGGAGACTTGTAGTAGGACGGTGGAGAATAGTATTGAGGTGGTGAGTAGTATTTTGGAGGTGAGTAGTATGAAGGTGGAGAATAGTATTGAGGTGGTGAGTAGTATGATGGTGGCGAGTAGTATTTTGGAGGCGAGTAGTATGATGGAGGTGAATAGTATTTGGGAGGTGAATAGTAGATGGGCGGAGAATAGTATTTCGGGGGCGAGTAGTATGAAAGAGGAGAGTAATAGGAAGGTGGAGAGTAGTAATTTGGAGGGGAGTAGTAATTCGGGGGAGAGTAATATTTCGGAGGCGAGTAGTATGATGGTGGTGAATAATATGCTGGAGGTGAGTAGTAATTCGGTGGCGAGTAATACGAGTCATATTCGCCAGCTATAGCAAGGCCGATGAGGAAACTCAGAGCCACCACGAAGGTGATTAACTCCGAAAGCGCAGCCATGGCGCTTATAGGCTAGACGTGTAAAGAGAACTCCGGGATGATATCCCAAATGGTTGTTGTCTCTCAAGTAGAAGTGTGGTTTGTGTGTATCCTTCATGGTTATGAGATTTGTACTATTTATAGAGTTACTTTTGTACTTCCTTGGAAATGGTCTTAATAATGTCAATTCATATTACATCTGCAGACCGTGATTGAAAGTTACATATTGTGAGACTAGTACATGTATGAATACAAGACTATTTCACATTGTTGAATTGGCTAAACATTTCTGCATTTGATTACGTTAATTATTAGATTATGGAAGGTGTTTGGTCATGGACAAAGTATATTTAAAATTGTAAACAAAATAAAATATATACATCTTGACCAATATATATATATATATATATATATATATAGAGGCACGCTCAGGTAAAACGACTCTTATGGTGAAACAAGTGTACAATTATGGACTGTCGGATTGAGAGTATTGGATGGTTGGATTTGGAGAGTATAATAAGGATGTATGGGGCGGTTTTCATGGGATAGAATATCCCTACTGATTTTCTAAATTTTTAAAAATTAAAAACCTCCAAAATAGGCAGTTAGAAGGAGATTGGAGAGAGAAAACGTAGATCCTCCAAAATAGGCAGTTATTCACCATCATCTTCCACACAGAGCTTCGATCCAGAAATTTCTAAACCGTTCTGCATATCGACACGAAACATCTGTATATCGACACGAAAAATCTGCATATCGACACGAAAAAGATGAATATTGTTATATATAATTTGCATATATGTTAATCTTGTTCATGTTCCATCGTATATAATGCATCGACTGAATTGAAATACAATGTGTTAATATCAAAGCACATTATCTGAATATCGTTCAAGTATTATTGAATAACTGTTATTCGTGATCATGGACCATGGTCAATCGTATATATACTGGTATTCAAAAACATTGAACAGATATGCACAATGTGGTAATTGATATTCCAATTTAAAACATACAAGTATATTCTGCATATCACTGTACAAGGAGAAAGAGATTGGAGAGAGAAAAATTGCATATCATACAAGTATACTCTGCATATCATTGTACAAAAAATGCATATCCCATCCACACAAATGAATATCATATTTATGGTCAAGGAAATAATCCATAATTACAAATTGCATATCATACAAGTGTATACTGCATATCACTGTACAATAAATGCATATCCCATCCACATAATTGCATGGCCGGACTCAGCGAGATCTTCCTTGGTTGCGCCCGCGGCTTCCTTTCCGCGCCCGCGGCTTGTTCTTCTCAGCTTCTGACGAGAATATCACTCAGCGAGATCTTCCTTGGCCGCGCCCTCGGCTTATTCTGCATATCAATATATAGAAAATGCATAACTCATCCACACAAATGGATATCACAATCACAACTAATGAAATAATCTATCATAAAAAATTGCATATCATACAAGTATATTATGCATATCAATTTATGAAAAATGCATATCCCATCCACACAAATGAATATCATATTCACGGCCAAGGAAATAATCCATAATTACAAATTGCATATCATACAAGTATATTTTACATATCACTGTATGGAAAATGCATATCACTTCCATACAACTGAATATCACATTCACGGCCAGAAACATAATCGATAATCACAGAATGCATATCATACAACAGTTTCGCTTGTTCAGACACATTTAAACACATATTCCTCACACAAGATAATCAATCCAAGCACAATATTAGCACAAAATATCCAAAGCCAACTGAGGTGACCACCTTAATTCAAAGTAAATCATAATTATCCAAATATAACCAAGGTCACCAATCACTGTCAAAGATATGTCAGGCAAGCCATAACTAATACCACCACAAGTACAATCTCAGATGGAAACCACAAGATCAGACACCAATTTGGGCAAATCAAACCAAACACAACAATTATACTGCCAATCCAATTCAAAAGATGAAGTAATTAATTTAGACATGAGGAGTAAAGTGCACGCACCAATACACCAATACAATTCAAGTCGAGGGCGTCTCCGAAGATTTGGGCGCGACAGACAGTAGCAGACCGGTGGGGTCATTGGGTGCGGTGGCTCGCAAAGAGAGGCGGTGTAGGCAGGTCGCGGGCGGGTCTAGAGGCGAACAAGGATGGTCCCGCGGTGTGGTTGCTCGGGTTCGCCGGATCTGTGGTGGGGTGATGTTGGTGGTGGAGGTCGTCCGAGCGGTGCAAAGGTGTGGTCGGAGGGGAGAGGATGGATCGCCGGCGGTCTGGTACAGGGCTCGGTGGAGAACAGGGGCGGTGCGGTGGTGGTGGGTGAGATGGAGAAGAGGGGCGGTGTGTGGGGTGGTTGGCAGTTGGTCTGGCGTGGACAGGGTCGAGGTCGATCCGGGGCTGGTGCGGCTCGGTTGGTGGTTCGAGCGGAGGTTCAGCGGTGGCGGGACTGAGCAAAAGAAAAACAAGGGAATGTGGAAACCGAACCGCAAGTCCGCAACGCCTCGTAGTCCACCTCAGAGCAGAAGTGCCGCCGGCGAGCCTTGGCCACCATGCTTCACAATGACTTCGGGAAGACGATTTAGGGGAGGCAAATTCCGGGAGAAGACGACTTCAAGCTTCACAAACGATCTTCAAAGGAGGCGATTTTGGGGAGTAGATTTAGGAGCTTTAATTTTGGAAACGTAACCTCCAAATGTGATATATGGGAAGATGAGGGATAGAAGCAAATCCCATAAAATTAGGAAGGTGTGGTAATCGGGTGTGGGTGAATCTACCCCCTAATTTTGTACCTCCCTAGATTAAATCCCAGCCATCCATCTTAAACTAATCCAATGCTCTATATTTATCCACTCGTTTCACTATAAGAGCTTGTTTTACTAGAGCATAAATCTATATATATATATAGATCTATGCTCTAGTAATATATATATATATAGATCTATGCTCTAGTAAAACAAGCTCTTATAGTGAAACGAGTGGATAAATATAGAGCATTGGATTAGTTTAAGATGGATGACTGGGATTTAATCTAGGGAGGTACAAAATTAGGGGGTAGATTCACCCACACCCGATTACCACACCTTCCTAATTTTATGGGATTTGCTTCTATCCCTCATCTTCCCATATATCACTTTTGGAGGTTACATTTCCAAAATTAACGCTCCTAAATCTACTCCCCAAAATCGTCTCCATTGAAGATCGTTTGTGAAGCTTGAAGTCGTCTTCTCCCCGAAGTTGCCTTCTCCCGGAATTTGTCTCCCATAAATCGTCTTCCCGAAGTCATTGTGAAGCATGGTGGCCAAGGCTCGCCGGCAGCACTTCTGCTCTGAGGTGGACTACGAAGCATTGCGGACCTACGGTTGTTCTTCCTGGTGGTTGTTGCTCGCCCGACGCTGGCCAGGTAACTTCTCCTTCAATCTTCATCTCCGACCTCCGGTTACCGATTATTGTTGTTCATCCTCCTCCGATTCTTATTCCGCGTTGAAGCCCTAATTATAGTCTGGCATTGCTGTCCATATTTTTCCTGATTGAATATATCATGTATGTGAGAGAAATGTGAGTATGTAACTGTTTGAGAATTTAGGATTCTATGCACTTCTTCTTCCTTCTCGTCTTTCTCTCAGTTGCTCTTAGATATTCATTTTCTTCAATGAAGTTCACGTGGATTATTTCTCATTTTTTTGTTTATTGCACATCGAATTAGACAGAATTACAGCGGCTTCAACTGAACCAAGGAATTGCGTTGTGTAGGTGGCGACCAGGTCTATTGACATGGTTGATCGTTTGTCAATTGGTAAATTAACTATCCTGCAGGCTTTTTTAGATGGTGGAAGCTCTAATGTTAAACCCCAGTAAGTAGTCCTTACTCTGAGTTGCCGTGAAAGATTTTTTCTTAGTTTCGATTGATGCGTGTTTGATGAAATGTTCCATTGCCAATTTGCCATCTTCTGTTTTTATTGCATTCAGTGTGGCTTTGTTAATGAATTTTCAGTTTAATATTGGTGTATCTTCTTTTTTTTCTTGAAAAATGAAGATGATCTCGCTGGCCGTGATAGATTATCGAAAAAAGAAGAAGAAGATCTCGCTTTGCCAATTTTCTGTTTAATTTTCAGTGTGGCTTTGTTAATGCAATTTGTTATTATAGATTATTTCACTGGCCGTGATTGTGATATTCATTTGTGTGGATATGATATGCATTTTTCATACATTGATATGCAGAATATACTTGTATGATATGCAATTTTTTATGATAGATTATTTCATTGGTCGTGAATGTGATATTCATTTGTATGAATGGTATATGCATTTTCTATACATTGATATGCAGAATAAGCCGCGGGCGCGGAAAAGAAGCCGCGGGCGTGGCCAAGGAAGATCTCGCTGAGTGCCAGGAAAGAACAAGTCGCGGGCGTGGTTCAAGGGCAGCGATCGCGGTCATGCAATTATGTGGATGGGATATGCATTTTTTTGTACAGTGATATGCAGAATATACATGTATGATATGCAACTTATAATTATGGATTATTTCCTTGGCCGTGAATATGATATTCATTTGTGTGGATGAGATATGCATGATACCGAATAACAGATATTCAGAAATACTTGAACGATATTCAGAAATACTTAAACGATATTCAAATAATGTATTTTGATATGCACACTTTTTTTTCAATTCAGTGGATGCATTATATATATAATGAATAAGCACTCACAATACTTGAATATCAGATATAGCACAGTGAATATCAGCATGAATACGATTGAACAAGAACAAAATAAACAGATATGCAAAGAACATGTAACGATATTCACATTTTTCGTGACGATATGCATAATGTTAATTTTTAACTAATTAAATGTATTGATATGCACGAACTTCCACTGAATATGCGTATTAACTAAAAACACAGTGAATAACGCAGATCGCGGTGGAGGCTTGGGGAATAACGCTTATAGGGATATGCAATATCTTTCTCTCTCCAAATCTACATTAAACTTCCTATTTTGGAGGCGGTTATTTAATAAAATTAAAAAAAGCTTTTGTGCTATTTATTCCATGATTCACACCCCCAGTATACCCTATTTTCTCTCTCCTAATCTAATCATTTATCACCCTCAATCCAACGCTCCAAAATTATCCAGTCATTTTACCACAAGACTGGTTTTACCTGAGCGCCCCTCTCTCTATACGTACGTACTATCATTAATCATCAATTGAATAAATCTTCGTTCCGAATTTTGTAGAGTTCATATTATAAGAAAATTACTTGTTAAAAGGTTAGTAGTTGAATATGACTCAGTTAATTGTATCGATCTCCTTTCAACCTTTTACCGAATGAATCAGTATATATTATGATTTTTGGACACTTTCAACAAAATGTTAACTTAAGCGACAATTAACTAACAAGACTTTCTCTTTATAACGTAGAGTGGTTCAAGCGTTTATTATTTTTATTGTGTAAAAATGTAAAATAAGGATAAATATAGGCTACTAGTTCAAGGGAAAGGTATGACTAATTAAAAAAAATTACGGAAATTTTGTCTGATAATCCTGAATTTTTGACTTTTTCGCGAAATCTCCTAAGGTTTTGACAATTTCGCCTGATTTTTGACATATTTCGCAAAGTAATCCTGAATTTTTGACTTTTTTCGCGAAATCCCCTCAAATTTTGATCGACAATTTCGTGTGGTAACTCTGAGTTTTTAAAAGTTTCGCCGGATACCCCTCCATCCATTTCACTTAAAAAAACGTTAACTTTAATAGATTTTTTTCCACAAAATACCCAAATCGTTAAATACAAACAGTTTCATTTAAAAAAAAACCCTAGATTTAGGGTTTAAGTATAGGGTTTAAGATTTATGTTTAGGGTTTGAGGTTTAGGTTTAGGCTTTAGGGTTAGGGTTTTCACGAAATATCTAAATTGTTAAATACAAACGGTTTTGGATTTTTTTTAAATAAACCATAAACCCTAAAAACGTTTTAAGGGTTAAGGATTTAGGGTGTAGGCTTTATATTTAGGGATTTAGGGTTTATATTTAAGGTTTTGAGTTTATATCTACACACTTAAAATAAATATAAACCCCAAAACCCTAAACCTAAACCCCAACCCTAAACCCCAAAGTCCTAAACATAAACCCTAAACCCTACACTTAAACCTTAATCCCTTAACCCTAAAAACTCTTTTAGGGTTTAGGGTATATTTTTTTAAAATGAAATCGTTTGTATCTTACGATTTGAGTATTCTGCGGAAAAAAAATTAAAGTTAACGTTTTTATTTAGTGAAATGGATGGAGGGGTATCCGACAAAAAAATTAAAAACTTAGGGTTATCACACGAAATGGTCAAAACTTAAGGGGATTTCACAAAAAAGTCAAAAACTCAGGGTTACTAGGCGATATATATCAAAAACTCAGGGTTGCCAGGCGAAATTGTCAAAACCTTAGGGGATTTCGCGAAAAAGTAAAAAACTCAGGGTTACCAGGCAAAATTTTTGATTTTTTTTATAAGTGATACGGTACATTTTTGTAAATATCGAGTTTTTTTTAGTCATTTTTTTTCTGAACGCAATGTGCTAATGTACCTAGGTTCATAAATATCGTAGTACAAGTTCATAAACTATATAATAGAGGTTTACAAACTGTACACTACATGTTTACAAACCAACTTTATACTAAGATTCACAAACATTAATTATGCTATAGGTTCACAAAATTATACTTGGGATCACAAGACTCACAACGCGTTATTAAAATGTATGTTTACTCTGTTTATTACATGTGAACCTTTTAATATATTAAGTATGAACCCTTGGTGTGTAGTACATATATATGAACCTTTAGTCTAATACATAGGAACCTCTAGTGTACTATTTGTGAATTTGAAACATAGTTTATAGTTATTAATCATACACTTTTTTTGCGTTTAATATGTACGCTATCAAATGTGAACCTTTGGTATATTAAGTATGAACAAGTAAAAAATATGAACCTTGGCCTATGTATTTCATATATACAACTTTGAGCACGTTCATGTTTAAGCACATTTTTCATTGGTCTATAGAGTCCATATGTTACATGTACAATGTTCATGTAAAGTCATATGAGGTTCATATATATTCTTCTAAGAACTATATTTTTTTTTCTATATTGTGCACCATAAAAATAAACTAGAGTTCATATATTATCATCTATGATACATTTTTAATAACATCAAGTTTCATATCATAGAAAATGGATGTTTAAAGACAAATCCATAATTATTGAATATTCATGTGTATTTGGGTAATTAAAGCTAAGGAGAAAGCAAAATAAAAAAAGAGGTCGCATGCTCCTCTTGAATCTCGAGAGTTCATGACTTCTTCCACCCCCAAGCTTCTACCACTGGGCAGCCTGGGCTACGTATTCCATCTCAAACAAACAACATTAATTTTTTTTAAACACACGAAATCCATTTAATCGGACGACCCATATTCGTCAGCATTAATCACATTAACCGTCCACATATGATCTGTACTCGATCTATCATATATAAGAAAAGTATATATGAATACTTTGTTCAATATTACAATTTACAAGTATATATCTCATTTATCATATATATTTTTCGAAATTTACATATGATATAGCTTACATAATTTTTTTACCAAAAACAACTTATATACTCTAATTATGAATAGATTATTATCTCAATGATTATATAGTACGTACATACATTCTTATCTTACTAACTAAATTTTATTTATAAATAAACATAATTAATATTACGGTTTTTCTAAGAGTACATGTTAAATAGCTTATTATGAAAATATTTGCTAGATATTACTAATTTAGATATTTTAACTTTTTAGTGAATGTGTTTGAGCTTTTCTATTGGGTAATATACGAGTATGCTTGAGTTTATGTATTTTTTATTATTATTCTATTGTATATTAAATAGTTCATGTATGTAAGTTTATTGAACGCTATATAAGAATAATATGGTAAATTGGTTTTTCTATTTCAATTTCTTAATTTATTAAGAATATTTTTTTTTAAAAAATTATCCCATATGCAATTATAAGAAACCCAATAGATTATTTATTCCCATAAATAATACGGTAAATAGGTTTTTCTATTAAGAATATGAGTTTGGATCATATGAGAAAATGACTTAGGGTATAAAATGGGGAGCAATGACAACCATTGGATTTAGTTGATTCAATGGCTAAGATTAATACAAGGATTTGACCCAGCCGGTGGCATTTTTGTGAATATCTTAACTTTTATTTCGTTTTACAATTTACCCCTTTGTAGACCTTGTGATCTCCTTCTTCCCACGCCTTCTGCTCGCAGCTCGACCGCCATTGTCAACACCTTTGTTCTTTTCGATTCTGGAAATCGGCGCACCATTCATCTTCCTCTATCCAAATTGTGATGTTTAAAGGTATTTATGTTTTATCTCTCTTCCTCAATTTGTTGTTTCCCTCGATTTAGTGTTTGCACATTGAGCAAATTGTTCGTGAATATGTTGTTGCGACTTGATTTGTGTTTGCTCGCGATTTCTGTGTGAATTTGTGATTAGGATATCAAATTTATCATCTCAATTGTGATCTCTAATGTGTGAATTGGTTGTTTCATACCTTTCTCTTTGTGTTTTGACATTGGGACTTGGATGCTATTAGTCGTGTTTTATTTTTAATTGAGCATAGCTGTAACTTGTGGTCTTTCCTTCTTCCTCTTTCTATTTTGACGTTGGCACTTAGATATATAACATAGTCGTGCTCTGCCTTTCTTCTGTATTAACAATTGTCCATCCATTCCAAAATTGTTAGTTCTGCACCATTGTATACTAATTGTGCACTTATTAGTCGTGTTCTATTTTTAATTGAGCACAGTTGTTACTTGTGCACTTTTACTCTTCCTCTTTGTGTTTTTGTATCATCATTGTTATTCCTTTGTGCTTTTTATATTGAGATTTGTCATTTTTGTGTGTTCCTTCCAAAATGTTGTTCGTTCTGCACCACTTTGTATTATCTATGCACTTATTGCCATTATTTTAATTTTTACGTGGTGCTTCTTTTCTCTCCGTTGTTGATTCTGCCCTGTCGAATGTTGTGTGTGGTGGTGTTGATTGTTCTTCATTTGTTGAGCCAGATAATTGTGAGAACTATCTGATTCTAGTCTAGCAAGGACAAACAATGTACTTTTCCCCTCTTTTTACATAAGGTATGAAACCTTTTATATATTGGTCATACATTTACTACATTTGTAGAAGATATGGATTTTTACTAGCGTTATGTAGCGAAATGTGGGTTTGATGTGCTCAATGGTTGTTTCCACAAGGACAATAAGGATCATATTGTGGTTTTGAAAGTACTTAGTTGTACTAGATAAGGCTATAAAGTTGGTCAAAATAAACCTAGTGAATGCACCAAGGTTTCAAATAGGATTGGTTGTAATACAAAAATCATTTTCAAATTCCTTGGAATGTATGGGTATATATTGAAATCATTTGAAGATTATCGGGTTTGTTGATGATCCTTATAGGCAGTTTATGAAAACCAATAGAAATGTGGACCTTGGCCATAAGAAGTTTATGATGAATTGTTCAAGAGTAAATATAGGTCCTGCTAAGTGTTATACATTGTTACAGAAATTGTTGGTGGCTATGGAAATATTGGAGCTTCTGTGGTTGCTTTTAAAAACTTTAGGCCAAACTTGTTGGGATATTTTTGGTCACTTGTTTGATTTTTCTCAAAGGTTTTAAAATTCCTTCTAAAGCCTATTAGCTCAAAAGGTAGTGCAATGTGCTTAGTGCACATGAAATGAGTTCGAATCTCACATAGGCTACAAGAGTAAAATCATGTTTTGCACATACGTTGTCAAATTATGTTTTATTTATGCACTTTTAGTAATTAGTTTTGCACTATTACACACAAAACATGCACTTTTATACATATTTTAGCAAGACAACATTCAATTTAAGCAGGATCTTGACACTACCAATCTTCTTCCCATGGAAGAACATTAGGATTGTTTATACCTTTTCCTATGAAACATTCAAGATCATCAAGTGGATTTGCAATTAGCCTTCCAATTCCTCTACCTTGAGAATAAGGATGTGAATAGTCACAACAAACATGTTATCTCACGACATCTCCACCACCAAATCCTCGACCATGACACAAATCTCCAGGATTTTCAAAATTGGTACGGTATCTACGATCAATATTTCTATGGCGTGTAGGAGAGCACAAAGAAGACAAAAAACATGTAATGTGGAGGATAAAAGCATATCCAAGATGACAGAATATTCACATTTTCACTAGATGCCAGAATATGAATATGTAATGAAAAAACAAATTTTAAATACTCTATTCAGTTTTTTTTCCATCATGATTTTAAATATCAAACAAGTTTTAATACATAGAGAGATTTCTCCTCAATAGTTGTTGATAAAAAAGGCAAAACAAACAGTTCAAATAACATTGGACCATGTCAAAGAAACAATGTTTATTTATTTATTTATAGATTTACACAAATAAGGTTGTACCAATTACCAAAGTCACTATAATCAATCCATACATTGCCCCCATTTCTTCAATTCTATGATATTTAGTGTGGAGCATAATGTTACTAGATTTTACAATGGATGGCTTAATTCGTATATTGATTTTATTATTTTGATATCAATAAAAAAGAGAAAATCAAATATTACATACCACACATGCACTTTTATACAATGATTTATCAAAAGCAAGATTTGTAGTCTATGAGGGATTTGAACCCACATCCATGTGTATCAACACAATACTCTACCATTTTAGCTAATAGGTTGTGACAAAAAACAACTATTTGGATCTACACCACTTTATACAAAGCACATTCAAACTTGAATAGAAGCATTTATCCCAAAATAAGCCAAGAATTCATCAAATCATTTAATTATGCACATTACATAGCAAACAATATTTTACACTTCAAGCACTAAAGTATGCACATTTAACACTTAGATATGTACACTTAATATGAAGACATGCACATTAGGCACTTAGATATGCACACTTAATATGAAGACATGCACTTTTAAGCACTTAATTATGCACATCTAATAGCAAGACATCACTATGCACATGCAGTTAGATATGCACACGTAATATGAAAACATGCACTTTTTATTCACATCTAATAGCAAGACATCACTATGCACGTTAGACACTTAAGTATGCACATCTAACATCAAGACATGCACTTACGCAATCTTACAACATAAACTTGTTAGAAACAAGATGAGCTTTTAGTTTTTCACTAGTTTTTATTTCACATCTAATCTGCACATCGCAAACCATACATATGCACTTGTTAAGCTTAAGTATGCACTAGAATTTGACAAATAACAACAGACAAATATATCACTTCACACTATATATAGGAATATGCACATATATCACTTCAGGGTATAGGTGAAAATATGCACATGTTATAGTTAGATACGCATTGTAAAAATCAAACGATACACATAAGGTTCGCACTACTAAGTGTACCTTATTTTCAAGAGGTAAACACAAAACTTCAAATTCTACTCGACTAATTCTTATGTGTTTCAACATATGAACCCTAGAAATCTCTTTTCACTCAAACTAAAGTATCACGACACAAGAGCCCCAATTTTAAACACATGAAACCTAATTTGAACACATTAACCCTAAATCTGAACACATGAACCCTAAAACACATCATTGAACAAACACAAACTAAAACTTAGAGAAGTTTACCTTGATTTTGTTTTCCCTTATGTTTCGAAGTGTTTTCTTCACTCTCTATTTCGCTTCTTCGCTTTCTTCAAATTATCGAATCTTCAAGCAATTTTTTAGATAAACGATAAGGAGAGTACAAATGGATGAATATTTGGAAGCTAGATTTAGACTTTTACTACGACTTTGGATGAAGAAGATTGGAGACAAGGTGGAGAATCAAGAAGTGATTTTGAGAGTTAGGTTTTTGAAGGAACGCGTTTTCAAAATCAGATAAACTCATAGGGGAAGGGTTATTTTGTGCATTTATGGGAAGGGTAGCGTTTTGGTAATAATTACAACATGGTGCCACTCTAATGAACTTGAATGAAGTGTATATGTTTTGTTGATATTTTGAGCCAACTGACCTGTCTTAATCGTAACCACCGATTTAGCTCATCCAACGGTCCTAAATATTACTCACTTTATACCTGCCAATATATATGCACCAAAACCATACTCTTAAGAATATTTTATGAAAATACTATTAACTAAATTATTTATGAGGCCAGGTATATTATTTATTCGCATAAATATTATATTTAGCCGGATAAATAATAAAGAAAAAATGATTAAAGAAGCACAATAGAGATCATGAGCCCAATAAGGAGCTTACCCTAATTAAAAAGGTATTTAAGGTCCTTATAAGACCTAGCTTTTGATTCTAATTCTAATTCTCATTCTCTACAATCTATTGGCTGTCTCCACTGAAACCTAAGAGCACATGACTGACTTGAGTGTCGGAGGAGCCTTAGGGGAGATTCAGCCCTCCCGTTGACTCTTTTTTTGGGTGCGGACTTGTTCGTTGATCAAGTCCTCGGGAGATCTATCGTCACCGGTTTCCTTAATCTTCATGGTACAGATTTGTGCTACCACAGTTTCTAACCAAATTCTATATTAATTTTCCAATACAAAATCTTAAATTATTCTTTTACCTTATACAAAAGAGAGAATGATTTAGCATTTTCACGCATACATGCATTTTACAAATTTCCTAGTGCTCTTTATTTAATTGGGATTCTACAATCTACACTCGAATCTTTACTCAGTGTTATCTATAAATGGTTTTAAGAGTGTCTAAGCGCAAGGGTCAAACACGAAAGGATATGTGGTAGCATGAATTTGTACCATAATAAATATTGATGATGACGACGAGAATCCGCAACTCCGACGATCCTAGTCTTTCCTGATCTCTTTTCCGGTGTCATACGAACCTAGAGAAAGGCCAAAAGGCGGGACTTTCTCCCTCGGAAGATCCTCCGACGCTCAAGTCAGATCTCATTTCGTAAGATGGAGGCTAGGGTTAGGATTACCTCTTTTATGGTGGAAGCACATTAAATGAGCATCCCTTCTCTTTGATGGGCCCATAATCTATATTGGGATTCTTTAATCACATCCTTTAATGTTTATTATGTTGAAATCGTATAATTAATACAATTCAATAATATACCTCCTCAATTTGCCCATCGGGCTTTGAAGGCTCATAGAGGCTTGAGAGACCGAATATAACTTAGCTATATTAAGGCATGGTGTCTTTGGTCAGTCTTCATGAAAACAACTGGCGTAATTCCAGTCGAGGCAACTGCACGGGCGTGCGGTAAAACGCACGGCCGTGTGGTTGGTAATTTTTCCAAATTATTTTAGTCGAGGCCACCGCACGGACTGTGCAGTAAAACGCACGGCCGTGCGGTCTTCGAATATTTTTTGTTGCCCTCAAGTCGAGGCCACTACACGGGCCGTGCAGTAAAATGCATGGTCATGCGGTCGTGGATCTTTCCGTTTGCCACAACGTTGCACCTCGCGCCTTATCGACTCTTTGTGTGTCTTTTGCACTTGCTTGAACAAGCTCCATTGCTACTTTACGTATGCCCTAGACTAATTTCTGCAGGCCCCCGGGCTACTTAGTTGTGTGTACAATTACATCCATGGGCTACTTGATGTACAACCTTAGGCTACTCGGTTTTGTGTACACCCCTGGGATACTTGATGTACGCCCCTGGACTACTCGTTTTTGTGTACACCCCTAGGTTACTTGATTTTGTGTACACCCCTGGGCTACTCAGTTTTGTGTACACCCCTGGGGTACTTGATGTACGCCCCTGGGCTACTCGTTTTTGTGTACACCTCTAGGCTACTTGATGTACCCCCTGGGCTACTCGTTTCCGTGTACACCCCTGGGCTACTTGATGTACGCCCCTAGGCTACTCGTTTTTGTGTACACCCTTAGACTACTTAATGTACGCCCCTGAGCTACTCGTTTTTGCCCTCAACTTGTGCGTTCTTTTTTACGAATATGAATATCATCAACCTGTGCCGGTGTGTCCGTGGCAGCCTGTGCCACTTTTCCCTTTAAGCAGCTCGTTCTCCTGCGGCCCGAAGGCTAATAGAAATAAGATGACAGCTCGTGTCCATGCGGCTCGTAGGCTAATAGAATAGGATGACAGCAACTCGTGCCCCTACGGCCCGTAGGCTAATAGAATAAGGTGACGGCAGCTTGTGCCCCTACGACCCGTAGACTAATAAGATGGCATCTCGTGCCCCTGCAACCCGTAGGCTAATAGAATGGCACGTCGTGCCTCTGCAACCCGTAGGCTAATAAGATGACATCTCGTGCCCCTGCAGCCCGTAGGCTAATAGAATATGATGACAGGTCGTGCCTCTACGGCCCAAAGGCTTGCTGTTCAAACAACCTTACTTTTAACGTTGCGGTTGTCGGTATTTCATAAGTAGCATTTGATCATACTCCCAAGGAATTGACAAGCTTTGCGATGTATCACATGTCTCGCTTTAGTTAGCGGTTTACTCCCGAATTTGTGCCGACATAGCATAAAAATGCATATTTATTGTCACAGTAAGAGAAAATTATTCTAAATATACAATCTTCATAAATCAAATAACTTTATTTAAATTGAATACGTTTGGGGACGAATATAACGTTCGGTTTGAACTTGGACTGATATGTGGATTGGGCTTAAAAGTCCATATATACTTCGACTCACTGGGGTCTGTCTTTCTTTTGCAATTTGGAAAATTGCAATAGAGCAGATCGGCACTCCATTAACCCCAGATCATCTCATTGTTGATATATACTATTACCGAGCTATGTTCGACCGCAGAAAAGACCCTTTTCAAGCCATTTAATCCAAAATCTGACCACACCATCGTCTTGCTCGTGCTCAAGTTAGTTGAACTCGTTGTGACATTGTTGGGAAAACTCTTAATCAGTATATTAACTCATTGGTTATATGTTCGAGTTTAGCAATCTTTGTTCTATAATTTGAGTTTATATTTCAGAGTACGTTTTGATGTGATTCGACCTGAATTAACCAGCCTTAATTCAATTGACAGGCTAGTGTTGAAGATAAAATCGGAGAATATAAAACCATACAAACCAGAATAAATAGTTAAGGCATATATATATTATATATAAATAGAAGTGGGATCAGGTGAGAAGTGGTCTTAGGGTGCGAAATAAGAAGTAATTTCGGCCGTCCTTTTTTTTTCTTTCTTTTTTTCGGTCAACAATTTTTATTTTTATTTTCATTTTCGTCCCCTGATCATTCTGGAATATCCTATATAGAAGGTTCACAAATAAACACTAAATGTTCATTTATTTATACATTCACGTTCACAAATAAGCATTAAATGTTCAAAGACATGTGTTTGAACATGATCATGTTATATGTGAACTTTACGGCACATAAAATGAACATGTAATACTTATATGTGAACGTCAATAATTGTCTATTCCAGAACGATCAGAGACAATAAATAAATAAAAATTAAAAACTGTTGACCGAAAAAAAAAAGTTTGCCGTATTTACGGTTATGCCACCGTGTCACTATTCACTCTTTCCCCCCTTTTTTTTAACAGTACCGTCCATTGAACATTACCCCCCAGATAATGAACATTACCGCCTAGATAATAAACATTTGGTGTCAATTTATGAATGCGACCGTTTCACACTTCGCACCGTAAGAATATTTCGTACCCGAACCTCCCTCTCTATATATATATATTAGCAATATCTTACAACATGTAGCATTCATGGATAATATCTTACAATAATATATATATATATATATATGCGACATAGGCTAGGAGAACAAACTATAGGCTAGGTGCATGTTGTTGCTTGAAGAAAATGGTACATATATATATCATACAGATGTATATTTATTGCAATCTTCCATCTTTAATAACCTCCATGCGAACGGACAATCAACTACAAAGCATCACAGCTGGACTCAAAGGAGAAAGAGTTACTTCCTTTTGTAATAGGGAGGTGGGGGAGACGAGTAGTCGTACGACGGAGGAGAGTAGTCGTACGAAGGTGGCGAGTAATATGCTGGCGGGGAGTAATACGAAGGTGGTGAGTAGTCATACGAAGGCGGCGAATAGTAGTATGAAGGTGGTGAGTAATATGTGGGAGGAGAGTAGTCGTATTCATCGGCCATGGTAAGGCTAGCAGTGAAGCTTAGAGCCACCACCACAAGGGCTAGTAACTGTGAAAGTATATCCATGATACGGTGATTTCAAATGAGCAAGAGAACTAGGTTTTCTGATGAGGGAAATAATCTTCACAAGATTAAGATATGTGGGTGTATCTTCTTGGTAAGATTTAAACATCTTATATAGAGTCTTTGCTCCTTGTTTATGAGGAATTGGTCTTGACAATGTCCATTCATGTTACGTTTGCTTAATCAGATTGTATGTTATATATTGCCCTAGTTGTATATATGTTTATGGATTGGATACAGCCTACAAGACAATTTCCAACTATTGACTTGGTTTCACATTTCCTATCGATCGAGTAATTTAGTTATTAAATTATTAATGCTGTTTTTGGAAAAGCTAGATAATTGTATTTCATGTAACCATGTACAAAATTACTAATATATTAATCTTGCATCATGGGATGATTATATACCGATTAACTATAATATATTTAAGAGTAAACTTTAGTTTTTGGTCGACGAATTGTATATCAGTAAAATTTGTTGTAGACCCTTAACCTAACCCTTCGTTAATAATGAGTTTCTAATTTGGCTTCTTAGTTTGTTGTTGATTAGTTTTTAGGTGGTGACAAGTGATAACCCATAATAAGTATTTATTTCTTATCTTTCTCTTCAAACAACCTTTAATTTTTTATTATCTTTTTCTTGTTTGGTAAAAGTTGTTTTTTGGGTTGAAATCAATGGTGACCTAATTCGTGAAGGAATATATTCTTTAATCAAGATGACAATTATTAATGTTCAAATATGATTAATAATTGAGATTTATAATCCGAATATTTTAGGTAGTCTTAGTTCTTTGTTAGAAGTCAACTTTGACTTATGGGATAATTTAGATTTGACCCATTGTTATTATATCTGGATCCTATAAGGTCACACACAATAGAGTAATTGGGATAGATCAAAGCAACCCGAGACCCATACTGGGAATGAGATTTTCGGCTATGACTAATAAAGTGAAAGATTGAATTTTATCAATTAATGATAAAGTGTTATCTATTACTTAATGATAAAAAAATATCTTGTGAGATCTATGGTATGTGATAGTATAATATATTAGATATATTTTTACATGCCTTCCAAAATAAAAAGATTAAGAGATAGCTAACATTGATTAGCCAAGCAATTCACGTGAGAAGTGATTCACGTGAGATTGCAATTCAAATCAAAGCCACAATTTCACTTGCAGCCGTGACATCGCCCTGGTGCCAAGAACGGAGATTGACCTATTCCCGCGTCCTAGCAGACGTAACTCAGACGATCTAGATTCGTGCTCACAATTAATTGAGGTTATATTCTCTAAGGTGATCCCGGAAAGAAGTTTTACATCAAAAGATATGTAACTCTTTCATATATGATTCGTATCAAGTTTACGCATGAGATCCTAAGTTAGATGTTAGAAAGTTGTTTTCTGAAATTCCGCTTAAAGCATTTAAAATTCCTAGAGTGGTATCAGAGCCTCTTACATAAATTGATATGATCATAATTAAAGTTGTTAATTTTAATGCATGTTCTTGATTATTTTGGTTCAATTTAGTGGTCAAATTGATATATGGATTAACTTGTATGATTAAAATTGTGATTTTAATTGACTGGATGCATAAAGTTATGACTTTCATATATATATATAATACTCGAAAATTAGCCCTTTGTAAACCAAAAAATTATGTGTTAGAAATCTGATTTTTTGCTTAAATTATACCCAAAGTTGATTCATATGTTTAATTTATACAAGAGATATGATTTCTTGTATAAATCATAATCACACATATAAATACTAGATTTTTCACATTGGTGAAAATTGTTTCAAATCCTAGAAATTTGGAATTTCATGCCTTGAATGCCCAAAGTTGATTAATTTTGTGTGAAATTGGTTCATACATTAATTTTTCAAAATATTAATTTTCTAAAAAATTACACCGTATTTTCCTTAAAACCATCAAATATTTGTAATTGTTACAAAGTTTGAGTGGGGGAAGGGGTACAACTGTGGCTGAGTGGCCAAAATGGATCACGACGGTTCAATGGTGGTCGGAGGTGGTCCGGCGGTGGCTCGGCGGCAGGGGTGGGGTGCGCGGCTTGTGGCACGCCTGGGGGGGGGGGGGGGGGGGGCTACATAGGTTAGGTAGTTCGGGTTTCCTAAGGTATTTTACCTAAGATACTAATTACCTAAAATAGATAATGATATAAGATATCCTATCTCTAGAGTAGATTTTATCCAATTATACATGGTAATGATTAATGTTGGTACTAATTCCATATATGATTTTATTGAATAAAAATAATAAGAAGAATGAATTAATTATTTTATGATATAACTTAATTAATTTGATCTTAAAAGCCTATTAATATGATAAATAGTCTACTATTGTATTTTAATATTTGGTATTATATTTTGCATGTATGATTTAATATTAGGAAAAATAACTCTAAATAATACCAACTATCATCTTTAAACCAAAAATAATACAAACTTTAAAAATTGTAAAAATGTACCTAAACTACTTCAATATTAACAAAAAACGGTATGGTCCATTTTTCCAGTGAAATCTTCAATGAAAATGCTGATGTGGCCCCATAAAACATGATTTGACAATTTTTTTTCACACATCAGCTCATTTATATAATGAAAAAACAGAAAAGAAAATCAAAATCAAAAGAATAAATTTCTTGAGCAATTTGCATCTACTGAAGCACACAAACCTAAAGTTTCAGCAATCAGTTTTACAACGATGACGGAGATTAACTTTTGGACCTCCTCTTTGAGAGCACACTTCGAGCCCTCCTCGTGGGACTACTTTTTTGTTTTATACTTCAGCAGATACAAATTGCTGAAGAAGTTTATTTCCTTTTTTAATTATATAAATGAGTTGATGTGTGAAAAACATTTGCCAACTCATGTTTTTCGATGTCACATCAGCATCTTCGCCGGAGATTTCACTGGAAAAATGGACCATATCATTCTGGGTTAATATTTACATAGTTTCGGTACGTTTTTACAATTTTTAAAGTTTGTATTATTTTTAGTTCATAGGCGATAGTTGATATTATTTAAAGTTCTTTTTCCTTAATATTATGATATTATTATTGGATGCAGTGACTGGTATGGCCTAAATAGGATAGAAAATACGATATGCGTATCATTATTGTTTTCATGTACACGATCTGCGTATCGTTATGTATTTTTGTAATTTTATTTTCAAGTAATTAGATTAGATTTACATTATGTGATACAAGAGAAGAAGATCCTATGAAGATTCCAAGATGGAGATCCAAAGGAGAATCAATGATGGAGATCCAAGAGACAAGAAGAATCTATGAAGATTAGGGGCTTGTTTGGCTATGCCATTATAATGGCATTTTTTGTTATAAGTAGTTTATTTGAAATAAATGTGGTTGGTGTATACATATTTTTCTATCAAAAAGGTCTTTTTCTCTTTTCTTATATTTGAAGGATGACATAATAAATTAGCACAAGTTTCAAAGTGTCATAAATCCTTTTTATTTAAAAAACCCCATTATATTTAAAAATGCCATTATAAATTGAAGCTCAAAACAAACCCTAGATCTTATGGTTTTTCGGGACCATACTAGGATCACATTTATTTATTGCATTTATTTTGCTTTAAATATCTCTAAGTGTATGTTTGCTTGTTTATTTATGCTATTTAGCTCCCTTACAAGAAAATTGAGATTTTGCCTTTCTAAATCATAACCTATGAGGCCCTTGAAGTTTGATGGATAGGTTGTGCCAAAGCAAGGTGTCTTTCTTTGACCTTGGGATAGTACGGGTAAATCTATATAATGTGTTTACAACCTTGATTTGGTTATATTCAACAAAAGGCCAAAATATAAAGTTTTGGATTTTGAGGCATGAGATAGATTTGACATAAGATGTAATCTATCAACCAAGAATTATAATGTTATAACTAAAAAAAGTTACTTACCTTGATCACATAGGATTTAGAGAAGTGCCAAAGTACGCATAAGTCTTATCTGAAATAGGATCTTGGAATCATTTTATTCAAAAGGAAAAATTTTATGAATAAAATGTGCATTAGCTTATTTATGTTTAAAGCATGTGTAAATTTTTTAAGCTTTTGCATGACAAGCATGATTTATATTGTGCATGTTATTTCTATTGTAGATATCATGTCTAGAAACCATAATTCAACAATTATCAACTTACGTTCGATTCTTGAGAAGTCTAAGCTAAACGGAAACAACTTCCTTGATTGGGAAAGAAACCTGAGAATTGTTCTCAAGTCTGAAGGAAGAGAAAATACTCTTGACACCCCTATTCCAAAATTGAATGTTATGTCTACTCCATAGGAGATAGAGGAGGAAAAGTAGGTCAAATATAAGTCAGTGATTGTCACTTGTCTTATGCTGGACTCCATGGAATTGAACCTTCAAAAAAGGTTTGAGAGTATGGACGCCTACACCATCATTCGCAACCTGAAAGTTATTGTTAGGAAACGGAACTCTGGAACTTCGGTTCCCCTGAGAGTTCCTTTCCTCAGTTTCTCTACTTTTGATAATGACAAATATTTTGATACTAATGTTTTATCTCAAAGATGTGCTTTAAGGAACCACAAGACAAATACCGAAAGCATGGAAGCCAAACAGGACAAGAGAACCAAGCAGCAAGCCAAAGGAAGGAACCCAGGTGTGCCCAGAAATGCAACATGTGATGTTGCGCTTCCCGAGAAATCTGGGAACACCAACCTCGGACAAGAGAAAGTTGAAAACGACTTGTGTAAAGCTTCCAAAGTCTGCCATTGTCCAGAGCAAAACAACAAGATGCCTAGAACACATAACCTCGGACAAAGAAGGGTGAAAGCGACTTGTCATGGAACCTGTCGCTGTCCAGAAGACAGTTCCAAAGTGCCCAGGTTGTCGAACCTCGGAAGAAGGAAGTTGGAGAACGACTTGGCTGAAGCAGTTGACCAACTAAGAAGGATTCTGAGCTGCCTAGGTTGTTGGTATGTGTCAAAAGCAGAGTGAATCAAGGACAACCACACATACTAGGGCAAGCTCGATCTGAGGGAACCAAGAGAAGATCAAGCTGCGAAGAATCCACTATAAAAGGGAGACTAACTCAAAGGTTGTCTTCAAGCACAAAAATACGAATCACACACAATAGCAAACATCAAAGTGTGAATCTTCAAACAAGCTCATTAAAGCAAACCGAGATCAAGAGGAACCAGTCAAGGAATCGAAGAGCTGAGTGCTAAGTTCCTGTGACTGTAAGTGAGATAGTTCCTAGGTGCTAAGGTCTGTTTCTTGGATTGATTATTGATTGTGTTAAGTTATCCAGGATTGCCTAACTGTGTGTAAGGTAAAGAAACTGTGTGTTTGTTCCTAGGATAAGTTGTAACCAAAAGAGATAAGAAGTCAAGAAGTAGACCTTGAAATCCTTTCGAAAGAAAGGTAGTGGTTTTTATCCTGGATTGCTAGTTAGAAATCAAAGGTTTCCACTATAAGGAACTTGCTCATCTGTGCTTGATTGTTTAAATTCCGCTGCGAAGGGAACTGAGAATTGCTATTCTTAGTTCCTTAGTTATTTGTCTAACAATCTCGATCCTACAATTGGTATCAGAGCGGGAAAAGCTCTAGATCTTTGTTAAGTTTGCAGATCATGTCTCAACCAAGCAAGTTTGAGCTCGAAATCTCCACCAACAAGCCACATCTCCGAAAGAAAGGAGAAGAAACATGGTGGGAAAAGTGCATGGAAAGTCACATCAAGACCAACGACTACCAATGCTGGAGGATAGTCGAAAATGAAGATGGCTATGTCGATCTTACCATGAAGGAAGAAGACTGGAAACCAGAACACTATGTCATCATGGAAAAGAATGCCAAGGCCAAGCAGTTCATCCTCAATGGACTGGACAAAGAGGACATGGACAAGGTCATAGGCATCAAGACGGCAAATGAGATGTGGAAGGCACTCAAGGATATGCATGAAGGAAGTGATGAACTAAAGCAAAGCAGGAAGTTTGCTTTGGAAGGAGAATACCACACCTTGAAAATGATGGAAACTGAGACCATCTCAGAGTATTACTCCCGCTTCAACAGACTGGTTGGAAAGCTAACAGCGGCGGGAGTCGACCTTGATGAAGTTTCCAAGTCCCTGGTGGTCATCAATGGACTCAACTCCAAATTCACACTTCTCAAAGGAATCATAAAGAACACTCCAGGCATCCAATCTCTTCCCTTGACTCAAGTCATAGGTAAACTGGAGGTTGAAGAAGGAGAGCATACCAAAGCCAATACCGACAAGAAACTGGAGAAAGGAATTTCTCTCAGGATCTCCAAAGCCTTCTCAAGGCTTGAAATGGAGCAAGAGAACTCAAACCAAGAAGAAGAGGAGGACGAACTAACAACCCTCTTCACAAAGAACATCAAAAAATTCTTTGTGAAAGGAAGGTTCCAAAAGGGTAGTTCCTCCTACAATGGACCAAGAAGAGATCTCAAGAAAGTCTCCTGTTACGAGTGTAAAGAAAAGGGACACTACGCTAAGAACTGTCCTAACAAGGAAGATTCCAAGGAAGATGAAAGACCTCAGAGAAAGAAGGCTCTCGTAGCCTCATGGGGAGAAGACTCAGATGAGAAACTGGATCTGAGCGGTTTCGCTGGAGGAAGATGTCTCATGGCAAAAGGAGATTCAAGCGACTCAGAAGACCTTAAGGTAACTTCTGACGATTTCCAAAAAACTCTAGTTGATTGTGATAAGAAACAACTTCTTAAGATCATAAAGAAACTAGGAAAGGAAACCAGTTCCCTCCAACAAAAACTTGATGATTGTGAAGATGAAATTGCTTGCTTGACTATTGAGAATTCTGTTTGGAGTAAGAAACTTGATGATACTGAGAGAGATCTAGCTGAAACCCATTCCAAACTCATTGATATTAGAAATGTGCATGCTAGTCACCTTAAAATCTGCAAATCTTGTGATGAGACTAGCATAGATTCTGTCAAAGTTCCCTTGCATGATAACCTACCTCGAAATGACATGTTTCAATCTATAATTGATAGGTTAGACATTCTCACTGACTCCATAAATGAAAAAAACGATAAATCAAACTGTTTTTGTGAGACAACGTCATGGAATAGGATATGTTAATAACAAAGGGAACAATGATGCTGAAGATGAAAAAGCTAGGCGAGAACTTGTTGAGATGAATGAGAACCTCAGTACTGCTTTTGCCACTTCTCGTGATATGAATCAATTCCTATCAGAGAAGATCATGGTTCTTGAGAACAAGGCTGAGGTTGCCAAACGTCTTAATGAAAGTTCTCAAAGTCCTAAGAGGGAACCTAAGGGAAAAGAAAAGATGGTTCCTGAAGACCAATGGTTCACTAATTCCTTTGCTCACAAAAGGTATGTTGATATGGCTCATAGTAAGGTTAGAAACAATGTTGTTTTTAATAAAAGAAAAACTGAAAAACCTTTTAGGCCAGGAAAAGGAAAGTATGGACATGTTGTTTACAATCTCGTATGCTATTACTTCGGTAAAAATGGTCATTACAACACTGACTGTCCTAAGAAAAGGAACTTTGAAAGTGAGAAAAGAGCTTATTACCACGAAAGGAACCAGTTCCCTGGTCATTCACAGACTCGCAATGCTAATCCCCCCAGTAAAGCCAAGCTTCGCTGGGTTCAAAAGTCTTAGTTCCCTTGTGTGCAGAAATAAGAGAGGCAACCTCGACTATGGTACATTGACAGTGGTTGCTCATGTCATATGACTGGAAGAAGAAATCAAATGACCTCTCTTCAACCCATCCAAGGAGGAAACATCTCCTTTGGAGACAAAAGCAAAGGGAAAATTTGTGGAATAGGAACCGTAAATCTCAATGACCACACTAAGGTAAATAAAGTTCACCTTGTTGATAACCTTGGTTTTGATCTAATTAGTGTGTCACAGCTGTGCGGTCAAGGAGACAATGAAGTTCAATTCAAGTCAAGTGAATGCACTGTTCTAGACTCCTCGGGACAAGTCATCTTAAAAGGCAAAAGATTCAACAACGTGTATGTTGTTGACCCATCATTTGTTCCCAAGGAGAAACTCTGCCTCTCAACAGTGAATGATCAAACGGAGCTGTGGCATCAACGTCTTGGTCACGCCAGCATCAAACTGATCCACAAGCTACACTCAAAGGAACTAGTCCGAGGCCTTCCAAAGATAAGTAGTATATCTTCAGAACCATGCTCAGATTGCGTTAAAGGGAAACAAGCAAGGAGTTCCTTCAAGTCCAAAAACATGGTAAGTTCCTCAAGGCCCCTTGAACTCATCCACATGGATCTCTGTAGACCCATGAGAGTTCAAAGCCTAGGAGGAAACATGTATATCTTTGTTCTTGTCGATGATTTCTCTCGCTTCACTTGGACTATCTTCATAAAATCTAAGAGTGAAGTCATTGACCGCTTTAAAGATATGGTTCCTTTGTTAGAAAAATCTCTCGATTGCTCACTCAATTCTATTCGGTCTGACCATGGTACCGAATTCGAAAATGGAGAATTTCTAACCTTTTGCAGTGAGCATGGTATTGATCACAACTTATCTGCACCATACACTCCTCAATAGAATGGAGTAGTAGAAAGAAAGAACAGAACTTTAGAAGACATGGCTCGAACTATGCTAATCTCAAGTGGACTCCCTCAATCATTCTGGGCTGAGGCAATCAACACAGCTTGCTACATCATCAATCGAGCCATGCTTCGCCCAATCACAGAGAAAACACCCTATGAACTCCTAAGAGGAAGAGTTCCCAACATCTCACATCTGAGAGTGTTCGGATTCCAGTGCTTTGTGCACAACAATGGGAAGGACAATCATGGCAAATTTGACCCAAGAAGTGATGAAGGAATCTTCATTGGATATGCCTCAGGCAGCAAGGCATACAAAGTCTTCAACAAAAGGACTAAAAAGAACCGTTCCCCAAGTCACCTCAAGAAGATCCAGATGAAGATATCACACCACCCATTTCCTGCCCTGCTGCACAGAATCCCCCACTGGCTCCTCCACCAGTTCCCATGGATAATGAACAACAATCTATTTCTGGGAACCATGGACATGACGACAATATCTGTGGAGACATCAACGATTCATCCTCTCACATGATCTTCAATGGAGAAGGTGATCCCAACCAGGAAGCTGAAGCTGAATGCTCAACTCAAAATGTCTCCACATCAAATGCTCTAGCTCCCAACAGAGAAAGAAGAACCATCAAGCCTCCAGTAAGGTTCGAACATCTAATCTTCTTTGCCTTCAATGCCTTTCTGTCTATTGTGGAACCAAAGAACATAGGTGAGGCACTGAAGGATGCAGACTGGATCCAAGCTATGCAAGAAGAGCTTCATCAGTTTGAAAGGAACAAAGTATGGCATCTAGTTCCCCACCCCAAGGACAAACACATCATACGAACTAGATGGGTTTTCAGAAACAAGCTAGATGATATAGGAGCTGTAATAAGGAACAAAGCAAGGCTTGTTTCTCAAGGATACAATCAACAAGAAGGCATCGACTATGATGAAACCTCTGCTCCAATGGCAAGGATTGAAGCGATAAGGCTGTTGATTGCTTTCGCATCACACAAAGGGTTCAAACTGTTCCAAATGGATGTAAAGACTGCCTTCCTCAATGGAATCCTTCAAGAGGAAGTCTATGTCAAGCAACCACCTGGCTTTGAAGACGATGATCATCCCGACCATGTCTACTTTCTAGATAAAGCATTGTATGGCCTCAAGCAAGCTCCCAGAGCTTGGTATGATCGTCTTGCCCAGTTTCTGCTCTCAGATGGTTACATGCGTGGAGTCATTGATAAGACTCTCTTCATCCTAGAAGAAGAAGGTAACATCTTAGTGGTTCAAATTTATGTCGATGATATCATTTTTGGTTCTACTAACCTGTCCCTTGTAGACAAGTTCAAAGACTTGATGAGCAGTGAATTTGAAATGAGCCTCATTGGGGAACTCACCTTCTTCCTCGGATTGCAAATCACTCAAAAGAAAGATGGTATACAAATTCACCAACAGAAATATGTCAGGGAACTACTGAAGAAGTTCAAAATGGATTCATGCAAGTCCCTCTCCACTCCCATATCCACCATTGCTCATTTGGACAAGGACCACTCAAGCCCTCTAGTGGAAGAGAAACTCTATAGAGGTATGATAGGCTCACTCATGTATCTAACCGCTAGTCGCCCAGACATTGTTTTTGCCGTTGTCTTGTGTGCTAGGTTCCAATCTTGTCCAAGAGAAACCCACTTGGCTGCTGTGAAAAGAATCCTCCGATATCTCAAGGGAACTGATTCACTCTGCATTTGGTACCCCAAAGAATGTCCATTTGAGCTGATGGGTTTCACTGATGCGGATTATGCTGGATACTTGGTGGATAGGAAGAGCACCTCTGGAATGGCACAATTCCTAGACCCTTGCCTTGTGTCATGGGGCTCAA
This sequence comes from Rheum nobile, assembly GCA_027886185.1. Taxonomy (NCBI): domain Eukaryota; kingdom Viridiplantae; phylum Streptophyta; class Magnoliopsida; order Caryophyllales; family Polygonaceae; genus Rheum; species Rheum nobile. The sequence continues at coordinate 3,675,476 of WOAB01000103.1, read as the reverse complement.
AGAAACAAGTCTCAGTCTCTCTCTCTACCACAGAATCCGAGTGCATCGCTGCTGATCGGCACTATTTTATAGTGTATTTCTAGGGGTTGTTACCAGTTTTGAGGTGCCATTTGGATGGATTTAGAGCACAATTGTGGAGTTGAGAGTTAGAGACTAGAAGTGAAGAAATCATGGCATTTACAGAGGTTTGAAGTGAAGAGAAGAGTAGTAGAACAGTGGTATGAATTCAAATGGTTCGTTCTCTCTACTTAGATGTCCAAATGGAGTGATTCCAACTCAAGGAGTTAGATCTTGAAGTCTACTGCAAGTCCTCAAAATATGAGCGCAATCCGAGTTGGGAATCAAAAGTTATGGCGTTTTTACGAAAGTGTCGCAGAAGCTGAAGAAGACACCGTCACCGCACCCCGCGGTGGAACGGCCGCACCCGCGGCGAGCACAACAGAAGCGAGACAAGATTCTGGAATCCCACCGCACCCAGCGGTGGGAGACACCGCACCCGCGGTGGCGACGCGTTGAAGGATTATTTTCGTGTTTTTATTACGTTTTATTTTATTTCCGAGACTTTGTTTCCAAGTTTGTTTATTTCTTTTATTTCTGAATTATTTCCTTAGTATTTAAGTTAGGTTTAAGACTCTTTTAGAGATCATCTACTCTTTAACCCTAGTTGCCACCGTTTTACGTATTTTGCTCACAAACCCTATGGAGAACTAAACCTCCATTGTTGCACTTGACAGTTTGAAGCCAACAATTGATTGGTTTTGAGTTTTCTACTCTTGTTCGTTTTCCTATCTAGTTGGATTGATTCTCTTGTGCTTGATTGATTATTGGTTTATGTTGATTTATCTAGATTGATCACCTAGGTTTATTGATATCTTTCTAATTGCTAGGACTTGTGATTCCGGGTTCGGGTTGCATATCTAGTAGCGAGCACGATTGTTGCGTATAGGGGATCCGAGCGCTTCATCGTGAGAGAGAGTTAATTGCATGCTTATAGTAACGGGTTATTTCTATTGCATGTATCTTGTTGAATCCTTGTTTGATTGCTATTGCTTTATTGAGTCCTGAAGGTTTTCGGATTTGATTTGGTGATAAGTACTATTAGGGCTGGTAGAACTAATAGTTATCTATGATCAGGATAAGAACAACTATAGGAATATTAAGAACTTGAGATTGATAGAATTTTGTGATCGACCTTTCTATTGTTGTGTGGATCTTTGTTAAGTGTGGCGCTTTTTCCCATATTATTTACAACCGTTATTTGCGAACTTGTTTATTTGCTTTCTTATTGCTTGTTACGAAACACAAACAAACCCCCCCTAGTTCCTAGTTGGTGACGTGAATTGCAAGAATAGATAAACTGACTCTCTGTGGGATCGACCCTGACTTGCTTGCTATACTCTGTAGTAGGTACTTTAGGATTTCTTTGATAGGCATACGACTTTAGGCTTGTCAAATTTGGCGCCATTGCCGGGGAGTCAAAATTTATGTTTTTGTGTTTTTGTTTGTTACCAACTTTGGTGTGGACCTCTCTTACGGTCCACACCCGTGCTACTGATTTTTGTATTTTCTTTTTTTATTTTGATACAGATATGGATTTCTGGGGAGAGCCGCAATATGACCCATACTCCTACGCATACACTCCAGGGTAGAGAGATCACCCCAATTCGATTTATGGGTACCAACAATACCCTCTATATGGTCATGACTACCTAGAGTTCTACCCGGAGCCACAATCGTCCTACCAACAGGGTGCTCCACAACAGTACAATCCGGCCTATGAGCATAGCCCGCCAGTGTCCAATCCTAGTTCCTCCATGTCAACTGAAGATATGCTCCAAGCTTTGGATAAACATTTCAGCACTCACGTCCAAGCTACGACGTCGAGTATCAAAAACCTTGAGACGCAGATAGGACAGATGGCTGAGGCGATTACAAGGATTGATCAGCGGACTTCGGGAAATCTACCATCTCAAACGGTAGTGAACCCGAGGGAAAACGTTAGCGCGGTAACCCTTAAAAGTGGAAAGCAATTGCATGTCGATCCTAGTGCTGAAGAGGACGACTCAGGAAAAGAGGGTATTCTGGAAAATGACCGTACCCAGCGGCAAGGTGACCGCACCCACGGAGAGCATGAAAAAGAGGGACAAAATGTTCTATCAAGTTCACCGCACCCCGCGGTGGCACCCACCGCACCCAGCGGTGGCGGTACTGTTTCTCGAGAAAATTTTGGGGATCCACCGCACCCGGCGGTGACCTCTGGCCGCACCCGCGGCGAGACTTTTGGAGCTGTTGACGAGCCTTATGTGGACACCACGTTCGTCCATACTTTCCTCCTCTCGGTTTCGAAAAGCCACCCGCCCTAGTCCTAGAGGCGCTCAAGGAGTTGGGCCTTCCAGACGATATTTGGGGCCGCAAGGTGCTTTCTGAGGAAGAATATTTTTTGGGACTGGAGGAATTCAGCGACCAAGAGGAGGAGAGTCGCGATTGCGGAAACGATCATGCGACGCCCGCCCCTCTCGAAGATGCCCCGGCAGTCCCCGATCCTCTGGAGGCTGCCTATGATGAGTTTGTGCGTGTCAACTCCTTCCCACTTGTCTCGCTGCACCCCGTCGCACCCTTCCTTGAGGCTTCCCGGGTTACTCAAAGGCTAAAGAACAACGAGGATATCTATGAGGCCTTCAGTGACTGCATAAAAACCGTTCCCTTGGTCATACTGGCTGACAGCACCCCTCGCTGCAAGAAAATCTTAAAGGTGTCAGGCTTGATAAAAAAGAAATCGAATGGAAAGCACAAGAAGGAGGCCTTGATTCAAGTGGTGAATCTTTATATGCTGGATACGGGGCAAGATAAGCATACATGCCCTGAGATGCTGGGTAGACCGTTTCGAAAGATGGCAAGTGCATTCATAGATAAGAAAAGCGGTCCAACCATCAAGAAGTGCAGAAGAGTGGGGGTCACGCTCAACATAGAGCATACAAAGAGACAACCCCCAGATCCAAATCCCAGGTGTTTAGTTGCTATGAGCAACCCAAGTTGAGAAGATGGAGTAATATGTCAAGCCATGACAATAACTAAGGCGCTGTCCGAGAGGCAACCCGAGGTATGTTTTTCTTTCTTTGCTTTTCTTTCTTTGTTTTTGCATTTTCTTTAGCGTGTTTTTGCTTTGTTTTTGTTCTTGTTTTTGTTTCCGACTAACCTGCAGGGAAGAGACCCATGCCTATTGAAGAAGGTGTTTCCACACCAATGTAAGTCTCTTCCTTCCCTGCACTAAGTCACCCCCCGAAAAAACCTTAAACGGGGGGCAAAAAAAAAGAAAAAAAAGTCAAAAAAATAATAAAAAAGAAAGAAGAAAGAAGAGTTCTACCGTAGGCCAGCTGTCCAGAGTTCCCCATGGAGAGACGGTGCGCATCATGTTGTCAAAGGAGGAGACATTAACCCTACACATTATTTGGCAACGATGATGGCCCTACAATTGACAGTTGAGGAGGAGGAACACTAGAGCCGCCATCAAGATCATATCTGGGCTCCACCATGTGTTCCTAGAAGGCCGTGCAACCCCGACATCTTTTCTATACCACTATTCACCAAAGTGGTTCCCTTTTGGTTGCACGGTAGGAGAAGATTATAGAGTTGATGAAGACATCTGCCCAACACCAGAGACCTGGGCATTTACTGAGTATACCGCCAGCAACAACAAAAGTGTCCAAGCAGCCCGGCGACGTTGTGAGTTAATTTTTTTGCTTTTCCCTGTGCTTCTATTCTTTTTGTCTTTCATTACATTGAGGACAATGTAATGTTTAAGCATGGGGGAGTGTTCTATACTTGCTATGCCATTGAGGAGAAAGAAAAAGAAAAAAAGCCAAAAATTCGAAAAAAGGCTAAAATAGAAATCCTGGGATAGGTCGAAACCCGAAAGGGCGGCCTAGGCAATAAGCAGGTGGCTTAGACCAGCATTAGGCTGGGGTAATATGAGGTCAAGAGTGATGTGAGCTTATGTGAGCACATTTATGAAAAAATATGAGTGGCTTGGTGAAAACCCGAAAGGGCGCCTTGGCAAAATGAGTGAAAAGAAGAAGAGTGATTTTTAGGATTCCTCATTTTTCCTGACGTGGTGACATAAGAAGATGAGATATAAGGAGGATTCGGGTAGGTCACCCTGGGAGGTATAAGAAGATAGATGGGAGATTAGGATTAGAATTTATTCACTCTATGGTGTTTGGGATAAGCTTGGGGGAAGTACTCTGCTTTCCTTTTAGCTTTGGTGTGTGGTGTTGTATTATTGTATGTTGTGTTGTGCTGTGCTTATTGGGTTGGTACCTGGAGTTTATTGTTAGGTGAAATTCTTGGAGGGATTGATTTTTCTATGCTTCCTGCAACCTTGGGGTTTGAATTGGAGGAGTAGGTTTACTTTATCTTACTCGAGGACGAGCAAGCATGGGGGATTTGATCGGCACTATTTTATAGTGTATTTCTAGGGGTTGTTACCAGTTTTGAGGTGCCATTTGGATGGATTTAGAGCACAATTGTGGAGTTGAGAGTTAGAGACTAGAAGTGAAGAAATCATGGCATTTACAGAGGTTTGAAGTGAAGAGAAGAGTAGAAGAACAGTGGTCTGAATTCAAATGGTTCATTCTCTCTACTTAGATGTCCAAATGGAGTGATTCCAACTCGAGGAGTTAGATCGTGAAGTCTACTGCAATTCCTCAAAATATTAGCGCAATCCGAGTTGGGAATCAAAAGTTATGGCGTTTTTACGAAAGTGTCGCAGAAGCTGAAGAAGACACCGTCACCGCACCCCACGGTGGAACGGCCGCACCCGCGGCGAGCACAACAGAAGCGAGACAAGATTCTGGAATCCCACCGCACCCGCGGTGGCGACACGCTGAAGGATTATTTCCGTGTTTTTATTCCGTTTTATTTTATTTCCGAGACTTTGTTTCCAAGTTTGTTTATTTCTTTTATTTCTGAATTATTTCCTTAGTATTTAAGTTAGGTTTAAGACTCTTTTAGAGATCATCTACTCTTTAACCCTAGTTGCCACCGTTTTACGTATTTTGCTCACAAACCCTATGGAGAACTAAACCTCCATTGTTGCACTTGACAGTTTGAAGCCAGCAATTGATTGGTTGTGAGTTTTCTACTCTTGTTCGTTTTCCTATCTAGTTGGATTGATTCTCTTGTGCTTGATTGATTATTGGTTTATGTTGACTTATCTAGATTGATCACCTAGGTTTATTGATATCTTTCTAATTGCTAGGACTTGTGATTCCGGGTTCGGCTTGCATATCTAGTAGCGAGCACGATTGTTGCGTATAGGGGATCCGAGCGCTTCATCGTGAGAGAGAGTTAATTGCATGCTTATAGTAACGGGTTGTTTCTATTGCATGTATCTTGTTGAATCCTTGTTTGATTGCTATTGCTTTATTGAGTCCTGAAGGTTTTTGGATTTGATTTGGTGATAAGTACTATTAGGGCTGGTAGAACTAATAGTTATCTATGATCGGGATAAGAACAACTATAGGAATATTAAGAACTTGAGATTGATAGAATTCTGTGATCGACCTTTCTATTGTTGTGTGGATCTTTGTTAAGTGTGGCGCTTTTTCTCATATTATTTACAACCGTTATTTGCGAACTTGTTTATTTGCTTTCTTATTGCTTGTTACGAAACACAAACAAACCCCCCCTAGTTCCTAGTTGGTGACGTGAATTGCAAGAATAGATAACCTGACTCTCTGTGGGATCGACCATGACTTGCTTGCTATACTCTGTAGTAGGTACTTTAGGATTTCTTTGATAGGCATACGACTTTAGGCTTGTCAGCTGCTGCCTCCTGCTGTTCCCAACTTCTCTGGCTAAAGCAACAACTCGCGGATTTTGGTATGTCTTATGGTCCCCTCACCATTCTTTATGATAACACCAGTGCTATAAACATTTCTAAGAATCTTGTGCATCATACTAGGACCAAGCATATAGACATAATACATCATTTTCTTAGAGATCATGTTGAGAAGGGAAACATCATTATGAAATTTTGTAGAACTGAAGATCAGGTTACAGATATATTCACCAAAGCCTTGAATAGAGTTCCCTTCGAGAACCTTAGATTGGAACTAGGAATGATTCCTATAACCTAGCAGTGACCTTAGTTTAAAGGCCCCTTTCCAGTTCCCCTGATTGACTAGTTTAAGATTTTTCACTTGTTGAGTCTTGATATCTATGTGTTATATCTTTTGCTACAAACCCTCTTTTCCATAATGGTTTCTTAAAAAGGCTTGGATAAGTTTTTATAGTTCGTATCCTTTGGTCCTCATTGCTCTTTCAACTCTTTCATTGTTCAAGTTTCTTTGTTGGCCCAAAAGTCACAATCTGATCATATTCTAACCCAACAATACAAGCCGAAATGATGATTGCGTACTATGACCCTCCTTGCCTCATTGCTCAATTTAATTCCCTATGATCCATCTCTTAAACCCTCTCTGGGAATTATTGTGCAATGCGATAAATGGCCTACCTGATTCCTTGTATGGGAACGTACTTCTCGGTTCCATGTTTTAAACCCACATCAGAGTTCCCATATATCCCTCTAGCATACTGAATATATCGCCAGAAAGGAACCATGATGAAATGCTCTTCCAACGGCTAGTTCGGCACCTCCCAAGACGATATTTATGGCAAATCTGCAGAAAACAGTCACGTCTCGTCAGTACAGAGCCACCCTCTCTGAATGGGTAAATTTTTGAATCGCTTTTGACCGTTCGGAAAAGCTGCAACCGCATTCAATATGCCAGATATTTCCCAATCTCCTCAACGATCAGATCTCTCCCAACGGTCCCCTCAACCTTCAATCCGATTTTAAAAGGTGTCCTGTTGATCCAAGCTATTCCCACACTTGCCATTTCCACCTCTCCTGATTCTCTGACTCTCTCTTTCTCAAACACAAACCTCGCTCCTCAAAATGGCTGACAAGAACCCTAATCCCAACTTCATCCAAGACGAAGAGGAAGCTGCCCTTCTTAGAGCCTTCAGAGAAAAGAAGGCCGCCTCGTCTTCCCAACCCATTTCTGTCACCACCTCCTAGATTCCCCAACCTGAAGAGAAAACTGAGGAGATAGCCAAGGAGAACACTGAAGAGAAGCCTGAAGAAAAAACTAAGGAAAAAGTAAAGGACCTCACCCCTGCTTCAGCATCGGCTACAAAATCAGTCTCGGAAGGAGGTTCCCACGATTCTTCCCCAGATAAGACCACCCAGGAGATCCTCATTCCAGAGCCCTCACCTGCTAGCCTCAAGTCTAAACCCATCTCCAACCCTGGTCCATCAGTTGCCACAAGGATGAAACAACGGAAAAGGAGTTTCCAAGCTCTGGTTCCCTATGAGCCCAAATCCTCAAAAAGAGCCAAATCCACCTCTCTCTCTTCCTCCTCCCTGGGTGAGGTGTCCTCTCTCTTCTCCAAGAGGAAGATCCTCAAGCCGCTCATCATCGACAAGGAATTTTGGACCCAACAAGCTACTGCACTTCTGGATCACCAAAAACCTAGTTCCTAGGCAGGAGCACCGGGCCACAGTTCTCATCACGGATGCAATCCTTATGGATAAGGTGCTCTCTGGTGCCCAAGTTGATCTCCCTCGCATTGTGTTGGCTCATATGCGGTTCTGCAAGTCCCATGAATCTCATGCCCTGCCCTTCCCTCATCTCATCAGAAACGTCCTCTCCCTGCTTCACCAATACCCAGAAAATGTCCCTGAAACTGTCTATAGCAAGTTCCTCACCATGGCCACTGACCGGAAACTAAAAACAAAGGATCACCGGGCCACCCCCTCTGAAGTACAAGCTGAACCGCCTAAGGAAAAGGCCAGTTCTAAGGCCCCTTCAAGTTCTCTACCACCGCTCAACCCCCCTCAAGACTCCTCTGCGATCCTTTCTTCTCTGGGTCGTATTGAAAAAGATATCACGGAAGGCTCTACTGTCATCACGGTTGCTCTCCGTGATCAAGTAACTGAGCTGCAAAAGATGAGCTCTGCTATCCTAAGTCTGGTAGAGGTTCTTCAGAAAACATGGGAGGATGTGCTAATTAGGCCACGGGCCAAAATGAAGGAACTGACGACAACACGGCTGTTGAAGAGGAAGCCACTGCATTGCCTTAGGAACGCTTCTTCTGGTTCCCAGTGCTGTAACCTCACAGTGTGCTAGTAGTTCCTCTAGGATCCTACTACCCTCTTCTACCCTTTTGTTGTCTTCCTAAAGGTTGCTTATGTTGTTGTCTTTCTAGGTTGTCTTTGTGATGTTTTGTGGATTGTCTTACCCTGCTCTTGAACAATGTTATGGTTTTATTAAGTTTAATGACTACTTTTGGCTACGATTCTATGATTGACTTATCTTTGCCTTAAGTTTCTATTATGGTTCTCTTACGGGTTTAATGCAATTGTTTATTTCCTTAGCTATCCTGTTCTTAACATGTTAACTGATCTTTTCGATGATGTCAAAAGGGGGAAAATGGATAGGAACCTTGAACTTTGGAAACTACTTGACTAATAGAAACTCTGAACTCGTTCTATTTCTAAGGGGGGGATTTGAATAAACTCGTTCATCTGCTTAGGGGGAATTTGCAACCATTGAATGCTCTTTCATTAGTTTATAATGTTGTAAATCCCTTAAACTCAACTGGTCTCATCAAATTCAAGTCCTATTATGTTTCCAAGTTCTTTGTATTTGTCATCATCAAAAAAGGGGAAATTGTTAGGAAACGGAACTCTGGAACTTCGGTTCCCCTGAGAGTTCATTTCCTCTGTTTCTCTACTTTTGATAATGACAAATATTTTGATACTAATGTTTTATCTCAAAGATGTGCTTTAAGGAACCACATGACAAATACCGAAAGCATGGAAGCCAAACAGGACAAGAGAACCAAGAAGCAAGCCAAAGGAAGGAACCCAGGTGTGCCCAGAAATGCAACATGTGATGTTGCGCTTCCCGAGAAATCTGGAAACACCAACCTCGGACAAGAGAAAGTTGAAAACGACTTGTCCAAAGCTTCCAAAGTCTGCCATTGTCCAGAGCAAAACAACAAGACGCCTAGAACACATAACCTCGGACAAAGAAGGGTGAAAGCGACTTGTCATGGAACCTGTCGCTGTCAAGAAGACAGTTCCAAAGTGCCCAGGTTGTCGAACCTCGGAAGAAGGAAGTTGGAGAACGACTTGGCTGAAGCAGTTGACCAACTAAGAAGGATTCTGAGCTGCCTAGGTTGTTGGTATGTGTCAAAAGCAGAGTGAATCAAGGACAACCACACATCCTAGGGCAAGCTCGATCTGAGGGAACCAAGAGAAGATCAAGCTGCGAAGAATCCACTATAAAAGGAAGACTAACTCAAAGGTTGTCTTCAAGCACAAAAATATGAATCACACACAATAGCAAACATCAAAGTGTGAATCTTCAAACAAGCTCATTAAAGCAAACTGAGATCAAGAGGAACCAGTCAAGGAATCGAAGAGCTGAGTGCTAAGTTCCTGTGACTGTAAGTGAGATAGTTCCTAGGTGCTAAGGTCTGTTTCTTGGATTGATTATTGATTGTGTTAAGTTATCCAGGATTGCCTAACTGTGTGTAAGGTAAAGAAACTGTGTGTTTGTTCCTAGGATAAGCTGTAACCAAAAGAGATAAGAAATCAAGAAGTAGACCTTGAAATCCTTTCGAAATAAAGGTAGTGGTTTTTATCCTGGATTGCTAGTTGGCAATTAAAGGTTTCCACTATAAGGAACTTGCTCATCTGTGCTTGATTGTTTAAATTCCGCTGCGAAGGGAACTGAGAATTGCTATTCTTATTTCCTTAGTTATTTGTCTAACAATCTCGATCCTACAGTTATGTTTCAAGAGCAAGCTAGGATTGAGAGATATGAGACTCACAAGACAATTCTTGATTGCGAGCTTGAGAAAGGCAAGCCAGTCAGTGCTCATTTGTTTAATATGATTGGACATTTTGAGAACATGGCAACACTTGGCTTCCCCTATAGTCAAGAGTTGGCTACAAACATCATACTCCATTTACTACATGATGGATTTGCTCAATTCAAGCGGAGCTTCGATATGAATGGAGTTAGAAAAACATTTGAAGAGCTACATGGGATGCTCAAAACAGCTGAGCAAAATCTCTCTGTTGACACCAAGAAAGAGATTCTAATGGTCAACAAGGGAAAAAAGGCTCAAGAAAGGGGCCCCCGGACAACAGAAGAAGAACGTGCAAGGGAAGGGCAAAACACTTGCACAGCCTAAGCAGACTTCTAAAAAAGCTAAAGTAGCTGCTGACCATGATTGTTTCTATTGCCATGCCAAGAGGCATTGGAAGAGGAACTGCCCAAAATACCTAGAAGATAAGAAGAATGGAATTGTGAGTTCCACTTCAGGTACATATATTATAGAAGTCCTAACAGCTAAATCTTCAACTTGGGTATTAGATATTGGCTATGGTTCTCACATTATTTCGAATGTGCAGAGACTAAGAAGAAGTAGAAGCTTAGCTAAAGGAGAGATAGACCTGTGCGTTGGAAATAGAGCAAGAGTTGTTGCACTTTTCATTGGATATTATAGTCTACCTTTACCTTCTGGTTTAGTATTAGAACTTAATAATTTTTATTTTACCCCTTCTATTACTAGAAACCCTATTGGGACTCGTTTTTTGAATATTGAAGGCTATGATTTTAGAATCAAGAATGGATGTTTTTCTATTTACAAAGATAACGTCTTTTATGCCAATGCACTATTGAGTAATGGACTCTATGTGGTGGAATCAGGATCCAGAATCTATAACATAAACACCAAAAGGAAAAATTCAAATGATTTTGACACCACCTATCTATGGCATTGTCGATTAGGTCATATTAGGTTAAAGCGCATGAAGAATCTCCAAAAGGATAAACTTCTAACCTCATTTGACCATGAATCATTTGAAAAATGTGCATCTTGCCTAATGGGAAAGATGACAAGGTCACCTTTTCCTAGGGTAAGTGAAAGGGCATTTGAGCTTTGGCCCTAATACATAGAGGTGTATGTGGACCAATGAGCACAAAAGCTAGAGGTGGTTACAGATACTTTGTTAGGAGCTGTGTACGTCTTGGGAACTATGGTAGGGAACTGCAGTATTCAAATAAGATTTGAATTGTGATGAACACTTTCCGAAATCAGTATTTTGCCCCTTATAAGCCTTAGGGAATCCGCAAAATCTGATGTGAGATAAGACAAATCTACTAGTTCCTTTCAAGGCTTCTGAAGGGAACTGAACTTATAAATATTGTGTCTTTGGATTTCGACTTTCAACAAGTTCTGTAAATGCCAGATTACTTGTGTGACCAACACCAAATCCCGAAATCCTTTATATAGACATTAGAGAGAACTTCCAAAATCAGCTACGTAAGTTAAGGGAAGTTACAGTGGCAGTTGGAAACAGTTACCAGCGGTTATCAACCACTCCCAATTGATCCACAACAGTTACTAACAGTTACCATCAGTTATAAAAGTAGTTATGACGGTGATAGCGGTTAAAACGTTGGTTTTACCAATTGCTACAAGCACATGAAACACATGCTGATACGTCTCGGTCTTCCAAAACGCGTTTTCGAGTGGATCTAGGTAGGAGGTTGGCGTGTGTTGTCGTACTCGTCTCAAACCGTGGAGAAACCAAGGTCAAGACCGGCGGAAGTGTGACCGAATTGGTGCGTGGGATCTCGGCTGGGGCCGAGAGCCAAGGAGGCAGCGTGAAGACGTAGGACAAGGATACGAAGGATCAGTGGAATCACGAGCGGGTGCGTGGTTGCCAACGGGTGCGGCGGTGGCTCGGTTGAGATCGAATCAACCCAAGGCTGCGGGAGCAAGCTCTACGGCAGCTAGGTTAATTCCAATTCAACGTAATGTTCATTAGGTTTCAATTGGCTTCTTAAGCCAAATTACAAGAGAGAGAGACCGATGGGCCTAAGGCCCATGGATCGGCCTTCCCGAAATAGAATCTTTCCTAATGTAGTAACATCCAGATATAGTAAGTGCTAAAAGTAGAAACTTACCAAACTTAGAAACATTCTAAGAATGGAAACTGCTTAATACGGAAAGTACTAAAAATAGAAAGTGTCTCGGAATGTCTCGAAATTGGCATGTAAACTTCAAAATGCCAAAATAACACAAACACCTCGGAAAGTGTCAAGGCAATGTCAAAGTGCCTCGGCGTTGGCCGCTGTCAGAATGTGTCGAGGCAATGCCAAGGCGCCTCGGTGGTGGTCGTTGTCAATATCTCGGCCGGGGGCGTATCACTCTCCCCCCCCTTGGCCGTGAAACGTCCTCGTTTCGTCAATGTCGACGTCCGGGGGTACGTATGGGGTCAAGGCACCGGGCTCGAAAGTGAGGTGATGCCGGTTCCTGTCGTGCGGTGGCGCGTCCAGACTCGTGCTCTGCTCCAACGGCTCCTTGCTCTTCGCATGACCAACTCGGGCTGCAGGGCACCGTTGCCACGAAGCATCCAGGGGCAGGTCCAGTGGTGGCGCAATGCCGCGATCAGGAGGAATCTCATCAGGAGGAACATCATCAAAAACCTGCAAAAAAGAAGGTGCAATAGTGGGTAAATCAAAGGGATCCGCTAACAAAGAAAAACACGCAGAAGGGGAAATAGGAGAACGTCCCTGAAAAGCTGGGGTGAACTCCCGGGATCGAGTCAGCAAAGTACGATGCTCGACTCAGCCCTACAGTGTGGGCACCAGGGTGCCGACATTGGGAGCAATGGGCTTCTGGCGCGCCCTACTCGGCTGGTTCCCAGGCGGTGGTACAGTGTGTAGCTTGGCCTCGGTCGCCTTCACACGGTTCCTCTCCACCTGGTCATGTAAGATCTCTTGAGGCGTCATAGGGAGAAGAGTGACTCGCCTACCGCCATGCATAAATACATAAGTGTTGAGGAACCCGTCATGGACCGTCTTCCTGTCATACTGCCAAGGTCTACCAAGTAAAAGATAAGTAGCATCCATAGATACAACATCACATAAAATAGTATCTTGGTATTGACCAATCTGATATGTGACGTGGCATTGCCTGTGTACCGCATCACCCTTATCTTCAGAAAGCCACTGAAGGCCGTAGGGCTGTGGGTGGGGTTGCGTCGGTAATTGAAGGTGCTTGACCACCTTCTCATTGATAATGTTATAGCATGAACCACCATCAATTATCACACTGAGGGATGCAGTCTGGACCAGGCATCTGGTATGGAAGAGGGTCTCTCTCTGGTCCATCTGGGGCACCTCCTAAATAGTAAGGGCACATTTTGCGAAAAGGCTTAGGGGGGTACCTACAGCCAAATCAGGAAGCGCACAGGTGTACTCCGCATCGTGATCAACAAGCTCCTGCTGCTCGGGAGCTAGCTCCTTGTCTGGCTCATCATCAAAGGACTCATATCCGGCGGTTTGGGTAAACAGAATTTGCTTCGGGTTGGGGCAGTCACCTTGGATGTGTCCACGACCGCCGCAACAAAAGCAGGCCTGGTCTCGGGTCTTGTCCGTGTGCCGTGGGGGCTCCCTAATCGATGCAGGCAGCGCGACAGGTCGCGATGCCTCGCTAGTACGGGCTGGGGGCTGGTACTGTCTGGGCTGCACAGGGGAAGACACATCAGTAGAAACAAAAGGATTAGGGTTAATGTCATAACTGCGAGACGAATTCTGGGTCCAGGGGGCTTGTCTGCGGCGCTGATGCTGCTGGTGGATCATCATAGCAGTATGCGTCAGCTGGTTGAGGTCATGTATAGACAGGATCTCCAGCTGGTCTCGGATGTTGGCGTTCAGCCCACTGAGAAATCTGGTCTGTATAGTCGATGCAAAGACGGTCATTCCCGCCTTGTCATACAGATCCTCGAGCTTCGCGAAAAACTCAATCGGCGTCAGCGTTCCCTGGCGAGCGAGCGCGATGTCCATCCGCATGCGGTTCTGGTAGTCATCTGGAACATACTTGCGGCGCATAATGAACATTAGTTGGTGCCACTGCTCTATCTGCACGAGACCTCTCCGTTCCCTGTCCGAACAGAAACAATGCGGTCCTGTCCCGCCATCAGATGGTCCACTAGGAGCCAGGGACGACCGAGACCATGGCGCCCTCCCTGAAGTAGGACTTAGGATAGTTTATTATATATTTCCTTATTATTAGCGATTGCTTGTTTTAGTATGTTTCCCTTTTATGCATTTTCTATTTCGGTGTGTGCGCTCCTCTTATGCTTAAGAGGGCTGACCCATTAGTTAGAATAAGACCCAAGCCCATTAGGGTTTTGGATGAGCTCTTTGGCTATAAGTAGCCACCTTGTACTTCATCTCTAGCATGTTGAAATTAAAGCTTAAGCCTCAGTTGAGATCATCTCCTACCTTAAGCCTTCAACGTCACCCTTGTTACTTGTCCCAAATCTATCCCAAACATAAACCATTGGCGATCCCGGTGAATTGCTCGATCTAGATCCGTGCGCGAGACGAGTCGACCCCTCGATTCGAATCAATTGGTATCAGAGCGCCAGTCGATCGAGCCACCCTAGTCGCCACTCCGAAACCCTAATCTACCACACTAAACCAGTTCGTCTCTACACCTCCATCTGCGACACTTCAGGAGAATTGCCATAACCTTCTGCTCACTCAATATTTTGGTCTGAAATGTTAGGGAGGCAAATTAGACGTGTAGATCTAACTGCTCGCGTTGGAATCATCGCATTTGGATTCCTGATCAGGGAGAATGATTTTTTACAAGTCGGACCAACGCCCAGGAATTCTCCTTGCCCGACGAGAGAAGATTGATTCTGCACCTCCATCTGCGACACTTCAGGAGAATTGCCATAACCTTCTGATCACTCAATATTGTGGTCTGAAATTTTGAGGAGGCAAACTAGACGCGTAGATCTAACTCCTCGCGTTGGAATCATTGCATTTGGATTCCTGAGCAGGGAGAACGAATTTTTACAAGTCGGACCAACGCCCAAGAATTCTCCTTGCCCGACGAGAGAAGATTAATTCGGCCCAGATCTCGATCTCACCTGCAGATCTGTTCGTGGCTTCACCGTCTTCCCTTAGCTGCCGGAGTTCTCGTCGCCGGCTTCAGATCTGTTCGTGGCTTCATCGTCTTCCCTTCGCTGTCGGAGTTCTCGTCGCCGGCTTCAGATCTGTTCGTGGCTTCACCATCTTCACAGTCTGTTGTTCGTCACCACCGAACCTACTGTCTTCACTGCACCGAACACCATCTCCACAAGCCTTCTGCCACCAGCAACTCTCCAACCGTTCTCGGACTTGTCCTCGACCAAGTCTTGGCATTGCTTCCGACGAGTGCTTCATGCTCCTGCTCGACCAGATCTGCTCTTCTTCGTCTCCACTCCGCCCCCGCTCGACCAGATCTACTGCCTTCGTCTCCACCCCGCCACCGCTTGCTTCCCGGCGTCAGACCCACCACCGGCCACGCCCAGCCGCCGCCACTGCCCCTGCTGTGCTGCAATCTTTGTTGAGTGGCTGCTTGCACAAGCAACCCTAGGGTTACAAAAAGAAAAGAAAAGTTGTGGGATGTTTAAAAAAAAATACAGAGAAATCAGCCAATATTCGACATGGCATGTCGATTCTCATATTGGCGCCCACCCGATACCCACTTGCGTCGTCGACGTTTTGCTGGATATGAAGGAGAGTTCCTGGAGTGGTCCCGACACATGGCTTACTACTTTAGCCAACGAGACTACGACCAAGACGAGCAGTGTGACGTCGCAATCAGTTGTCTCACTAGCTACGCCCTTGACTGGTGGTTTCGTGTAGAGGATTATCGCCAGACCCATGGTTGGTAACCCTTCATCACTTGGGAGCAAATTGTTTATGTTATGACCCGACACTTTGCTCCGAGTGTTGATCCAGTAGCCTACGCCGCCCTTTCAAAGCAATGGACCAGACCATACCTTGAGCGCGTCACTGCACGTACCCTAGTGTGCTCTTCTGAGGGATTCCCTGAACGCACCCCAGCGCGCGTCATGGTGCTCCTGCCCCCAACTCCGGTACCCCCTGTTGCACTCGTCCCTGCTACGACGCCAACCGCACCAATCGCTTCCGCACCAGCACCCGATCCTGAGATCACTCCAACTCCAACCGTCGTGCCTCCGGAGCCAGCGTCCACCAGACCACCCCCTCTGGTCATCTCGGCACCCACTTCGATGGTCCCCATGGTGTTGGACGTGCCTCCCCTCGTTCCCGTGCCCACGACTTGTGAGTCTTTCATTTTGGCTCCTTCAATGGACATTACGCATCAACCATTCCGATTTATATGGTCCTTTACATGTGTTGATCGACTGTTCTCCCTTGCGCCTAAGGGAGGGAGAATGATGCGGTCCTGTCCCGCCGTCATGTCCCGCCATCAGATGGTCCACTAAGAGCCGGGGACGACCGAGACCATGGCGCCCTCCCTGGAGTAGGACTTAGCATAGTTTATTATATATTTCCTTATTATTAGCGATTGCTTGTTTTAGTATGTTTCCCTTTTATGCATTTTCTATTTCGGGTGTGTGCTCCTCTTATGCTTAAGAGGGCCGACCCATTAGTTAGAATAAGGCCCAAGCCCATTAGGGTTTTGGCTGAGCTGTTTGGCTATAAGTAGCCACCTTGTACTTCATTTCTAGCACGTTGAAATTAAAGCTTAAGCCTCAGTTGAGATCATCTCCTCCCTTAAGCCTTCAATGTCACCCTTGTTACTTGTCCCAAATCTATCCCAAACACAACCCATTGGCGATCCCGGTGAATTGCTCGATCTAGGTCCGTGCGCGAGACGAGTCGACCCCTCGATTCGTATCACATGCTAAGACGATCAACCAGCCATAATCATTCTTCAAGTCCCTTAGAAGGGAAATGACGCCCAATTCCCTTCAGAAGAGATGAACTAATGTCTAGTTCCCTTTATTGAAACTATTTCAAGGGAACTTGAGGTTTTACAAAACTGTTTCAAGGGAACTTGACCCTTACATGTAACATATCCTTTTCTTTCCCTCTGAAACTCAAGTCGCTTACACAAGTGTGTAATCCACACACCCGAGCTTGCGTTATAACGAAATGAGTTCCCTTAGTGTCTCATGAATCCCGATCACATTAAATGGAAATGATTTCACTAAAATCACTAACAATCCTCCCCCATTTTAGTGTAATCCTTGATTCACAAAATAAGCAAGTCTTTAACCCTAAACTCTATGCATAAACGAAAATGTCGAGACGGTTGAATTTCCGCTTAGTGTATTTACACGTTCCAAACACCCGGGAATCATGGTGTCGTAACGATTGAACCAATCAACCTCTTTGGGTGCATGAAGATAACACACACATGAGTTACTTTAAAATTCTATAGTGTAACTTGAATCTTTTAATGGCCCTGAGTCCTTATCCATTCATAAGCGTATGTGAAGTCAACCCGAAACATCATGAAGCGGCCAAACTCCACACTCACATAGATAGATCCTTTAGGGAAAACAAGCCCTCAATCGTGTACTTACAATATGCACTTTTTCAAAGGAACTATTAAGAAATAAGTTTCAACCTCTTAAACTTGTAGAAACTGAGCACATACATGGGGACAATTCCTTTGTGCTCTTCAGTCTCTAGGTGTGGGCTTTTCACATTGAATTCGTTCCCAACATTAATCAGGAAGGAATTGGGTATCCCACCACTAGAAAGCTTATATGGGTTTTAATCTCACCCCATTTGCTAACTTGAAAACCAAGTCCCTTGGCAATCCCTTTGTCAAGTGATCAGCCAAATTTTGTTGTGATCGAACAAAATCCACAATAATCACCCCATGTGTAATGAGCTCTCTTACCGCACTATGCCTCACGCCCAAATGACGTGATTTCCCATTGTATACATGACTATATGCTTTAGCCAAAGTCACAGTGCTATCAAAATGAATATATATAGGTGAAACTGGTTTTTCCCATAACGGAATTTCATAAACTATGTTCTCAAGCCACTCTGCCTCCTTACTAGCAGCGGCTAAGGCAACAAATTCATATTCCATTGTGAAACTTGTAATGCAAGTTTGTTTCTTGGAAGCCCATGAAATGGCACCACCACCAAGGAGAAACACCTATCCATTAGTGGAAGAATGATCTTCTTCATTCGTAATCCAACTTGCATCTGAATACCCTTCTAGTACAAAAGGTGATCCAATATATGTAAGACCAAAATCCATAGTTCCCTTCAGGTACCGAAGTACCCTTTGAACTACTTGCCAATGATATTCACTAGGGGAACTAGTATATTGACTAAGTTTCTCTACATCAAAAGCAATATCCAGTCGAGTACTTGTCATAGCGTACATCAAGCATCCAATAACTTCTGAATACTCAAGTTGTGAGACCACAATTCCCTTATTAGGGAACAATTTCGAACTTGGATCATAGGGAGTCTTAACAGGGGAACTCTTGTCACAGTTACACTTCTCCAACACTTTTTGAATGTAATGAGATTGAGACAAGGATAAAGCCTTTGTTTCCCTTCTTATCCTAATCCCTAGGTAACATCGGCTTCCCCATGTCCTTCATGGAGAATTTTGATAACAAAAATAACTTTGCAAGATCTACTTGCCCTTGATTTGTTCCAAAGATCAACATGTCATCCACATACAAACAAATTATGCCTCCATTTCCAGAATCATCAAATTTGCTATACACACACTTGTCCGCTTGATTTAGATTAAATCCATTGGACAACACAACCTCATCAAACTTTGATGCCATTGCTTTGGTGCTTGCTTCATCCCATACAAGGACTTGATCAATTTGCATATCTTATGCTCTTGTCCGGGCATAACAAACCCTTTAGGTTGTTTCATGTAAACTTCCTCCTCCAGTTCCCCATTAAGGAACGCTATTTTCACATCCATTTGGTGGATAACCAACTTGTGAATATCCGCTAGGGCAATCAACAACCTAATGGTGGATATTCGAGAAACCGGTGCATAAGTATCAAAGTAGTCAGTTCCATACTTTTATCTAAAGCCTTGGACAACCAATCGAGCCTTAAACTTGTCTATGGTTCCATCCACTTTCATTTTCCTTTTAACGATCCACTTACTTTCCAATGGCTTACATCCAGGGGTAAGATTAGCCAAGACCGATGTATTGTTCCCAATGATGGAATCCATCTCATCATTTATGGCCTCCTTCCAAAAAGACACATCTTGTGACTTCATTACCTCAACAAAGTTCCTTGGATCATTCTCAATACTATAACAATACAAGTATTGGGAACCAAACTCGTCCCTTGTTCCATCAACCAAATAACTTGGAAATCAGGACCAAAAGACTTTTCCTTCCTTACTCGTTTACTTCTTCAGATTTCAGACATAGAGTTTCCTTGACAGGATGATAAATCCTCAAAGTTCCCTTGTAGAGATGTTGGAACGTCTAAATCTTGGTTTCCACTGGAAATAGCACCAGTTCCCTTTGGTATAGGTGTTCATGAAAATTATTTTTCATTAAAGATTGCATCTCTTGATTCTATTATGGAATGAACTGAAATATACTTGTTGGGTTCTATAACATATAACCTGTATGCCTTGGAATGCTCAGAATATCCAATAAAGATACATTCAACACCTCTTTCACCCAAGGTCTTTTTCTTGGGTTCGGGTAGTCTTATAACCGCCCTACATCCCCAAATCCGAATATAATTCAGATTTGGCTTCCTTTGGAACCAAAGTTCATATGGGGTTATCTTGTTCGTTTTATTAGGAACTCTATTCAATAGATAACAAGCCGTCAACATGGCTTCCCCCCAAAATCTGTCATTTGATTTTGAGTAGGATAGCATGGAATTGACCATTTCCTTCAGAACTCGATTTTTCCTCTCCGACACACCATTTTGTTGTGGTGTGTAGGCAGCCGTGGTTTCATGGATGATACCTACGGATTGGAAATATTTAGGGTCAAAATACTCACCACCTTTATCGGTGCGTAACTTCTTGATCAAAGTTCCCATCTGAAGTTCCACTTCAGGTTTGTAAATGTTCAATTTACCAAGGGCTTCATCCTTAGAATGCAATAAAATACATAACAAAATCTGGAATAATCATCTATGTAGTTAACCACATATTTCTTATTTCCCAAGGATGGAGAAGCATGAAAATGACATAAATCACTATGTATTAAGTCAAGCACGACACAGTTCTTTTGAACATCAGGAAAATGTTGTCTTGTTATCATAGTAAGCACGCATGTTCTACACCTCTCTATACTCATATCAAATGGAGGAATTAAACCATCTTTAGACATATAAAACACGCGTTTATAATGAACATGTCCTAATCGAGCATGCCAAAGAGAGGACACAGTTCCCTTCGAGAACAATTACTTGAGGAGAAGTCATGTAAATAGAATTCATATTTTTATTAATACTAAGTTTAAACATTCCATTACATAGATAACCACGATCTACAAATACACCGCCCTTCGATAATATAAATTTATCGACTTCAAATACTTGCCGGAAGCCTAGCTTGTAAGGATGGTACTAAAGACTAGATTTTTCCTTATTCTGAGCACATACAACACATTTCCAGAATTAAATTCTTCCCAAATGAGAACTCTAACACCACTTGGCCTTTGCCTAAGATTGGGTCGTTGACTCGTTTCCCATATGAAGGACATGTCCACCATCCACAGCTACGAGTGATTTGAACATTGCCTTGTCCCTACTCACGTGAGCAGTAGCACCCGAGTCAACCCACCATGCTATCTCATCATCCTGCACAAAGAAAGCCTCAGAAATATTAGGAACAAATTAAATCCACACTAGGAAATGTTTCTAGAGAGGGAACAATTCCCTTAGAGGAACTAGTTCCATTCTGAACTTGATGAGATTTCTGCTCTTGGTCCTTAGACCCTTGAGCAGGTTGGTTGGGAGAATTTCTGATAAGGATCGACTATCTCTTCAGCCTAGGTGCAAGGAAACGCCAAGGAAGTCAACCACCAAGAAGATGCCACGTCCGAAGGGAGGAAGAACTTCTTTACGATGGGATAGGGAACTGAGTTTGTGAAGGGAAGTTGGAGTTGATGGGAACTGGGTTTGGCTGGGATAGTGATAGAGATAGGTGATCTTCTTGAGTGGATATGATGCACCACTTAGGAAGAACAAGGGTGATTGACGCCTAAGGGATGTAACTCACCCTAAGAAAAAGATCGATAGGTAGTTCGATACAACTCACGAACTAAGGTTGTTGCTAGAATTTTCCATGGGAAAATTGAGCTCCTTGAGAGGTTTTTGATTAAGTTGAAGATGCTTTACAAGGAAGAGAACTCAGCCTTTTATAGGTTTCCTAGGAGTTCATGGCTACCCTTTCATATAGCCAACAAAACTTAACTCCTAGACTCTCCCCCACCCCAAGTAAATCCCACAATAAAAGTAGTCTTTTAAACACCAAAAAATACTTAATAACATTATGAAAATATTAAAGAGGCCGACTGGAATTTCTTCTAGAAGATCTTATGCAAAATGCCGACGGTGGAGTTCCTTAGAGGGAACTGTGGGACACAAGCAATGTCATCGATCCCATAAGGTCTTGGCTCGTCGCTCCAAGGTTTAGGAGTTCTTTCTTGATCTTGGATTGCAGCTCCGTGGCCTGAGCATGTGTGATGGTCCTTGGTGGTGGCTCAGGAGACGCCATTGGAGGGAACTCATCAAGAACAGAGGAGATTGTGGGGGCCTTGCTTTGCAGGGAGCTATGTAGGGAACTCGGAGGCCTTGCGGTGGAAGGAACTTGTAGGGAGCTATGTAGGGAACTCGGAGGCCTTGAGGTGGAAGGAACTTGATGGGGCATAGTCACATCAGGAGGACGGTCAGAGGGAACTGGGGATACCTTGTTGTGTAAGGAACTGTCTGGGGAACTCGAAGAGTCAGACAAAAGTGTGGACTCCTTGCTGGGCAGGGAATTGTCTGGGGAACTCGGAGAGTCAGACAAAAGTGTGGACTCCTTGCTGGGCAGGAACTGTCTGGGGAACTCGGAGGCCTTGTTGTGCAGGGCACTGTGGAGGCCTTGCTTGTAGGTGGTACTTGATGGTCATAATCACATCATCCTCCCCTCCTTGGAAAGAATTCGACCTCGAATCTGCGTGCACTTTAAGAACAAAGTTTGGAACACACAAAACTGCACAAAGCGAAACAAAGAAGTGAGGGACCATGATATCTTTAGGGGAAGCAAGGTACGTGTAAGCAAGCATGATTAGTTCCATTGAGTATCCATGGATGTATTTCCATGCATGAGTTTTGCCCAGCTTCAGCCTAAATATATGCTTAAGTATAGAACATGAAATCCCGTGACATACTTGGCAACAAATGCAAAGCATAGTACAAAATGTTTCTCATTCAACAAG
This sequence comes from Rheum nobile, assembly GCA_027886185.1. Classification (NCBI taxonomy): domain Eukaryota; kingdom Viridiplantae; phylum Streptophyta; class Magnoliopsida; order Caryophyllales; family Polygonaceae; genus Rheum; species Rheum nobile. Next base: position 3,653,098 of record WOAB01000103.1, on the reverse strand, counting down.
AATTGTGAATAAGAACAATGATGTATGCATGAATGCCTAGTTCTACCAACAAAAACATATTCATAAACTTCAGATTCTCTAACCCTTGAAAAGAATTTAGTATGAAGCAAAGGGAAAAGAATAAACTGAGTAGGACTAAGTGATACTCCCCTGGAATTAGCCTTGGGTTGCACATCCGTCTCATCTTGGTTGGTGTCAACCTCTTCTTGGAGTAGAAATGGCATGGTAGAAGGAACCATGGGGGTGGCATCCATCAATGGAGGGGCCAATGAGTTTAAAGAGCTTCGCTTGATCGAAGGCCGGCAATTGCTTCTTGGATGAGTGGGAGATGAATTCAAGGATTTACCTTCTTTGTCCTCTGGCCTCAGCTCCTCTTCAACGGGCATACAAGCCTCACATGGCTCTGTTGTGGGCTGTTCAATGCAATTGGATGGCTCAGACCTGGGCTTCCCTTCATCAACGAATGACTTAACCACTTGTAGAGGCTCTATTTGAGGAGATTCTTGGACTCTCTTGGTCGCCACTTCTTCCACCTCCTTTCCCGTGCATGAATCAACCAAAGCTTCACTCTTAAAGGATCCTTCATCCTTGTAAGTGTAGTATTGGTTAGGACATATTTCAGCCAAGTGACCTCGCCCATCACACATAACACATACAATGTCGCATGCCCTAACACGGGGCGGTGAAGGCACTCTTTCTTTGCCCTTGGACGTGCTAAAAAATGAGTTTGGTGAGTCATAGACTCCCTTAGCCTGCACGAAAGGGTTAGAAGAATAATATGGCCCAAAAGAAGGGATAGGTTGATACCTTGGTGGCATGTCCCTAAGAGCTTGTTGTTGCCGCCTAAGTGGAGGGAGATTCCTTTCTCTAATGTGTTCCCTTGGAGGTGAGTGTCTTAGTACATCTTGTCGGGGCAACGATGTAGAGCTAGTAGGCGCCATGATGTATGTTCGTTCTTAATGCCTATTGATTGGATCTCTAGTTCCTTGTCCTCCGCCAAAGAAGTCCTTATAGGTGCTTGTGTGAGTTTGGTAGTTTGGGTACCCACATGGTCGAATCTCCCTATATGAAGCACAATTATCCCGAAAGTAAAGGTAATCCCTTTGGGACATATGGCCCAAGCTAAGCATCTCCATTCGCTCTCCTTGCATGGTTAGTAACCAAGGCAAACCCAAACACAGGAACTAAAGAGAAAGCAATGCAACCAAGGGAACCGAACCAGCAAGTTCCAAAAATGTTGTTGTAGAAGTGGTCACAAAGTTCCAAGTTGCAAGCTCTCAAAACAAGGCTTAGTTGGGGTTGTTTTGCAAACAAGAAAGCCACAAAAACTTTGTTCAAACTTGGTGTTTTATGCAGCCAAAAGATCCAAGTCAGGGAACTCAGAAAAGGTACTACAACAAGGGCCTCAAATTCAACTTGTGTTCGTTTTTTTCTGGCCCCTAGCCTTTCTTTCTCGAACTTTTGACTTTTTACTCGACTTTTTCTGGCTACTAGCCTTATCTTTCTCGAGTTTTTCTTGAATCACACTTGTAGAATTACACGAGAAGAAACAAACTGAGTACAATAGCCTTGGGCTGATGTGAGCACATAAGAGTTGTTGAAGAAAAGTTTAGACCTTGAATGTGTTCAGTTGGTTTGAGTTTTCTCTGGTTGGTTTCGCTATTCTCAGCCCCTTGATCGGTTCATCTGACTCATAATTCACACAAATTCAACCAAGGTTTATGCAGCAAAAAGAAGAAGAGAAAATGCAGAAAAACGGCTCATTAAATACAGGAAATCCCAAGAGTTTTCGGTGGAATAAATGGGAGTGAGTTGGTTTAATGCAAGAATTAATTCAAGTCAGTTTAATACCAACCAAAGGTTGTCTTCTTCCTTGCATAAGCCATGATTTTATCAAAGAATTTGCAGCAAACACGAACTCCAGAAATGGCACAAAATTGAGAGGGCTTGCAAGAGGAATCAAGTTCGACTTTTAGAACAAGATTTCGAGCGTTACCTTGCGTGGCTCTGATACCACATGATAAGGATCGACGATCTCTTCAGCCTCGGTGCAAGGAAACGCCAAGGAAGTCAACCACCAAGAGGATGCCACGTCCGAAGGGAGGAAGAACTTCTTTACGATGGGATATGGAACTGAGTTCGTGAAGGGAAGTTGGAGTTGATGGGAACTGGGTTTGGCTGGGATATTGATAGAGATAGGTGATCTTCTTGAGTGGATATGACGCACCACTTAGGAAGAACAAGGGTGATCGACGCCTAAGGGATGTAACTCACCCTAAGAAGAAGATCGATAGGTAGTTCGATACAACTCACGAACTAAGGTTGTTGCTGGAATTTTTCATGGGAAAACTGAGCTCCTTGAGAGGTTTCTGATTAAGTTGAAGATGCTTTACAAGGAAGAGAACTCAGCCTTTTATAGGCTTCCTAGGAGTTCATGGCTACCCTTTCATATAGCCAACAAAACTTAACTCCTAGACTCTCCCCCTCCCCAAGTAAATCCCACAATAAAAGTAGTCTTTTAAACATCAAAAAATACTTAATAACATTATGAAAATATTAAAGAGGCCGACTGGAATTTCTTCTAGAAGATCTTGTGCAAAATGCCGGCGATGGAGTTCCTTAGAGGGAACTGTGGGACACAAGCAATGTCATCGATCCCATAAGGTCTTGGCTCGTCGCTCCAAGGTTTAGGAGTTCTTTCTTGATCTTGGATTGCAGCTCCGTGGCCCGAGCACGTGTGATGGTCCTTGGTGGTGGCTCAGGAGACGCCATTGGAGGGAACTCATCAAGAACAGAGGGAACTGTGGGGGCCTTGCTTTGCAGGGAGCTATGTAGGGAACTCGGAGGCCTTGCGGTGGAAGGAACTTGCAGGGAGCTATGTAGGGAACTCGGAGGCTTTGAGGTGGAAGGAACTTTATGGGGCATAGTCACATCAGGAGGACGGTCAGAGGGAACTGGGGAGACATTGTTGTGTAAGGAACTGTCTGGGGAACTCGAAGAGTCAGACGAAAGTGTGGACTCCTTGCTGGGCAGGAACTGTCTGGGGAACTCGGAGAGTCAGGCAAAAGTGTGGACTCTTTGCTGGGCAGGAACTGTCTGGGGAACTCGGAGGCCTTGTTGTGCAGGGAACTGTGGAGGCCTTGCTTGTAGGTGGTACTTGATGGGCATAATCAGTGTAGTTGGTGATATGATAGGCATTCCACTGCCCTCATATCAAAGGGTCGGGGGTTCGAGTCCCCCCACCAACATCCTGGAGGATTAACAGGCGCAAGCCTCCCTCTAGGTTGGGGTATAGGGGCTGCAGCCCTGCTCTGTGATCAGGGCGCCAGCGGTCAGACCGCCGATTGAGGCAGACCGTGGGCTGGGCCGCTGGGTCGGACCGTCGATCGAGGCAGACCATGGGAAGACGGACCCAGGTGGGCTCAGATCACATCATAAAAGTGCACTTTTATTATGTGATCCGAGCCCACCTGGGTCCGCCTTCCCATGGTCTACCTCATTCGGCGTTCTGACCCAGCGGCCCAGCCCACGGTCTTCCTCGATCGGCGATCTGACCGCTGGCGCCCTGCTCTGTGATCAGGGCGCCAGCGGTCAGATCGCCGATCGAGGCAGACCGTGGGCTGGGCCGCTGGGTCAGAACGCCGAATGAGGCAGACCATGGGAAGGCGGACCCAGGTGGGCTCGGATCACATCAATTTCCCTTCTTTCCCTTTCCAGCACGACAACCCTTCTTGAAATGTCCAGCTTTACCAAAATTCCAACACCTAGTTCACTTGGGTTTCTTGTTAGAACCATTGTTTATGTTGTTGAAGGGCCTTTTCTTGCCCTTGTTCTTGTTCACTTTTCGGGAACCTTCTTCCATTATATTCATGGTGGAAGAGCTTGGAGTCTCTTTCTCTTTACCTTTCCTATGCGAATGAAGGCCTTCTTCGATGCGCAAATGGCTTCCTAGTTCCACAAGGGAAATGTCTTCCTTCTTGTGCTTTAACATATGCTTGAAGTCTTTCCAGGATGGAGGTAATTCGTCAATTATACTTGACACCGAGATGGACTCGTCCATCTTCAAGTTGTGCTAGGCAAATTGCCCCAAGATACGTAGTATCTCAATAAATTTCTCCATCACTGGCCGAGCATCTACCATTTTATAGGTGTTGAAGTTGCTCACAAGGAACTTTACGCTAGAAGCGTCTTCATCCATATATTTGGACTCCAAAGAGACCCAAAGTTCCTTAGCGGATTCAATATTTTGGTACACATCAAAAAGGGAATCATACATACCATTTAATATGTGGCCTCGACAGATGTAGTCATCATTCTCCCATTTGTTTCTACGCCTAACGGCATCAATCGGTTCCTCATCTCCTACTTAAGGCATCAGAGTGGATAGGACATACACCACATCAAGAGTGGTCAAGAGGAAGTGCATCTTCTTTTTCCAATGGCGGAAATTCATGCCTTCAATGTTTTCCAGCTTTTGGAACTTGGTAGTCATCTCACGCACAGACGCCATTGATCAAATCAAAATACTGATTTCAATTGTTAGGAACTGTTTACATATTGGGAATTGCGTTAGGGAACTGCTGTTGAACACGACTCTCCAAGGGATCAATCAATGACGGTTGTATTCGGATAAGATTTGAATCGTGATGAACACTTTCCGAAATTATTATTTTGCCCCTTATAAGACATAGGGGATCCGCAAAATCAGAAGTGAGATAAGACAAATGTACTAGTTCCTTTCAAGGCTTCTAAAGAGAACTAAACTTATATAAATTGTGTTTTTGGATTTTGACTCTCAGCAAGTTCCGTAAATGCCAGATTAATTGTGTGTCCAACACCAAATCCTGAAATGCTTTATATAGGCATTAGGGAGAACTTCCAAAATCAGTTATGGAAGTTAAGGGAAATTATAACGGCAGTTGGAAACATTTACCAACTATTTTCAGCGGTCATCAACCATTCCCAACTGATCCACAATAGTTAGTAACAGTTACCATCAGTTACAAAGTAGTTAAGATGGTTATATCGGTTAAAGCATTGGTTTTACCAACAACTACAAGCACATGAAACACATGCTAAGAAGATCAACTAGCAATAAACATGCTTCTAGTCCCATAGAAGGGAAATGGCATCAAGTTCCCTTCAGAAGAGATGAACTAATCTCTAGTTCTCTTTACTGAAACCGTTTCAAGGGAACTTGAGCTTTTACAAAGTTGTTTCAAGGGAACTTGACCCTTACACTTAACATATCCTTTGTTTCCCTCTAAAACTCAAGCTGCTTACACAAGCGTGCACTCCACACACCCGAGCTTGCGTTATAACGAAATGAGTTCCCTTAGTGTCGCATGAATCCCGATCACATTAAATGGAAATGATTTCACTAAAATCACCAACATACTTCATAAACTTTACTGATGATTTAAGTAGATATGGATACATATACTTAATGAAGCATAAGTCTGAATCTTTTTAAAAGTTCAAAGAGTTTCAGAATGAAGTTGGAAATCAAGGCAATAAAATTAAAGCACTACGATCTGATTGTTGTGGTGAATATTTGAGTCAAGAATTTGATTATCATTTAAGAAGGCGTGGGATCCTTTCACACCTAAATCTATAAGGAACACCACAATTGAATGGTGTATCTGAGAGGAGGAATAGGACATTGTTGGACATGTTTTGGTTTATGATGAGTTTTGCTGATCTTCCAATATATTTCTGGGGCTATGCTCTCACAAATGCAGTGTTCACACTAAAGAGGGCTCCTTTCAAAGCTTTAGATAAGACACCATATGAGTTATGGACTGAAAGTGTTCCAAGTTTGTCTTTTCTTAAGATTTGAGGATGTGAAGTTTATGTAAAACGTTTACTAGCAGACAAGCTTGCACCCAAATCAGATAAGTGCTTCTTTGTAGGGTATCCTAAGGAAACAAAAAGATACTACTTCTACAATCCCAGTGAGTACAAAGTGTTTATTGCTAGGAATAGTGTCTTTATGGAAAAAGAGTTTATTTCTAAAAAGTCAAGTGGGAGAAATGTTGATCTTGAATAAGTTCAAGAAGTGCAATAAAATGAGCAACAAGATGAGATGGATTACACCATGCCAGAGACGATGGTATTTGGGGACCTAATCCCTGATAGCTTCATGATCCCCTCGATGACGGCGACGGACGAAGAGGAAGCAATGAAGGTGCGTTCGAATGGCCCGGTAACAAGAGCTCGCGTAAGGGCAATGGAGCGAGCGACACAATCATTAGTCTTGCGGGTGCAAGTAAGTGACGCGGGTTCATCTAGTCCTAAATGGGTCCATCTCTTGACCTATGAAGGATTAGGTGAGGTCCCGCCTTAGTCGATCCCGCCAAGAAGAGCCAGACGAAGGAGCAGCAAAATTGGCTCTACGAAGGATTTCCGCGATTGCGGCAGACGCCGCCGCGACCGCGGAATATATAGACAACAGGTCGAGAACGACAGACTATTTTCCGCGATCGCGGAACAAAGTTGATTTTCTCGGAGATTCGTGCTGCTTCTCCGCGATCGTGACGGTAGTTTCCGCGATCGCGGATTTGGCTCGACTTTTGTTATTTCAATGATTTTCCGCGATCACAGAAGTAATGCCGCGACAGCGGAAACGAGCCTGCGCGCTCATTTGGACGTCTTTATTTCCGAAGTTTTCTTAAGTATTTTATTGTTACCTTTGGACTATTTAAGACCAGGAACCCTAGATTGTAATCTTTACGTTGAATTTGAGTAGTAAAGTTGAGTACGCTCCTTCCCTTGAGTTCTAATGTCAACTCTTCGATCCCACGTATCGTCTATCCCATAGCTCGTCGCTTCGAGCAATTGTTCATCGTTTCTTCGGTGTTCATGATCATCTGTTTGATCCTTTCGTTCATCACTTTGAACACGTTTGAGGATTATCTCTTTAGCCCTAGGAAAGCCATCACTTTGGCTACGGAAGAAAAGGAATCGAATTCAAGCTTGAGGAATCAAAGATCCTGCATTGCAGACAATACTTCAGGGGTTGTTCGTATCAACTAGCATCAGAGCCTATCCAAGCTAAGTTTGTTCTTCTCTCTTATTGTGATTCCTTGCAATTTTCCGCTTGCAAAACCCATAATTTTTTTTCCCCACCACCACTCGCCGGAACCCACTACTGCCGTGCACCACCACCATCGTTCCGCCACCACCACCCTTGTTCGCCATCCTCTCCCTCATGGCGGCACAACCCTAATTTCCTTAGGTTTTGGTTACTTTTCCAACAGCTCTAATCTCTATCCTTCTAGCACTATCTTGTTTCTTTAATTGCATACTTGATTTCTTTGTTTCTTGTTGCTTAAGTCTTGCTTTATCTTTGGATTAATTGCTAGATTAGTTGTTCGATTTAATTCCCTCATAGTTGCTTTGTCTCTTCCTTCTTCTCTTACACTTGCTTGTGTGATTCTTTCTTGCTTGATTCGCCATCATATAAAAAAAAAGACACTGTGACCGTATAAACAAAAACATACATACTATTCTCACCTTTCATCAAACAAAACAAAAGGTTTGGGAAGACGAAAGCCTCAAAAAACAAAAAGACACATAAGAAAAGCAAAGAACGCACCATACGGTCATACTCCATCTTCTCTTCTTTCATGTCTCTACGCAACTCTTATTGAAAAGGGCAAAGAAAAATTTTCAACTCTCTTGTGATTAATTCTGAGAAACGGATTTGATCTACTTGCACTTGGAAATTTGTGTGTTGTTTGGGACTTGATTTGCTAGTTCTTGCTTTGTTGCCTTCCGTTCAAGCCTCTTCCTCCTCACGAGCAACCAAAATTAGTACGTCTAGCGGAAAATTTCTTGGTTCACTTTTGAGACAAGGACTTGGCTTGAACTTGTTCTTTTGCTTGGTGCAACTTACTTCTAGTGTTGCATGCTTCATATAGGTACTATGGATGTCCCTACCTCGAGCGTCTCTCCTTCTATGGGCCACCGCAACCCCGGACACATGGACTCCGCCTATGAGCAAATTGACGCTCAAGACCGCAAACTCGCCGAGCAGGCTGCCGAGATCGCGCACCTTCGTCGAACCATAAGTGACATGAAGTTGCCCACGTCCGACCCCATGTTGAACCCTATAGCCACAAGCCAACCACTAGACCACAAGGGTAAGGGCGTCTTATCTACTCCACAAGATCGCCTTCGCTCTCAAATTGAAGGCTACCATCCTAAGCGTGGCAATTCCCGCATTCGGTATAATCCCACCTTTGCTCCGAGAGTTGAGGATTACACTTCGGATCGCTCCCGTCGTAGTGTCCGCGTCTCCAAGGATCCCCTACCGTATGTCAACACCAAGGACCGTCGAGAATGAGGTCGACAACATATGCGGTATGACGATTCCGAGTCCGAGCGTGATGATGATGATGACCGTGCCTCAGACCATTCCCGGGACGGATTTGATGATGAGGATGCGTATGAGATGGAACGCCTCGAGGAGCTGCGCCCCACGCGTCGCGGCTACCGCCGACACTCGCCGGAACGGCGCCGCCCGAGCCCCGGGCGCTATGGACCGCGTCGCCCTGACATCAAGGTAAAACTCCTGAACTTTTTTGGTGAATTTGATCCTCTTAAATTTCTTGATTGGCAGCAGTCCATGGAGTATGTTTTGAACCATTATTGCTACCCGGAAAAAGAACGGGTTGCAACCGCCGCTTTGCACTTCGACGGCGCCGCCAAGGCTTGGTGGCATCGTTTCTGCGCTGACCGTGAGCATCACCACGAGCGTCCAGTCACTTCTTAGCGCCACCTTATGCGGATCATGCGAAAGAAGTATGTCCCCGAGGACTTTACTTCCGAAATGCGCCTCAAGATACAACTAGCGGCCCAAGGTAACCGTTCTCCCCTTGACTTTTATGCTGAACTTGAAGAATTGTCCCACAAGGTAGGTATCCATCACACTGACGAGGACTTTCAGAGTATGTTCCTTCGTGGCCTGCATGAGCCTATTCGAAACCAACTTCGGGTGCTTAACATTCGAGACCTCCAAAAGTGCGCACATACGGCACAAGAGATATGGTCGCAAGCTCAAGCGGCTAAGAGTGCGTCTTGGTCCCGCACTAATCCAAGGTATGTTCCTTCCCCTAATTCTGGTTCTTTTTCTTCTCATGTGCGCTCCTCTTTGCAGTCCGCTCCCGCGACTACACCGCCGGCGCCGACCACTCAGCCGAGCAACACTCCGGCGCGCATCAACGAGCCACCGCAGCGTTGAGCGCCTCCTTCCGATGAAAGGGCGCATGACAAGATCTGTTTTAAGTGCCAAGGGCATGGCCACATCCAGCGGGACTGTCCCAACAACAAGTGAGTCCTCTTCTCGAACACCTTCGACTACGAATCTTTTGACGATGACACCCCGGACTCCGAACCAGTGATTGACACGTACGGCTGGGATGAGGAGGAGGAGAAGTTGGATGGTTACGTCTGCAGTCCCATGGATGATCAAGGCAATGTGCCCCTTAGCCTGGTCACACGCCGCGTTCTTACCGCAAAAGAAGGTACCTTACTTGACCAACGTGAGAACTTGTTTCATACTAAATGTGCGGTCCAGGGTGCTTCTTTGAGTGTCATTATAGATGGTGGAAGTTGTTGCAATATGTAGGATCGTGATTGTTAGATTAAGAACAAGGGAACTGAAAATACATATTATAGTTCCCTTCGATGCGGAAATAAACAATCAAATATAAATGAACAAGTTCCTTATAGTGGAAACCTCCGATTGCCAACTAGCAATCTAGGATAAAAACCACTACCTTTATTTCGAAAGGATTTCAAGGTCTACTTCTTGATTTCTTATCACTTCGGTTACAGATTACTCTAGGAACAAACACACAGTTTCTTTGTCTTACACACAGTTAGACAATCCTAGATAAACTTAACAGAAAGTATAATTAATCCAAGAGCAGTCCTAAGCACTAAGGAACTAACTCACTTACAGTCACTGGAACTAGCACACAGCTCTCAGATTCCTTGACTGGTTCCTCTTGATCTTGGTTTTGGTTGACGATTTGTTTGAGAGCTCACACTATGATGTTTGCTATGAAGTGTGATTCTTGTTGTAGTGCTTGAAGATAACACTGAAGCTTATCTTCCTTATATAGTGTATTCTCGAGGTTGAGTCTTCTCTTGGTTCCCACAGAGCAAGCTTGACCTAGGCTGTGTGGTTATCCTTAATTCACGTTGACTTAAACATGTACCAACAACCTAGGCAACTCAGAATGCACATTGGTTGGTCAAAGGCTTGAGACGAATCTGTCATGTCGTTGTCCAACGCCTTTCGTCCGAGGTTCAGCAACCTAGACACTTTGGAACTATCTTCTGGATGGTGACAGCCTTGTGACATGTCGCTTTCAGCAACCTTGTCCGAGGTTCAGCATTCTAGACATCTTGGAGCCTTCCTTTGGATGGTGGCAGGCTTTATAAGCTTTACTCAAGTCGCTTTCACCATCTTTTGTCCAAGGTTCAGTGTTCCCAACTTTATCGGGAAAAGCAAAGTCACGTGTTGTACTTCTGGGTTCCTTTGGATTGCTTGTTTGGTTTCTTTATCTTGTTTGGCTTCCATGGTTTCAACAACTGTCATGTGGTTCTTTTAAACACATCTTTGAGATAAAACATTAGTATCAAAGTATTTGTCATCTTCAAAAGTAGAGAAACTGAGGAAATGAACTCTCATGGGAACTGAGGTTCCTGAGTTCCGTTTCCTAACAATTTCCCCCTTTCTGATGATGACAAATATAAGGAACCTGACAACATAATAAGGACATGAGATTCATGAGAACAATTGAGCTAAGAGATTTACAACTTTATAAAATAATGAGAGAACATTCAATAGTTGTAAATTCCCCCTAAGTAAATGAACTAAGTTATTCGAGTTCCCCCTCAGAAAGTGAACGGGTTCAGATTTCCTATAAGTCCTGTAGGCAAAGACAAATGATGCATTAGAAATAAACAATTGATGCATTAGAAACAATTGCTTTAAATACAAATGATGCATCATCGAAAAGATCAATTAACTTATCAGGTGTAGGATATCAATGTGAAATAAACAATTGCTTTAAACCCATGACAGTTACCATAATAGAAACTGAAGGCAAAGACAAATGATGCATTAGAAACATACCCAGAAAAGTTCATTTCAACAGTAAAACCAACAAATTGTCCATAGATGCATAGTGGAAAGACAAGAAAAAGATCACAAACAACTTAAAACAAACAAAAGAAGGATAGGAGAGGTAAGTAGGATCCTAGGGAACTACTAGCACAAAGTGGTGTTATAGCACTGGGAACTAGGAGATACATTCCTATGGCTTCTCAGTGTCCTCTTCTTCTTCAGCATCCTTCGGTTCCTCATTTTCCTCTTCTTTGCCTGCTTGAGCCTGGTTGCAACTGAGGGAACAGGCTTGGATTTGATGCTGATAGGCGAGGGATCGGAGCTGTGAACCTCCAGGGTCTCCTTGTCGGGAGATGAAGCATGGGAACCGCCTTCAGAGAGAGTAGCTGATCTAGAAACATGATGGAGTTCCTTTTCCAACTCTTCTATTTGCCTGGGTATGGGGTTTTTTGTGGGGGTGATATCAAGGGATTGGGAGGATGAGGCGGCTCTCTTTTCTCTGAAGGCTCTGAGGAGAGCAACTTCTTCCTCATCTTGAGCAAGGTGAGGGTTGAGGTCTTTGTTGGCCATTTGAGGAGTTTGGTGTTTTTTGAAAGAGAGAGATGAGCAAGGGAAGCAGAGTGCTCGACTCATTTAAACAGGAGCCCCTAAATAATCCTTGAGCAACGTTTGGAGCCGTTGAGAATCAAGCCGTTGGGGAGAGAGATTTCTGGGAACTCTGACATTTGGAAACGACTCTTTTGCTTGCAGCTTGTTCGGCTTTGCAACAGTCACAAATTCAAAAAGCAAATGTTCAAAAATGGCAACAATACAGGGCTGATTAGAGTCTCTGACATTGTTGATTTGCAATAAATGTCGTCTTGGGAAGAGCGAGTTGCTACAAGCCGTTTGGAGAACTGCCTTACCTAGTTCCTTTCTGGCGATTTTTTCATTGTGCTAGAGGGATATATGGGAACCTTTGATGTGGGGATTTAAGATATAGAACATGAAAGTACGTTCCCATAAAAGAAATCGAGGAAGGCCATTTATCGCATCGCACACTAATTCCCAGAGAGGGTTAAGAGATGGGTCATAGGGAATTAGATTGTGCAATGAGGAAGGGGAGTGTCATAGTACACAATCATCATTTCGGCTTGTATTGTCGGGTTAGAATATGATCAGATTGTGACTTTTGAGCCAACAAGGAAACTTGGACAATGATTGAATTTTAATGAAAAAGGAACATTCAAGGAGAAGAACTAGAAAAATTTATCAAAGCCTTTCGAGTAACCATTATGGATATGAGGGTCTATTGCAAAAGAGATAACACAAAGATTCCAAGACAGAAATAAGCAAAAGGATCTGAACTAGTCAATCAAGGGAACTGGAGAGAAACTTTAAACTAAAGGAACTGCTAGTTTATAGGAATCATTCCCAGTTCTAATATGAGGTTCTCGAAGGGAACTCTATTCAAGGCTTTGGTGAATATATCTGCAACCTGATCTTCAGTCCTACAAAATTTCATAATGATGTTCCCTTTCTCAACATGATTTCTAAGGAAGTGATGCCTTATATCTATGTGTTTGGTCCTAGTATGATGCACATGATTCTTATAAATATTTATAGCACTAGTATTATCACAAAGAATAGTGAGGGGACCATAAGACATACCAAAATCCGCGAGTTATTGATTTAGCCATAAGAGTTGGGAACAGCAAGAGGTGGCTGCAATGTATTCAGATTCTGTGGTGGAGATGGAGACTGAGATTTGTTTCTTTGAGCCCCATGACACAAGGCAAGGGCCTAGGAACTGTGCCATTCCAGAAGTACTCTTCCTATCCATCAGGTATCTAGCATAATCAGCATCAGTGAAACCCATCAGCTCAAAGGGACACTCTTTGGGGTACCAAATGCCGAGCGAGTCAGTTCCCTTGAGATATCGGAATATCCTTTTCACAACAGCTAAGTGTGTTTCTCTTGGACATGATTGAAACCTAACACACAAGCAAACATCAAACATAATGTCTGGACGACTAGTTGTTAGATACATGAGAGAACCTATCATACCTCTATAGAGCTTTTCTTCCACAAGAGGACTTGAGTGATCTTTGTCCAAATGGGCGATGGTAGAGATGGGATTGGAGAGAGGCTTGCAAGACTCCATTTTGAACTTTTTCAACAGTTCCCTGACATACTTTTGTTGGTGAATTTGTATGTCATCTTTCTTTTGGGATATTTGCAATCCGAGGAAGAAGGTGAGTTCCCCTATTAGACTCATTTCAAATTCACTGCTCATCAAGTCTTTGAACTTATCTACAAAGGACAGGTTAGTGGAACCAAAAATGATATCATCAACATAGATTTGAACCACTAAGATGTTACCTTCTTCTTCTAGAATGAAGAGAGTCTTGTCAATGATGCCATGCCTATAACCATTGGAGAGTAGGAACTGGGCAAGACGATCATACCAAGCTCTAGGGGCTTGCTTGAGACCATACAAGGCTTTCTCTAGGAAATAGACATGGTCTGGATGATCACTGTCTTCAAATCCAGGTGGTTGCTTGACATAGACTTCCTCTTGAAGAATGTCATTGAGGAAGGCGGTCTTTACATCCATTTGGAATAGTTTGAAACCCTTGTGTGGTGCGAAGGCAATCAACAACCTTATTGCTTCAATCCTTGCAACTGGAGCATATGTTTCATCATAGTCGATTCCTTCTTGTTGATTGTATCCCTGAGCAACAAGCCTTGCTTTGTTCCTAATTACAGCTCATGAGTCATCGAGCTTGTTTATGAAAACCCATCTAGTTCCTATGATATGCTTATCCTTGGGGCGGGGAACTAGATGCCACACTTTGTTTCTTTCAAACTGATGAAGTTCTTCTTGCATGGCTTGGATCCAGTCGACATCCTCTAGTGCTTCACCTATGTTCTTTGGTTCCACAATAGATAAAAAGGCATTTCAAGCAAAGAAGGTTAGATGTTCGAACCTGACGGGAGGCTTGATGGTTCTTCTTTCTCTATTGGGGGCTAAAGCATTTGATGTGGAGGCATTTTGATTTGAACATTCAGCTTCAACTTCTATGTTAGGATCACCTTCTCCATTGAAGAACATGTGAGAGGATGAATCATTGATGTCTCCACAGGTATTATCTTCATGTTCATGGTTCCCAGAGATGGATTGTTGTTGATTGTCCATGGGAACTGGTGGAGGAACTGGCGGAACAATTTGTGCAGCTGGGTAAGAACTGGGAGGTGTGATGTCTTCATCTGGATCTTCTTGAGATGGCTTAGGAAATGGATCTTCAAAGGGACTGGTGGTGTTCTGCATATTTCTACCAAGTGATTTCTCATTAAAAACAACATGGACACTTTCTTCTACCTTTTTAGTTCTTTTGTTGAAGACCTTGTATGCTTTGCTGCTTGAGGCATATCCAATGAAGATCCCGACCTTCATCACTCCTTGGGTCGAATTTACCAAGATTATCCTTTCCATTGTTATGCACAAAGCATTTGCATCCGAACACCCTAAGATGTGAAATATTGGGAACTCTTCCTCTTAGAAGTTCATAGGGTGTCTTCTCCTATGATATGCTTATCCTTGGGGCGGGAAACTAGATGCCACACTTTGTTTCTTTCAAACTGATGAAGTTCTTCTTGCATGGCTTGGATCCAGTCTACATCCTTCAGTGCTTCACCTATGTTCTTTGGTTCCACAATAGATAAAAAGGCATTGAAAGCAAAGAAGGTTAGATGTTCGAACCTGACGGGAGGCTTGATGGTTCTTCTTTCTGTATTGGGGGCTAAAGCATTTGATGTGGAGGCATTTTGATTTGAACATTCAGCTTCAACTTCTATGTTGACATCACCTTCTCCATTGAAGAACATATGAGAGGATGAATCATTGATGTCTCCACAGGTATTATCTTCATGTTCATGGTTCCCAGAGATGGATTGTTGTTGATTGTCCATGGGAACTGGTGGAGGAACTGGCGGAACAATTTGTGTAGCGGGGTAAGAACTGGGAGGTGTGATGTCTTCATCTGGATCTTCTTGAGGTGGCTTCGGAAATGGATCTTCAAAGGGACTGGTGGTGTTCTGCATATTTCTGCCAAGTGATTTCTCATTAAAAACAACATGGACACTTTCTTCTACCTTTTTAGTTCTTTTATTGTAGACCTTGTATGCTTTGCTGCTTGAGGCATATCCAATGAAGACCCCTTCATCACTCCTTAGGTCGAATTTGCCAAGATTATCCTTTCCATTGTTATGCACAAAGCATTTGCATCCGAACACCCTAGGATGTGAAATGTTGGGAACTTTTCCTCTTAGAAGTTCATAGGGTGTCTTCTCCTATGATATGCTTATCCTTGGGGCGGGGAACTAGATGCCACACTTTATTTTTTTCAAACTGATGAAGTTCTTCTTGCATGGCTTGGATCCAGTCTACATCCTTCAGTGCTTCACCTATGTTCTTTGGTTCCACAATAGATAAAAAGGCATTGAAAGCAAAGAAGGTTAGATGTTCAAACCTGACAGGAGGCTTGATGGTTCTTCTTTCTCTATTAGGGGCTAAAGCATTTGATGTGGAGGCATTTTGATTTGAACATTCAGCTTCAACTTCTATGGTGGGATCGCCTTCTCCATTGAAGAACATGTGAGAGGATGAATCATTGATGTCTCCACAGGTATTATCTTCATGTTCATGGTTCCCAAAGATGGATTGTTGTTGATTGTCCATGGGAACTGGTGGAGGAACTGACGGAACAATTTGTGCAGCTGGGTAAGAACTGGGAGGTGTGATGTCTTCATCTGGATCTTCTTGAAGTGGCTTGGGAAATGGATCTTCAAAGGGACTGGTGGTGTTCTGCATATTTCTACCAAGTGATTTCTCATTAAAAACAACATGGACACTTTCTTCTACCTTTTTACTTCTTTTGTTGAAGACCTTGTATGTTTTGCTGCTTGAGGCATATCCAATGAAGATCCCTTCATCACTCCTTGGGTCGAATTTGCCAAGATTATCCTTTCCATTGTTATGCACAAAGCATTTGCATCCGAACACCCTAAGATGTGAAATGTTGGGAACTCTTCCTCTTAGAAGTTCATAGGGTGTCTTCTCCTATGATATGCTTATCCTTGGGGCGGGGAACTAGATGCCACACTTTGTTTCTTTCAAACTGCTGAAGTTCTTCTTGCATGGCTTGGATCCAGTCTACATCCTTCAGTGCTTCACCTATGTTCTTTGGTTCCACAATAGATAAAAAGGCATTGAAAGCAAAGAAGGTTAGATGTTCGAACCTGACGGGAGGCTTGATGGTTCTTCTTTCTCTATTGGGGGCTAAAGCATTTGATGTGGAGGCATTTTGATTTGAACATTCAGCTTCAACTTCTATACTGGGATCACCTTCTCCATTGAAGAACATGTGAGAGGATGAATCATTGATGTCTCCACAGGTATTATCTTTATGTTCATGGTTCCCAGAGATGGATTGTTGTTGATTGTCCATGGGAACTGGTGGAGGAACTCGCGGAACAATTTGTGCAGCTGGGTAAGAACTGGGAGGTGTGATGTCTTCATCTGGATCTTCTTGAGGTGGCTTGGGAAATGGATCTTCAAAGGGACTGGTGGTGTTCTGCATATTTCTACCAAGTGATTTCTCATTAAAAACAACATGGACACTTTCTTCTACCTTTTTAGTTCTTTTGTTGAAGACCTTGTATGCTTTGTTGCTTGAGGCATATCCAATGAAGATCCCTTCATCACTCCTTGGGTCGAATTTGCCAAGATTATCCCTTCCATTGTTATGCATAAAGCATTTGCATCCGAATACCCTAAGATGTGAGATGTTGGGAACTCTTCCTCTTAGAAGTTCATAGGGTGTCTTCTCCTATGATATGCTTATCCTTGGGGCGGGGAACTAGATGCCACACTTTGTTTTTTTCAAACTGATGAAGTTCTTCTTGCATGGCTTGGATCCAGTCTACATCCTTCAGTGCTTCACCTATGTTCTTTGGTTCCACAATAGATAAAAAGGCATTGAAAGCAAAGAAGGTTAGATGTTCGAACCTGACGGGAGGTTTGATGGTTCTTCTTTCTGTATTGGGGGCTAAAGCATTTGATGTGGAGGCATTTTGATTTGAACATTCAGCTTCAACTTCTATGTTGGGATCACCTTCTCCATTGAAGAACATGTGAGAGGATGAATCATTGATGTCTCCATAGGTATTATCTTCATGTTCATGGTTCCTAGAGATGGATTGTTGTTGATTGTCCATGCCAACTGGTGGAGGAACTGGCGGAACAATTTCTGCAGCTGGGTAAGAACTGGAAGGTGTGATGTCTTCATCTGGATCTTCTTGAGGTGGCTTGGGAAATGGATTGATAACAGGAATTTGTCGTGCTAAATCCTACTATGCAAAATATCCAAACAAACCTTAAACCGTAGTCCTAGGTAAGTAAAGGTCGAGTCCACAGGGAGACAGAGTCTATCTTAATATGCAATTTGTATGTCAATCCAAAGTAACCAAATGGGGATTTTGTATGTTTTAATGAATCTAAGCATGCAAAAGTAAACAAACTAAAAGTTGATGAATTCAGTGATGGGAAAAGCACTTAGCCAAACAAAATCCACTATTCGTATGACAAGTTGATCCTAGATACTCATTCAAAATCTCATGCAATGGAAATTGCAATTCCTTTTCAGATATAACTAATAGCACAACCAGATACTATTAGCACTAACTAATTAAACAACCCTGAAACTATCAAGATTCAGTTTAACAATAGCTTTACGAATAGGAATATAGTTGGATACAATTCTAGCATAAAACAACCAGCTTTTATCCTAGAATGTAAATCAGTTCTCTTCTACATAAGACTAGCACAACCAGATACTAGTACGATGCAGTTGCTACTCCGATAAAGATATGCTCAACTAGTAACAATCTAAATCTAGCAATAGATCAATAACAACAAACCCTAGTTGATCAGACTAGAAATTATCAATATCAATCATAAGTAATCAAGCAAGAGAATAGATAAAATCAATGCAAAAGATTAAGAACGAGAATCTCACAACTGAATAAAAAAAAAGCTTCAGCGTCTGACTAAGCCAGGGAGGCTTAGTTCTTCATAGAAAAAATACGTAGAATGAAATTAGGGTTCGAGAGTCTAGGGAGGCCAAGCTCCCTTCTAACCCTTAAATACTAAAAGTAAATCAGTCTAAATTAACCTAAAACGAAAATAATAAAACCGTCAAAAATAATCCAGATAAAACAAATAAGGAAAACGGCTCGGTGGGCTTCTGACAGCGGCGGAGGTCGCTGCATCATCTGCGGCGGTCGCCGTCTTTAAACGGCGGTCGCCGGATCAATGCCGTAGCCAAACTAGCTGGGAGGGCTTTAGCGGCGGTCGCTGCAATGTGGTCGGCGGTCGCCGTGAAGACATTTCTTCAGTTCTTTGTCTCTTCAGCTCGAATGCTCCCAAGGCCTCCAAAAGTGTGTCTTCAACACCTCCTCACCAAAACTCCACAACTCCTTGGCGTCTTCTACTGGTGGCTTCATCCTCAGTGTTTCCTATGATCTCCAAAACAACTCAAACACCTCCAAAAACACCAACTTCGCCCCCAAACGCCATACACATGAATGTGTCTAAATCTACCCGAATGACACCAATAAACCCTCTAATGACTCTTAGTTAAGCCCTACAAAGTAGTGCTTGTCAAACTCCCCCATGCTTAGACCTTTGCTCGACCGCGAGTAAACTAATAAAGAGCCTACTCCTCCAATGCAGCATCCAAGGTCTCAGGAAGCATATCCTCCAACTAAGAGTCACCTAACCCATGTCAAGCTCCTGGCACCAATCTCATTCACAACACATCAACACTCAACAAGCTTAAGGGGCAAGTAGAGTACTTCCCCCAAGCTAAACCCGAACATCCAATAGTGTGAGTGACCTCTAATCCTAGCCTCCATCTATTGCTCCTTATGTCTCCCAGAGTGACCTACCCGACAATCCTTCTTTGACTCCTCTTCTTATGACGCCTCGTCAAGAATAATGAGAAATCCTAAAATCACTCTTCTTCTTTTTCGCTCGTTTTGCCAAGGCGCCCTTTCGGGTTTTCACCAAGCCACTCATTTCATTTTCCAATAGATGTACTCACATAAGCTCACGTCACTCTTGACCACATATTACCCCGGCCTAATGCTGGTCCAAGCCACCTTCTTATTACCTAAGCCGCCCTTTCGGGTTTTCGACCTATCCTAGGATTTCAATGATAGCCTTTTTCAAATTTTTGGCTTTTTCTCTTTATTCATTTTTCTCCTCAATGACGTAGCAAGAATAGAACTCTCCCCCATGCTTAAACATTGCATTGTCCTCAATGTAATGAAAGACAAAAGAATAGAAGCACAGGGAAAAGCAAAAAATAACTCACAAAGTCGTCGAGCGGGCTTGGACACTTCCTTTGTTGTTGGCGGTCTTCTCAATAAACGTCCATGTCTCGGGTGTCGGCATCAACGCCATAATATTCATCTACCGTGCAACCATAGGGAACCACTTGGTGAGTAGTGGTATAGAAAGTATGGTGGGGTTACATGGCCTGCAACGAACACAGAAATGGGACCCAGATGTAATCGTGGTGTGGGCCCTAGTGTTCCTCCTCCTCAGCTGCCAATTATAGGGCCATCATCGTTGTTAAATACAAAGTGGGGCTAATGTCTCCTCCTTGAAAACATGATGCGCACCATCTCTCCATAGGAAACGTTGGGCAACTGGCTTCCGGTAGAACCTCCTTTTTTTTCCTGACTTTTTCTCCCCGTTTAAGGTCTTTTTGGGGTACTTTATTTTCGTCTTTTGCTCCCCGTTTAAGGTTTTTTCGGGGCATAATTTTATTTTATTTTATAGAAGGAAAACGAACCTGAGAATGACGGCGATCAAAGTGTCGGAGGAGGGGGTTGGCGGCGGGCGCCGTAAGGGGGGCGGCGGTCGCCGCTTCTCCTTCTTCACTTGGATACGCTTCCTGGAGGTTAGTTCGACACAGAAAGCAAAAACTAAAAGGAAAAACAAAAGAAAATGAATAAGGGAAAGGAAATAAACTACCTAACATCGGGTTGCCTCCCGAGCAGCGCCTTAGTTAATGTCGTTGGCTCGACATACTACTCTAACAACCTCAATCCATATCATCAGGTTCCTTAGGAACCTTCTCATTCATTACCTCCTTCCTGAACCACTCATGGAAAGGTTTAAACCTTAGACCATTCTTCTTCTTCAGCGGCTCCTCCATCTTGACCTTCTTAGTCGCGTCTCCCCCATACTTAGATCGATCAGGGGGGTGTTTAGCCTCAACTTCAGGTACCTGCACCAAAAAGGGAACGAGCTTCTCGCTCGGAGTTAGCGATAAAGGCGATTTGCCTGGTAGCTCCAGAGGAAGCTTATAGTAAGCGTCCAACTCAGTGACGACTTCTTGAGAGTTAGTAGATGAAGCAAAATCCAAGCTAGAATCAACAATGATAGATTTCTTGTCATCTAGGTGGTCCTCATCAAAAATATCTTGCACCACAGGCTCAAGTACATCAATTGCACACAGAGAATGATCATCAGAAGGGTATTTCATGGCTTCATAGATATTGTAGTTAATAGTTTGGCCATCAAATTCCATGGTTAAAGCACCAGTACTCACATTAATCTTAGTGTTGGCAGTTTTCTGGAAAGGTCTCCCTAACAGAATAGGGGTTGCATGCTTATCATGTTTCATATTGAGCACATAGAAGTCAGCAGGAAAAGTAAGATCACCAACCCTAACCAAAACATCCTCCACTATCCCTATAGGACGCACACTAGATCGATCAGCTAACTGAATGAAAATATTGGTCGCATGCATGGGTCCTAATCGTAAGGATTCATAAAGAGATGAAGGTAGAACATTAATGGAAGCACCCAAATCTAACATACCTTTATTGAACTTGGTACCTCCAATAGTGATTGGAATGGTGAACATACCTGGATCGCCACACTTCTTTGGTAAGCGCTTCTGAAACACAGCAGAAACATGTTCGTTTACCTTTACCTTCTTCTTGTTGTTCCTATCCTGATTCCTCTTTGTGGTGCACATCTGCTTCAAGAACTTGGCATAACGAGGGACAGACTTGATCAAATTTAGGAGAGGAATGTTGACCTCAATGTTTCTAAACATCTCAAACATGTCCTTGTCCTGCGCAAGTGGCTTGGTACGCTTCAATGCAGATGGGAATGACGGAACAGGCTTCCAATCTGGAAAAATTGGAGTTTCGGACTCCTTCTTAGCCTCAGCATCAGCTATAGGGAGGCGGTGGTCGCCGTAAGAAGGGCGGCGGTCGCCGCTGACATCGTCAGAAAAACCGAGATTTTGATCACCATTACGGCGGGCGCCGTTTTCTTCACGGCGGTCGCCGTTTTCTGGGCGGCGGTCGCCGTAAGAAGGGCGGCGGTCGCCGTTTACATTCTGCTCCAAATCCGGACTTTCTTCCTTGTTGACCTTAGAATTATACTTTTCAAGCTTCTTCCCACTTCTTAGAGTCACAGCACTGACATTCCGAATGTTCGGGTTCGCTTCCGTCTGAGATGGAAGTTTACCAGAAACCTTGGCGTCAAGCTTACTCACCACTTGAGAGATCTGACCAACCTGCCTTTCCAAGTTCTAAATGCTAGCTTGTGTATTTGCTTGGAATTGCACTGAGCTCTGAGTCAGCTTATTAACATTCGCAGTGAGATCGACGTTGCTCTGCATCAGCATCTTCATCATGTCATCCATAGATGGTGAAGGATTCGAGCTCTGCCCTTGAGGATTTGGCACAAATGGCTGCCTAGGTTGTTGAGGATACCCTGTTGTTGATTTGGGTCTGGGTCTCTCCATCTGAAATTGGGATGATCCCTCCAACCAGGATTGTATGTATTAGAGTAAGGATCATGCCTGGGTCTCTACTGATATCCTCCTACTGCATTCACTTCCTCTTGTAGAGTAGGACACAAATCAGTAGGATGCAAGTCGTCATGACAAATCTCACAGGCCTTAGCCTGCTGAGGTGTACCCTTCAGTTTCAGACGCCTCATATCCTCTCTCAGCACATCAAAATCAGCTTGATCAAATTTTGATTGAGAACTAGCAACCACCAAGCTTTGGGAACCTCTCCCACTGTACTGTCTAGAATCATCAGCCAGAGTAGCAAATATCTCTTAAGCCTCTTCATAAGTCCTCTTCAGAATATTCCCACCACATGCAGAATTTACCATCCGACGATCATCTTCACGGAGTCCTCCATGCAGATAAAGAATCAGATCATGATTAGCATAACCATGATAGGGGCAGCTCTTCACCAGTTTCTTGAAGCGCTCATAATAATCATAGAGGGACTCATTAGACAGTTGCTCTACGTTGCAGATCTTCTTCTTGAGCTGATTAGATTTGATTGCCGGAAAGTATTTATCAAGAAACACCTTCTTCAAATTCACCCAAGTAGTGATACTTCCTGGGGGTAAAGAATGATACCAGTCCTTAGCAGAGTCCTTCAGAGAAAAGGAAAAGACTATCAACCTCATCTGATCTTCAGTAATATCAGATGGCCGCATGCTGGTGCAGACCTCAAGGAATTCATCCAGGTGTTGAATAGGATCCTCAAGTGGGGTTCCACTGAATTTCGAGAGTAAATGGACTACTCCTGTCTTGAGCTCAAATTTAACCCCATCACCAAGGCAAGGAATTACACAACACGAGTTGGTTGCTCCAAGTTAGGAGCTGTCAAGGACTCAAGAGTAACACGTTGATCAGCCATCGTATCAGCTTCCTGAAGTAGTATATTCGTAGCCCTGCGAGCTTGAAGAAAAGTGTAGGATCGTGATTGTTAGATAATAACTTAAGGAACTCAGAATATCGATTCTAAGTTCCCTTCTCAGCGGAAATAAACAATCAAACAAATGACAAGTTCCTTATAGTGGAAACCTTTGATTGCCAACTAGCAATCCAGGATAAAAACCACTATCTTTCTTTCGAAAGGATTTCAAGGTCTACTTCTTGATTTCTTATCTCTTTTGGTTACAGCTTATCCTAGGAACAAACACACAGTTTCTTTGCCTTACACACAGTTAGGCAATCCTAACTTAACACAATCAATAATCAATCCAAGAAACAGACCTTAGCACCTAGGAACTATCACTTACAGTCACATGAACTTAGCACTCAGCTCTTCTATTCCTTGACTGGTTCCTCTTGATCTCGGTTTGCTTTGATGATCTTGTTTGAAGGTTCACACTGGATATTTGCTAATGTGTGTGAGTCGTATTTCAGTGCTTGAAGATAACCCTTGAGTTAGTCTTCCTTTTATAGAGGATTCTTCGCAGCTTAATCTTCTCTGGGTTCCCACAGATTGAGCTTGCCCTAGGATAAGTGGTTCTCCTTGGTCCACGTTGGTCTTGGCATGTGCAAACAACCTAGGCAGCTCAGAATCCTTCTAGGTTAGTCAACCTCTTCAGCCAAGTCATTCTCCAGCTTCCTTTGTCCGAGGTTCGACACTCTGGGCGCTTGGGAACTGACTTATGGACAGCGACATGTTCCATGTCCAGTCGCTTTCACCTTTCTCTGTTCGAGAATCGGCGTTCTAGGCATCTTGGAGTCTTGCGCTTGGATGGTGGCAGGCTTTTGGAAGCTTCTCTCAAGTTGCTTTCACCTGCTTTTGTCCGAGGTTTGGTGTTCCCAGATTTCTCGGGAAACGCAAAGTCACATGTTGCATTTCTGGGCACACTTGGGTTCCTTTGGCTTGCCTGCTTGGTTTCTTTATCTTGTTTGGCTTCCATAGTTTCAGTAACTGTCCTGTGGTTCCTCTAAACACATCTTTGAGATAAAACATTAGTATTAAAATATTTGTCGTCTTCAAAAGTAGAGAAACTGAGGAAAAGAACTTCCAGGGGAACCGAAGTTCCAGAGTTCCGTTTCCTAACAATTTCCCCCTTTTTGATGATGACAAATATAAGGAACCTGGCAACATAATAGGAACATGAAATTCATGAGAACAATTGAGCTAAGGGATTTTCAACTTTTAAAAAATATTGATAGAACATTCAATAGTTGCAAATTCCCCCTAAGCAAATGAACGAAGTTATTCAAGTTCCCCCTTAGAAGTAGAACGGGTTCAGAGTTCCTATAAGTCCAATAGTTCCAATAATTCAAGGTTCCTATCCATTCTTCCCCCTTTTGACATCATCGAAAAGATCAAATTACTTATCAAGTATAGGATATCAATGTGAAATAAACAATTTGCGTTAAACCCATGACAGTGACCATAATAAAAACTTAAGGCAAAGACAAATGATGTATTAGAAACATTACCATAAGAGTTCATTAATCATTAAAGTCAAGTACATTGGCGAGAGATGCATAGTGGAAAGAGAAACAAAAGAGCACAACCAACTTGACATTAGACAAAATAAGGATAGAAGAGGTGAGTAGGACCCTAGGGAACTACTAGCACACTGTGATGTTATAGCACTGGGAACTAGGAGAGACGTTCCTATGGCAGTGTAGTGGCCTCCTCTTCAGTTTCCTTCTTTTATGCAGTTCCTTCATCTTGGCCTGTTGTCATCTTATCGGCCTGATTACCTCCAATTGAGCAAGGTTAAGATTGAGGTTTTTCTTGGCCATTTGAGGAGCTTTGTGTTTTGAGAGAGACAAGTGAACATGAGATTGAGAGAAGGCGTGAGAGAACAGAGTGCTCGGCTCAATCAAACAAAAAACCTTAAATAACCCTTGAGCAATTTTGGAGCCGTTGAGAATCAAGCCGTTGGAGATATTTCTGGGAACTCTGAAGAGTTGAAACGGCTAATTTTCTTGAAGCTTTTGCGCCTTTGCAACGGTCACAAATTCAAAGATTAGATGCTCAAAAATGGCAACTGTTCAAGGCTGAGAAGACGTCTCTGACGCTGTGAGATTTTCCATAAACACTGTCTTGGGAGGAGCAATTCTCTTACTAGCCGTTTAAGGGGTAGCCCATCCTAGTTCCTTTCTGGCGATATTTTCAGTGTGCTAGAGGGATATATGGGAACCTTTGATATGGGTTTTAAAACATAGGACCTGAAAGTATGTTCCCATAAAAGAAATCGGGAAAGGCCATTTATCGCATTACACACTAGTTCCCAGAGAGGGTTAAGAAGAGGATCATAGGGAAATAGATTGTGTAATGAGGCAAGGGAGGGTCATAGTACACAATAATCATTTCGGCTTGTATTGTTGGGTTAGAAAGATGATCAGATTGTGACTTTTGGGCCAACAAAGAAACTTGAACAATGAAAGAGTTGAAAGAATAATGAGGACCAAAGGATACGAACTAGAAAAATTTATCTAAGCCTTTTAAGAAACCATTATGAAAAGAGGGTTTGTAGCAAAAGATATTACACAGAGATATCAAGACTCAACAAGTAAAGTATCTTAAACTAGTTAATCAAGGGAACTGGAGAAGAGCCTTTAAGCTAAGGTCACTTCTAGGTTATAGGAATCATTCCCAGTTCTAATCTAAGGTTCTCGAAGGGAACTTTATTCAAGGCTTTGGTGAATATATATGCAGCCTGATCTTCAGTTCTACAAAATTTCATAATGATGTTTCCCTTCTCAACATGATCTCTAAGAAAATGATGTCTTATGTCTATATGCTTGGTCCTAGTGTGATGCACAGGATTCTTAGAAATGTTTATGGCACTAGTGTTATCACAAAGAATAGTAAGAGGGCCATAAGACATACCAAAGTCCGCGAGTTGTTGCTTTAGCCATAAGAGTTGGGAACAGCAAGAGGCAGCTGCAATGTACTCAGATTCTATGGTGGAGAGGGAGACTGAGATTTGTTTCTTTGAGCCCCATGACACAAGGCAAGGGCCTAGGAACTGTGTCATTCCAGAGGTACTCTTCCTATCCACCAAGTATCCAGCATAATCAACATCAGTGAAACCCATCAGCTCAAAGGGACACTCTTTGGGGTACCAGATGCAGAGAGAGTCAGTTCCCTTGAGATATCGAAGTATTCTCTTCACAGCAGCCAAGTGGGTTTCTCTTGGACAAGATTGGAACCTAGCACACAAGCCAACAGCAAAAACAATGTCTGGTCGACTAGCGGTTAGGTACATGAGTGAGCCTACCATACCTCTATAGAGCTTCTCCTCCACTAGAGGACTCGAACGGTCCTTATCCAAATAGGCAATGGTGGATATGGGAGTGGAGAGAGGCTTGCATGAATCCATTTTGAACTTCTTCAGTAGTTCCCTCACGTACTTCTGTTGCTGGATTTGAATACCATCTTCCTTTTGAGTGATTTGTAATCCGAGGAAGAAGGTGAGTTCCCCAGTTAGGCTCATTTCAAACTCACTGCTCATCAAGTCTTTGAACTTGTCTACAAGGGACAGGTTAGTGGAACCAAAGATAATATCATCGACATAGATTTGAACCACTAAGATGTTACCTTCTTCTTCTAGGATGAAGAGAGTTTTGTCAATAACTCCACGCCTGTAGCCATTTGAGAGTAGGAGATGGGCAAGACGATCATACCAAGCTCTGGGAGCTTGCTTGAGGCCATACAATGCTTTGTCTAGAAAGTAGACATGGTCTGGATGATCATCATCTTCAAATCCAGGTAGTTGCTTGACATAGACTTCTTCTTGGAGAATTCCATTGAGGAAGGCCGTCTTTACATCCATTTGGAACAACTTGAACCCTTTGTGTGATGCAAAAGCAATCAACAACCTTATTGCTTCAATCCTTGCCACTGGAGCAAAGGTTTCATCATAGTCGATGCCTTCTTGTTGATTGTATCCCTGAGCAACGAGTCTTGCTTTGTTCCTTATCACAACTCCTGTATCATCTAGATTATTTCTGAAAACCCATCTAGTTCCTATGATGTGCTTATCCTTGGGACGAGGAACTAGATGCCATACTTTGTTCCTTTCAAATTGATGAAGCTCTTCTTGCATAGCTGACTGGAGGCTTGACGACTCTTCTTTCTCTGTTGGGAGCTAGGGCATTTGATGTGGAGACATTTTGATTTGAACATTCAGCTTCCTGGTTAGGATCTCCTTCTCCATTGAGCATTATGTGAGAAGATGAGTCATCGAATTCTCCACAGATGTTGTCATCATGTTCATGGTTCCCAGAGATGGATTGTTGTTCATTATCCATGGGAACTGGTGGAGGAGCCATTAGAGGGTTCCGAGCAGCAGGACAGGAACTGGGTGCTGGATCTTCTTGATATGACTTGGGAAACGGGTCTTCAAATGAATTGGTGGTGTTCTGCACAATCTTTCCAAGTGATTTTTCATTAAAAATAACATGAACACTTTCTTCTACCTTTTTAGTCCTTTTGTTGAAGACTTTGTACGCCTTGCTACCCGAGGCATATCCAATGAAGATTCTTTCATCACTTCTTGGGTCGAATTTGCCAAGATTGTCCTTCCCATTGTTGTGCACAAAGCACTTGCATCCGAACACCCTCAGATGTGAGATGTTGGGAACTCTTCCTCTTAGGAGTTCATAGGGTGTCTTTTCTGTAATTGGGCGAAGCATGGCTCGATTGATGATGTAGCAAGCTGTGTTGATCGCCTCAGCCCAAAATGATTGAGAGAGTCCACTTGAGATCAGCATAGTCTGAGCCATGTCTTCCAAAGTTCTGTTCTTCCTTTCCACTACTCCATTTTGTTGAGGAATGTATGGTGCAGAGAAGTTGTGATCAATTCCATGCTCACTGCAAAAGGTTAGAAATTCTCCATTTTCGAATTCGGTACCATGGTCAGACCGAATAGCATTGAGTGAACAATCAAGAGATTTTTCTAACAAGGGAACCAGATCTTTAAAGCGGTCAATAACTTCACTCTTAGATTTAATAAAGATGGTCCAAGTAAAGTGAGAGAAGTCATCGACAAGAACAAAGATATACATGTTCCCTCCTAGGCTCTGAACTCTCATGGGTCCACACAGATCCATGTGGATGAGTTCAAGAGGCCTTGAGGTGCTTACCATGTTTTTGGACTTGAAGGAACTACGAGCCTGTTTCCCTTTTACACAGTCAGAGCACAGTTCCTTAGATGTGCCACTTAGCTTTGGCAGCCCTCTGACTAGCTCCTTTGAGTGTAGCTTTTGAATCAGCTTGGTGCTAGCATGACCGAGGCATTGATGCCACAAATCAGCTTGGTCATTCACAGTTGAGAGACAAAGTTTCTCCTTGGGAACAAATGATGGATCAATTATGTAGACATTGTTGAATCTTTTCCCTTTTAGGATGATTTGTCCCGAGGAGTCAAGGACTGAACATTCGTTTGATCTGAATCTAACTTCATTGTCTCCTTGATCACACAGCTGTGACACACTTATTAGGTCAAAACCAAGATTATCAACAAGGTGAACTTTGTTTACCTGAATGTGATCGTTGAGTTTCACAGTTCCTATTCCACAGATTTTCCCTTTGCTTTTGTCTCCAAAGGATATGTTCCCTCCTTGGAGAGGTTGAAGAGAGGTCATTTGATTTCTTCTTCCAGTCATATGACATGAGCAATCACTGTCGATGTACCATAGTTGAGGTTGCCTCTCTTCTTTCTCAAGGTCTTCTGAGTCACTTGAGTCTCCTTTTGCCATGAGACATCTTCCTCCAGAGAAACCACTCAGATCCAGTTCCTCATCTGATTCTTCTCCCCATGAGGCTACGAGAGCCTTCTTTCTCTAAGGTATTTCTTCTTCCTTGGAGTCTTCCTTGTTGGGACAGTTCTTAGCGTAGTGTCCATTTTCCTTGCACTCGTAACAAGAGACTTCCTTGAGATCTCTTCTGGGTCCATTGTGGGAGGAACTGCCCTTCTGGAACCTTCCCTTCACAAATAATTTTTTGATGTTCTAAGTCTGAGTTCTCTTCCTCCATTTCGAGCCTAGAGAATGCTTTGGAGATCTTGAGGGCAATGCCTTTCTCCAGTTTCTTGTCGGCATTGGCTTTGGTGTGCTCTCCTTCTTCAACCTCCAGTTTCCCTATGACTTGGGTCAAGGGAAGGGATTGAATGCCTGGAGTGTTCTTCATGATTCCCTTGAGAAGGGTGAACTTGGAGTTGAGTCCATTGATGACCACTAGGGATTTGGAAACTTCATCAAGATTGACTCCCGCCGCTGTTAACTTTCCAATCAATCTGTTGAAGCGGGAGTAGTACTCTGAGATGGTCTCAGTTTCCATCATTTTGAAGGTGTGGTATTCTCCTTCCAAAGCAAACTTTCTGCTTTGCTTTAGTTCATCACTTCCTTCATGCATCTCCTTGAGAGCTTTCCACATTTCCTTGGCTGTCTTGATGCCTATGACCTTGTCCATGTCCTCTCTATCGAATCCATTGAGGATGAACTACCTGGCCTTGGCATTCTTCTCCATGATAACATAGTGTTCTGGTTTCCAATCTTCTTCCTTCATGGTGAGGTCGACATAGCCATCTCCATTTTCGACTATCCTCCAGCATTGGTAGTCGTTGGTCTTGATGTGGCTTTCCATGCACTTTTCCCACCATGTTTCTTCTCCTTTCTTTCGGAGATGTGGCTTGTTGGTGGAGATTCCGAGCTCAAACTTGCTTGGTTGAGACATGATCTGTAAATTATCAAAGATCTAGAGCTTTTCCTGCTCTAATACCAATTCTAGGATCGTGATTGTTAGATAATAACTTAAGGAACTCAGAATATCGATTCTAAGTTCCCTTCACAGCGGAAATAAACAATCAAACAAATGACAAGTTCCTTATAGTGGAAACCTCTGATTGCCAACTAGCAATCCAGGATAAAAACCACTACCTTTCTTTCGAAAGGATTTCAAGGTCTACTTCTTGATTTCTTATCTCTTTTGGTTACAGCTTATCCTAGGAATAAACACACAGTTTCTTTGCCTTACACACAGTTAGGCAATCCTAGATAACTTAACACAATCAATAACAATCCAAGAAATAGACCTTAGCACCTAGGAACTATCACTTACAGTCACAGAAACTTAGCACTCAGCTCTTCTATTCCTTGACTGGTTCCTCTTGATCTCGGTTTGCTTTGATGATCTTGTTTGAAGGTTCACACTGGATATTTGCTAATGTGTGTGAGTCGTATTTCAGTGCTTGAAGATAACCCTTGAGTTAGTCTTCCTTTTGTAGAGGATTCTTCGCAGCTTAATCTTCTCTAGGTTCCCACAGATTGAGCTTGCCCTAGGATAAGTGGTTCTCCTTGGTCCACGTTGTTCTTGACATGTGCAAACAACCTAGGCAGCTCAGAATCCTTCTAGGTTAGTCAACCTCTTCAACCAAGTCATTCTCCAGCTTCCTTTGTCCGAGGTTCGACACTCTGGGCGCTTGGGAACTGACTTCTGGATAGCGACAGGTTCCATGTCCTGTCGCTTTCACCTTTCTCTGTCCGAGGTTCGGCGTTCTAGGCATCTTGGAGTCTTGCTCTTGGATGGTGGCAGGCTTTTGGAAGCTTCTCTCAAGTCGCTTTCACCTCCTTTTGTCCCAGGTTTGGTGTTCCCAGATTTCTCGGGAAACGCAAAGTCACATGTTGCATTTCTGGGCACACCTGGGTTCCTTTGGCTTGCCTGCTTGGTTTCTTTATCTTGTTTGGCTTCCATAGTTTCAGTAACTGTCATGTGGTTCCTCTAAACACATCTTTGAGATAAAACATTAGTATTAAAATATTTGTCGTCTTCAAAAGTAGAGAAACTGGGGAAAAAAACTTTCAGGGGAACCGAAGTTCCAGAGTTCCGTTTCCTAACCAAAAGTTCTCTCGATTTCTGAATCAAAAACTAGAGGTAGATTATTAGTAACACGGGTGTGAACCATAAGATAGGTTCACACCAAGATTGGCACACAAATCACACACACAAAATAGATTATTGCCTCCCCGGCAACAGCGCCAATTTGATAACAGGAATTTGTCGTGCTAATTCCTACTATGCAAAATATCCAAACAAACCTTAAACCGTAGTCCTAGGTAAGTAAAGGTCGAGTCCACAGGAAGACAGAGTCTATCTTAATATGCAATTTGTATGTCAATCCAAAGTAACTAATGGGGGATTTTGTATGTTTTATCGAATCTAAGCATGCAAAAGTAAACAAACTAAAAGTTGATGAATTCAGTGATGGGAAAAGCACTTAGCCAAACAACATCCACTATTCGTATGACAAGTTGATCCTAGATACTCATTCAAAATCTCATGCAATGGAAATTCCAATTCCTTTTCAGATATAACTAATAGCACAACCAGATACTATTAGCACTAACTAATTAAACAACCCTGAAACTATCAAGATTCAGTTTAACAGCAGCTTTACGGATAGGAATATAGTTGGATACAATTCTAGCATAAAACAACCAGCTTTTATCCTAGAATGTAAATCAGTTCTCTTCTGCATAAGACTAGCACAACCAGATACTAGTACGATGCAGTTGCTACTCCGATAAAGATATGCTCAACCAATAACAATCTAAATCTAGCAATAGATCAATAACAACAAACCCTAGTTGATCAGACTAGAAATTATCAATATCAATCATAAGCAATCAAGCAAGAGAATAGATAAAACAATGCAAAAGATTAAGAACGAGAATCTCACAACTGAATCAAAACAAAAGCTTCAGCGTCTGACTAAGCCAGGGAGGCTTAGTTCTTCATAGCAAAAATACGTAGAATGCAATTAGGGTTCAAGAGTCTAGGGAGGCCAAGCTCCCTTCTAACCCTTAAATACTAAAAGTAAATCAGTCTAAATTAACCTAAAACGAAAATACTAAAACCGTAATAAAATAATCCAGATAAAACAAATAAGGAAAATGGCTCGGTGGGCTTCTGACAGCGGCGGCGGTCGCTGCATAATCTGCGGCGGTCGCCGTAATCGCGGCGGTCGCCGTCTTTAAACGGCGGTCACCGGATCAATGCCGTAGCCAAACTAGCTGGGAGGGCTTTAGTGGCGGTCGCCGCAATGTGGCCGGCGGTCGCCGTGAAGACATTTCTTCAGTTCTTCGTCTCTTCAGCTCCGAATGCTCCCAAGGCCTCCAAAAGTGTGTCTTCAGCACCTCCTCGCCAAAACTCCATAACTCCTTGGCGTCTTCTACTGGTGGCTTCATCCTCAGTGTTTCCTATGATCTCCAAAACAGCTCAAACACCTCCAAAAACACCAACTTCGCCCCCAAACGCCATACACATGAATGTGTCTAAATCTACCCGAATGGCACCAATAAACCCTCTAATGACTCTTAGTTAAGCCCTACAAAGTAGTGCTTATCATGGATCTTCAAAGGGACTGGTGGTGTTCTGCATATTTCTACCAAGTGATTTCTCATTAAAAACAACATGGACACTTTCTTCTACCTTTTTAGTTCTTTTGTTGAAGACCTTGTATGCTTTGCTGCTTGAGGCATATCCAATTAAGATCCCTTCATCACTCCTTGGGTCGAATTTGCCAAGATTATCCTTTCCATTGTTATGCACAAAGCATTTGCATCCGAACACCCTAAGATGTGAAATGTTGGGAACTCTTCCTCTTAGAAGTTCATAGGGTGTCTTCTCTGTGATTGGGCGAAGCATAGCTCAATTGATGATGTAGCAGGCTATGTTGATTGCCTCGGCCCAGAATGATTGAGAGAGTCCACTTGAGATGAGCATAGTTCGAGCCATGTCTTCTAAGGTTCTATTCTTCCTTTCCACTACTCCATTTTATTGAGGAGTGTATGGTGCATAGAAGTTGTGATCAATGTCATGCTCACTGCAAAAGGTTAGAAATTCTCCATTTTCGAACTCAGTACCATGGTCAGAACGAATAGAATTGATGGAGCAATCGAGAGATTTTTCTAACATGGGAACCATATCCTTAAATCGTCCAATGACTTCACTCTTAGATTTTATGAAAATTGTCCAAGTGAAACGAGAGAAGTCATCGACAAGAACAAAAATATACCTGTTTCCTCCTAGGCTTTGAACTCTCATGGGTCCACAAAGGTCCATGTGGATGAGTTCAAGGGGCCTTGAGGAACTTACCATATTTTTGGATTTGAAGGAACTTCGAGCTTGTTTCCCTTTTACACAGTCTGAGCATAGTTTCGTAGATGTGCCACTTATCTTTGGAAGACCTCTGACTAGCTCCTTTGAGTGTAGCTTTTGGATCAATTTGCTACTTGCATGACCAAGATGTTGATGCCACAAATCCGTTTGATCATTCACAGTTGAGAGACAGAGTTTCTCCTTGGGAACAAAGGATGGGTCAACAACATACACATTGTTGAACCTTTTACCCTTAAGATGATTTGTCCCGAGTTGTCAAGGACAGTGCATTCATTTGATTTGAATCTAACTTCGTTGTCTCCTTGATCACACAGCTGTGACATGCTAATTAGATCAAAAGCAAGATTATCAATAAGGTGGACTTTGTTTACCTTAATGTGGTCATTGAGTTTCACAGTTCCTATTCCATAAATTTTCCCTTTGCTTTTGTCTCCAAAGGAGATGTTCCCTCCTTGGAGAGGTTGAAGAGAGGTCATTTGATTTCTTCTTCCGGTCATATGGCATGAGCAACCACTGTCAATGTACCATAGTTGAGGTTGCCTCTCTTCTTTCTGCACACAGGGAAACTAAGATTTCTGAACCCAGTGAAGCTTGGCTTTACTGGGGGGATTAGCATGTGAATTAATATTGCGAGTCTGTGAATGACAAGAGAACTGGTTCCTTTCATGGTAGTATGCACTTTTCTCATTATCATAGTTCCTTTTCTTATTACACTCAGTGTTGTAATGACCATTCTTACCACAATAGAAACACAGACGATTGTACACAACATGACCATATTTTCCATTTCCTGGCCTAAAAGGTTTTTCCTTTTTTCTTTTATTGAAATCAACATTATTTCTAACCTTACCATGAGCCATGTCCACGTACCTCTTGTGAGCAAAGGAATTAGTGAACCACTTATCTTTTGGAGATTCTTTCTCCTTTCCCTTAGGTTCCCTTTTTGGACTTTTAGAACATTCTTTGAGACGCTTGGCAACCTCAGCCTTGTTCTCAAGAACCATGATATTTTCTAATAGGAATTGATTCCTATCTCGAGAAGTCACAAGAAAAGTACTGAGGTTCTCATTCATCTCAACAAGTTCTCGTCTAACCTTTTCATTTTCAGCATCATCATTGATCTTGTTGTCAATGTATCCAACTCCATGACGTTGTTTCACAAAGACAATTTGATTGATTGTTTTTTCATTTATAGAATCAGTGAGAATATCTAACCTATCAATAATAGATTGAAGCAAATCATTTCTAGGTAGGTTATCATGCACATGAACTGTAACAGATTCTATCTTAGATTCACTGCAAGATTGACAGATTTTAAAGGAACTATCATGCACATTCCTAAGTTCCATGAGTTTGGAGTGAGTTTCAGCGAGGTCTTTCTCAGTTTCTTCAAGTTTCTTACTCCACACAGAGTTCTCAACAATTAAACAAGCAATCTCATCGTCACAATCATCAAGTTTTTGTTGAAGAGCACTAGTTTCCTTCCCTAGATTTTTTATGATCTTTAGAAGTTGTTTCTTGTCACAATCAACTAGAGTTTTTAAGAAGTCATCAGAAGTTACCTCAAGGTCTTCTGAGTCGCTTGGATCTCCTTTTGCCATGAGACATTTTCCTCCAGAGAATCCACTCAAATTTAGTTCCTCATCTGAGTCTTCTCCCCATGAGGCCACAAGAGCCTTCTTCCTTTGAGGTCTTTCATCTTCTTTGGAGTCTTCTTTGTTGGGACAGCTCTTAGCGTAATGCCCCTTTTCTTTGCACTCATAGCAAGAGACATCTTTGAGATCTCTCCTCGGTCCATTGTGAGAGGAACTGCCCTTTTGGAACTTTCCCTTCACACAGAATTTTTTGATGTTCTTTGTGAAGAGAGTTGTAAGTTCATCCTCCTCATCTTCTAGGTCTGAGTTCTCCTGCTCCATTTCAAGCCTTGTGAAGGCTTTGGAAATCTTCGATTGCGAACTAGCAATCTAGGATAAAAACCACTACCTTTCTTTCGAAAGGATGTCAAGGTCTACTTCTTGATTTCTTATCACTTCGGTTACAGATTACTCTAGGAACAAACACACGGTTTCTTTGTCTTACACACAGTTAGACAATCCTAGATAAACTTAACAGAAAGTATAATTAATCCAAGAAGAAGTCCTAAGCACTAAGGAACTAACTCACTTACAGTCACAAGAACTAGCACACAGCTCTCAGATTCCTTGACTGGTTCCTCTTGATCTTGGTTTTGGTTGACGTTCTGTTTGAGAGCTCACACTATGATGTTTGCTATGAAGTGTGATTCTTGTTATAGTGCTTGAAGATAACACTGAAGCTTATCTTCCTTATATAGTGTATTCTCGAGGTTGAGTCTTCTCTTGGTTCCCACAGAGCAAGCTTGACCTAGGCTGTGTGGTTATCCTTAATTCACACTGACTTAAACATGTACCAACAACCTAGGCAACTCAGAATTCACATTGGTTGGTCAAAGGCTTGAGACGAATCTGTCATGTCATTGTCCAACGCCTTTCGTCCGAGGTTCAGCAACCTAGACACTTTGGAACTATATTCTGGATGGTGACAACCTTATGACATG
Source organism: Rheum nobile (assembly GCA_027886185.1). Classification (NCBI taxonomy): domain Eukaryota; kingdom Viridiplantae; phylum Streptophyta; class Magnoliopsida; order Caryophyllales; family Polygonaceae; genus Rheum; species Rheum nobile. The sequence goes on along the minus strand of WOAB01000103.1, from coordinate 3,617,345 downwards.
TCGCTTTCAGCAACCTTTGTCCGAGGTTCAGCATTCTAGACATCTTGGAGCCTTCCTTTGGATGGTGGCAGGCTTTAGAAGCTTTGCTCAAGTCGCTTTCACCATCTTTTGTCCAAGGTTCAGTGTTCCCAGCTTTATCGGGAAAAGCAAAGTCATGTGTTGCACTTTTGGGCACTTCTGGGTTCCTTTGGCTTGCTTGTTTGGTTTCTGTATCTTGTTTGGCTTCCATGGTTTCAACAACTGTCCTGTGGTTCCTTTAAACACATCTTTGACATAAAACATTAGTATCAAAGTATTTGTCATCTTCAAACGTAGAGAAACTGAGGAAATGAACTCTCATGGGAACTGAGGTTCCTGAGTTCCGTTTCCTAACACAGTATCATCAACGAAAAGGTGATCAAGCACTTCAAGTTCGACACAACTCCCTACCCCCAACCCTACAGCCTACAATGGATATCCGAGGGTGATGATTCCAATGTTGTGAAGCGACAATGCATCATCAATTTCAGCATTGGACATTACAAGGATTCGGTCTTTTGTGATGTAGTACCCATGGATGCCACCCATCTTCTCTTGGGCCGACCTTGGCAATTTGACAAGCGAGCTCTTCATGATGGGTTTCTCAACAACTACGTCTTCATGCACAATGGAAGAAAGGTGACATTACTTCCTATGAGCCCTCATGAGATTATGCAGGATCACGTGGAAAGGAATCGCGTCAAGGCCCTTGAACACGCCAAAGCACAGGCAACTGGCCGTGAGACACCCCAGAAGATGGCTCCCAAACAGCCCCCTAAGCCGTCCACAGCGGGCATTCAAGGCTCGTGTGAGAACCGCTTTCTATTGGCTCGGTCTCGGGATGTCTCTCCAATCATTCAGGGACAACTTCCTTGCTTTTTACTTGTTCCTTTCGCATGTCTTTTAAATGTTAAAGATCTTGTTGACCCCCTGCAGTGACTTCCCTTTTGCAGGAATTTGAGGATGTGATGCCCGAGGAGCTGCCCGAAGGATTTCCACCTATTCGTGGAATTGAGCATCAAATCGACTTTGTCCCCGGCGCCTCTCTTCCTAACTGCGCTGCATACCGTGCAAGCCCGGAAGAAACCAAGGAATTGCAGTGTCAAGTGCAAGAGTTGATGGATAAGGGCCACGTCCGGAAGAGCATAAGCCCATGCGCAGTATCGGTGATTCTAGTGCCTAAGAAGGACGGTAGTTGGCGCATGTGTGTTGATTGGCAGGCGATCAACCAAATTACAGTGAAGTATCGACACCCTATTCCTAGACTTGATGATATGCTTGATGAATTGCATGGTGCTACATTATTTTCTAAAATTGACCTTAAGAGTGGCTATCATCAAATTAGGATGCAAGAGGGTGATGAGTGGAAAACTGCTTTTAAGACTAAGTATGGCCTTTATGAGTGGTTAGTTATGCCTTTTGGTTTGACCAATGCTCCTAGCACTTTTATGAGATTGATGAATCATGTTTTACGGGCTTACTTAGGCAAATTTGTAGTTGTCTACTTCGATGATATCCTTGTTTATAGCAGGTCTTAGAAATGAGAAACTTTATGCTAACCTTGGTAAATGTTCTTTTTGCTCGGATTCCACTATTTTTCTTGGTTTTGTTGTAAGCAACGATAGGCTGAAAGTTGACCAAGAGAAGGTCCGCGCCATAGCGGACTGGCCACGGCCCACAACTCCAACCATGGTTCGTTCCTTCCTGGGCTTGGCTGGCTTCTACCGCCGATTTGTGCATGATTTCTCCACCATTGCGGCCCCATTGCATGAGCTTACAAAGAAGGCTGTGTCCATTGAGTGGACGACCGCACACGAGACTGCCTTCACCACCTTGAAGGAGCGGTTGTGCCATGCTCCTTTGCTAAAATTACCGGACTTGTCCAAGACTTTTGAGGTGGAGTGTGACGCCTCCCATCATGGAATTGGAGGGGTTTTGCTACAGGATAGGCGTCCCATTGCTTACTTTAGCGAGAAGCTCACAGGCGCCCAACTCAACTACCCAACGTATGACAAGGAGCTCTATGCTCTTATTCGGGTGTTGAAGACGTGGCAGCACTACCTATGGCCTAAGGAGTTTGTCATTCACTCGGACCAGGAGGCGTTGAAGTACTTGAAGAGCCAGTACAACCTCAACCGACGCCATGCACGATGGGTAGAGTTCATGGAGACCTTCCCCTATGTGGTCAAATACAAGAAAGGTAAGGAGAATGTGGTTGCTGATGCACTTTCTCGCCGGTATGTCTTACTTACCCACCTTGATGCTTCTATCTTAGGTTTCTCCTTGATTAAAGATGTGTATATGCATGATGATGATTTTTCTACAATTTTTAAAACATGCATGGAAAAAGGAAAGTCTAATGGATTCTATGTTGATAATGTCTACCTATTTAAGGTCGGGAAACTTTGTATTCCAAAGACTTCTATACGTAGGTTGCTAATTCAGAAAGCGCATGAGGTTAGAGGTCATTTTGGTATTCCTAAGACCTTGGCTGCATTAAAGGAACATTTCTATTGGCCTAAAATGTTGCATCTTGTTACACGTTTTTTCAAGACTTGTGTTACTTGTGTGTATGCTAAGTCTAGGTCGAGTCCCCAAGGATTGTATACCCCTTTGCCTATTTCGGATGTTCCATGGAAAGATATTAGTATGGATTTTATCACTGGGTTGCCCATGTCTAAGAAGGGGAGGGACTCGATATTTATAGTTGTTGATAGGTTTTCTAAGATGGCTCACTTCATTGCATGCAAGACTACTAACAATGCTTCTGAGATTGCTTCATTATTTTTTGAGCATGTTGTTAAGCTGCATGGTATCCCTAGGAGTATAGTGTCAGATCGTGATGCTAAATTTGTGAGTTATTTTTGGAAATCTTTGTGGGCCAAACTAGGGACTAAATTGTTGTTCTCTACTAGCTATCACCCCCAGACTGATGGCCAAACGGAGGTTACTAATAGGATGTTGGGTGCTTTATTGCGTACTATGTTAAAGTCTAACCTCCGCAAGTGGGAAGAGTGCTTGCCTTTTGTTGAATTTGCATATAACAGGTACATGCACTCGGCGACGCAGCAAACACCCTTCCAGGTGGTCTACGGCCTCAATCCCCTCACCCCCGCGGAATATATAGACAACAGGTCGAGAACGACAGACTATTTTCCACAATCGCGGCACTATTTCCGCGATCGCGGAACGGAGTTGATTTTCTCGGAGATTCGTGCTGCTTCTCCGCGATCGCGGCGGTAGTTTCCGCGATCGCGGATTTGGCTCGACTTTTTTTATTTCAATGATTTTCCGCGACCGCGGAAACGACCCTGCGCGCTCATTTGGACGTCTTTATTTCCGAAGTTTTCTTAAGTATTTTATTGTTACCTTTGGACTATTTAAGACCATGAACCCTAGTTTGTAATCTTTACGTTGAATTTGAGTAGTAAAGTTGAGTACGCTCCTTCCCTTGAGTTCTAACGTCAACTCTTCGATCCCACGGATCGTCTATCCCGTAGCTTGTCGCTTTGAGCAATTGTTCATCGTTTCTTCGGTCTTCGTGATCATCTCTTTGATCCTTTCGTTCATCACTTTGAACGCGTTTGAGGGTTATCTCTTTAGCCCTAGTAAAGCCATCACTTTGGCTACGGAAGAGAAGGAATCGAATTCAAGCTTGAGGAATCAAAGATCTTGCGTTGCAGACAACACTTCAGTGGTTGTTCGCATCAATCCCGCAAGGGGAGGCAACCCATTCCTATCGTTCCTCCAAAATCTGATTCTAATGAGATTCCACAAAATGTTGTGGGACATCCTCCTGTTGTCCAGCCTACACGTAGATCAGATGGGCCTAGAACGCATCCAAAGAGATATGTTGATTTCGTATTGACTGTGGGTTTAGACATCATGCTTTTAGAAAGCGAGGAGCCTACTACATACAAGCAAGCTATGGCGAGTCCAGACTCCGAGAAATGGCGTATAACCATGAAGTCTGAAATGGATTCCATGTCTGAGAATCAAGTATGGGACTTGATAGATTTGTGAGATAGGGTAAAACCCATATGGTGCAAACGGTTTACAAACTCAAAAAAGATGAGGATGGAAACGTAACAGTTTTTTAAGCGAGCTTGGTTGCAAGAGGTTTTAGACAAATTCACGGTATTGACTATGATGAAACCTCCTCACTAGTTGTAATGATCATATATCTTCAGATAATCCTAGTCATTGTAACTCATTATGTTTAGAGATCTGTCAAATGGATGTCAAGACTGCTTTTCTAAATGGGTATGTAAAAGAGGATGTGTACATGACACAACGTGAGGGTTTTGAGGATCCACAAAATCCTAGGAAAGTATACAAGCTTAAGAAGTCTATTTATGGACTTAAGCATGCATCAAGGAGTTGGAATCTTCGATTTGATGAAGTGGTTAAACAGTTTGATTTCATCAGATGCGAAGAACCTTGTGTTTACAAGAAGTATAGTGGGAGAAAAGTGGTTTTCCTAGTCTTGTATGTGGATGACATACTAATCATTGGAAATGACATTCTTATGCTAGAGTCCGTTAAGGATTGGCTTATGAAGTGTTTTTCAATGACAGACTTGGGAGAGGCAGAGTATATATTAGGCATCAAGATCCATAGAGATAGATCTAATAGACTTATTGGACTAATTCAAGGAACTTATGTGGATAAGGTTCTTGATAGGTTCATTTTGAACAATTCTTAGAAAGGACTCTTGCCTACGCATCATGTTTACATCTTAGCAAGAAGTAGTGTCCAATGACACTTGCTGAGCTAGAGAGGATCAGCAGGACCCCCTATGCATCAACAATAGGATCCATCATGTATGCCATGATTTGTATTCACCCAGATGTTGCATTTGCTTTGAGTATGTGCATGAGTGTATCAGATACCAATCGAATCCAGATGAAGCACACTAGAATACAACTAAGAACATCCTAAAGTATTTATCAAGCAATAAAGATGATCTCTTGGTGTATGGAAGAGATGATGAGTTAGTCGCGAAGGACATGTGAAGTTTTGTAAAATACATACAGATGAAAACATTGCAGATCCATTGACTAAACCGTTATCTAAGCCCTAGCATGATAGTCACACCAAGGCTAAGGGACTCAAGAACATTGGAGAATGACTTTGATATTGTATTGTTTTGAGATTATGGATGTTGATTTCATGATTGTTGAAACATTGTGTAACACCCCCAAAACTTAACCCTTTTGGAAAGGTATTACCGCCAGTGACCCCAGTGTTCCTTACCGAGATCACCCAAGGCTTTAACGTTTAAATACAATCATGAAATACAAATGATACATAATGATCAAAGCATTCAATCCAAAACATAACATTGTCAAGGAAACATGAGTTACGGGATTACAACCCAATCCCGAATAGGTCAACACAGAGTTTAAACCAAATACAGCGGAAGTCTTGAAAAGCACATTACAATCAAAGTCATTGTCCAAAAGATCTCAACCTGATTAAAGAAATAATTAAAACGTTCAAAAACCACCGTCGACTCCATAGTCCTTCTAATCTTCTGAGCTACTTTCGATCTGATGTGCCGAATCGAACGGATGACATCAGCCAACCATGCAAGGGAAAAATATCGGTTGGTTAGTCTAAATGAATAGACTAGCAAGGGTACAAAGTAGAATGGTTCGAAGCAGTCGTATTAGGTTAGACTCCTCGTCCCTCGAATAATAATCGAGTATGCTTGTCAACCACCATACTCCTACTGGAATAAACAAGAGGTATGCACAAGAGAAGATTCTGGAAGACTGAATCTTCACAGAGATCGACTCGAAAAGAGACTCCAAGAGATTGAGTCTTTAAGGAAGTATGACAAATCTAGAATGTTACAGAATCATATAACAATGATTTAAAACTGACTGAGATGCTTCAGTCAACGACCAACCTCACCGCCTTTCAGCGAATCCAGATCGGAAAGAAGACGTATTACATTCAAATCAATGTGAGTCTTCCTAGCGGCACTATTACCTAGCTGCCTTACTCGCTGAGCGTTCATTAATTATGTGCGTCAAGGTAGCACTTATCTGATTATGTTTCAAAAACACACATCACATTATAGACTTTTACATGTGTACCCCACCAATGGGACGACACATCTTAGTATACGTTTCGTCGAGAGTGACGTACACCGAAAGGTTTGTGACACCAGCTAAGTGTCCTGTCTCTACACACTTGTGAAAGAGACCGATCATGATCTTAGAATAGTACCAGATGGAGACGAGCCACCCCGATACCAGGTTATAAAGAAACGACTGGACAGAGTCCGAGTAACGTTCCTAACTATAGTGCTAACTAAACAGTTACAACACAATAACAGTAACAGGATAAATCCACATAAAGGCCCGAAAAACTATCACAGATAATAGCGTTGTTCTAACAGATATACAACCTATTATATGATTTTCAAAACAGTTTATCAAAACCGTTTCCCGACAAACAGAGTATTCATTCCAAATTAATTACTCAGATAAACTACTGATAATTAATGTAAATATGGAACGAATGAGCAAGAGCGAACCGCCACTTGCCTTAATCCGCAGAATAGTCTAACGACGACAACTGGATTCCGGGCTCGACACGGGTATAGTTACGACAGCACAACAACCTTCGAGTCGACCCATAAAAGAAACCCTAAGTTAGATCCGACATAATAACAGTACGAATCTATACACGGCGAAAGAACACGAAAGGAAAGACGCCATGACGACAACCAACCAAGCCAAAGCCACGAAGGCATTCTGGGCACTGGCGGCGCTCGCCGTTCTTGGCGGTGGTCGCCGCATTCATCACGGAGGGCGCCGTGAAGAACACGGCGGTCGCCGTGAAGAACACGGACGACTGAAACAAGAGAAATCTCACCAAAACGATGCGCGTTTCGACCCCTTTTCGCCTTGCTTGGGTTCTGACCTCCAAAGGCAACCAAAAGGCTTCTAAAGGGCTTTTGGAAACACCACCAAATGACACCGACGAAAGCTTCAGAATTTCCGGCAAAGGCACAAACTCCGGCGAGAGGAAGATTTGAGGATTTCAGCTTGATTTGTGCATGAATCTGATCCCAATCCTCTTCGTTTTATAGCCACAGATCATGTGGACACCGCGATGGTCTAAGCGAGACGTGGCGAGGCTAAATCGGCGCCTCGTCAGACGTCTCTGGCGACCAGCGGATAATGACCTCTAGGTAATCATGGCGGGCGCCGTAGTTTGCCTACGGCGGGGCCGCGGCGGGCGCCGTAATTATGGCGGGCGCCGTTTTTCGGGTCTTCGCGCCCAGCTGGAAGGCAAGGGCACTGTTGCCTCGAGCCTTTCACGGCGGTCGCCGCCTTACTTACGGCGGTCGCCGCCACTGTGGCGTTGCCCCTCTCAGCTTTTTGGACGACAACAACTTTAACCCGGGATAGAATTATCGTACACGAACGAGTATGAACATTCGAAGCACGTCGTCTGTATTTTATTTTGCTGAGAAAAATATTACAGATACAGAGCACATTACAGCATGTCTCAAACTCTCTGTATTAAATCCGATGTACACAACGGGTACTCGGGAAAATTCCAAAATTCCCAAACTAACCTTACAAAAATACAGGGTATCACATCAGGGCATACAGCCCACACACCCAACCCTTCCCCCATTTAAATGGGTAGGTTGTTGCCCGTGAGGATCGAACCCGAGACCTTTAGATACAAGGGCAATACCTTGCCACTTATATCACCAATTGCGCTGCAGCACAATTAGTGATATAAGTGGCAAGGTATTGCCCTTGTATCTAAAGGTCCCGGGTTCGATCCCCGCGGGCAACAACCTACCCATTTAAATGGGGGAAGGGTTGGATGTGTGGGCTGCATGCCCTTGGACAACTAGGTGGCACAAGTATCGGCGCCGGCACCGTTGGGTGGCTGGGCGGCTTGGTGGCTGGGGTAGCTTGGCCTGGGATGTTACAAAAAAGTACACTTTGAATGAGAGGGGCTCCGACCTTATTGGGCCAGCCATTTCTCTATCCATGGGCCGCAGCCCATGTACCCCAACCAAATCCCCATGGCTGGGAGGTTGTTCGTGAGTCTCGAACATGAGACCTCACGCTTTAACAAGCGGCCTAACGCCCACTTGTTACCAATTGCGCAGCACAATTGGTATCAAGGTGCTTAGGTGCTTGATAAAGGGTGGAGAGGTCGCGTGTTCGACTCTCACCAACAACCTACCCAGTTTGGGGGAAGGGTTGGGGTACACGGCCTGCAGGCCTGTTAAGGATGGCAGTGCCGGTGTGTCTGTCAGGCCCATTTTCGGCAAGGCTAGGTCAGGCACCAACATAAAGTGTACTTTTTTGCAATACTCACACCACATTGGGCCGGCCCATCACAGGGCTGTAGCACATAAACCCCAACCCTTCCTTGGGGGCTCCACCTATAACAGGCAGCCATTTCCAAGAGGTTGTTCGTGAGTCTCGAACTCGAGACCTCACGCTTTAACAAGAAGCCTTGCGCTCTCTTGTCACCAATTGTGCTGCAGCGCAATTGGTGACAAGAGAGCGCAAGGCTTCTTGTTAAAGCGTGAGGTCTCGAGTTCGAGACTCACAAACAACCTCTTGGAAATGGCTGTCTATTATAGGTGGAGCCCCCAAGGAAGGGTTGGGGTGTATGGGCTGCAGCCCTGTGATGGGCCGGCCCAATGTGGTGTGGGTATTACACATTGCATCATGTTTGTTTTTGAAATAAAGTTTCATTATTATTTAATTGTGGTTTAAAATTAAACAAAATGTTTTAATAATTTATAATCAACAAATATGATCATCATAAAAGTTATGGTGGATAAAACCCTATTATGTGAAATGGTATTAAACATTATGGGTTGTCCATAGTTTAAGTCTGTAAGTTGGACATAACTGACTCAATACACGCTATTATGTAAGTTGATTGATTGCGCCAAGTTTCATGGGCTATAGAGACATAGAGATGTCTAATAAATTATATGGATATGTATGGAGGATACATATTGGGCAGACCTACCTTAATATTCTTCAAATGATCGAGTTGTAAAATTTTAAGTTGAACTATGATTAGTAGATTCCTCAGACACGAGTATGATATTCCTCTTGCTTGGTGATTGGTAGTCTTTGACATTGTCAAAAACCATTTCGTAAAAGGTGGCTATAAAGACAGTGATCGGGATTGCTGAAAATTGAGTGGGAGATATAATCATACAAGATTGGAGAAGTCCTCCTATTTATATATCTGTTTATATATGGATAGGAACGGTGTCTTGGCCACTTGATGAGTAAGAACTGAAAATGCATGGTCGTGCTCAAATGGATTAAAAGTAATCATTTGTTTTGACAGTTCAAACTCAGAGTTCAAGAAACAATTTGATAATTGATTTGGATTACATAAGATGTTATCATATCTTCAAATTAGACACTAAGTGACAAAGGAATTGATATTGCACACTTGCTTAAGAACAAGTGGGAGATTAAAGGAATATGTCATATAATCAAGATGAAAATTACTAATGATAGATTAGAATTAATAATGAAGATTTATAATCCATATATTTTAGGTAGTCTTCGTGTTTTGATAGAAGCCAACTATGACTTATGAGATAAATGAGATTTGACCCATTCATATTATATTCGGGTCATATAAGGTCACACACAATAGAGTAATTGGGCTAGATCAAAGCAACCCAAGACCAATAGTGGGATTGGGATTTTCGGCTATGGCTAATAAAGTGGAAAAGTGGATTTTATCATTTAATGATAAAGTGTTATCTATTGCTTAATGATAAAAGTAAATATATCTGTTGAGATATATGGTATGGGGTGATATAATATATTAGCTATATTTTTACATGTCTTCCAAAATAAAAGATTAAGAGATAGCTAATATTGATTAGCCAAGCAATTCACGTGAGAAGTGATTCACATGAGATTGTAATCCAAATAAAAGCCACAATTTCACTTGCCGTCGTGACATCACCCTGGTGCCAAGATCGGAGTTTGACCTGTTCCCGTGTCCTAGCGAACGTATCAAGTTTGACTCGTTCATGCGTCCTAACTAGATTCGTGCTCGTGTGGACTAAATAGAGAAGTCACAATTGAGGTTATATTCTCCAGGGTGATCCCGGAAAGAAGTTTTGCATCAAAATGTATGTTACCCATTCATCTATGATTCATATAAAGTTTATACATGAGATCCTAAGTTAGATGTTAGAAAACCGTATCTAAATCCCTACAATTCGCACAAAGTAGGTATAATAAGGGGATACAATTTTCCTTCACAGATTTCACCGTACATTTTCGTCCTGTGTTGGAACGATGATGTTCCCTCTAGTTTTGATGATGATAAACTCAATGGCATTTGATGGTTTTTAGTGTGACTATGAGGTTCAGGAAACAGGTGATTTAAAGGAACGATTAAAACCATGTGATAAATCAAAACAGAGAATGAAAGGAACAGAGAAGTCAACAATGAGGAACAACGAGCTGGAACAAAAGAGAAACAAAGACATGCATTAGTGAACAGAAAAGGAAAGGGAACATCGCCAAGGAACGCAGAGACGCGCGCTGTAACCCTTGCGATTGCCGAATCTCTCACTTATGGAAAGAAATCTTGAAGAAACAACTTAGGCCGCAAGAGATAAAGCTGTTGAAGATTTTCTGGTTAGGAAAGATTAGAAAAGATTGTATAGGATTATTTTATCTTATTTTCCTTAAGTAAAACTAGGGTAAATTAGATAGAATTCCTAGACTATAAGAAAGGAAGTTGTCTACTTCATTTCATAAGGATTTTCACGGCATTTTCCACAGAACTCAGAGCATTCAGAGAAAGAGAAGAACTTACAAGGACAAGACTTTGGTGAGTTCAGTACTTGTTAGGATTTTGATTGTCTTAGGTATTGCTAGGAACGTTACAATAAGAGGTCTAGATATCTAGGAGTAAACTAGATTGAGATAAGACTTGCTTGATTGTAATTCCAGAATTAATAACACAAGTAGACTTTTGAAATCCTACTAGGGAAACCTAAAGGTAGAGGTTTTTCTTAGTCAACTAGTTGGTTGATTAAATTTTTCTCTCTAAGGAACTTTGTATGTTACGCTGTTATTCAGTTACTATATTCCGATGCCCAAGGAACAGGTATACCGTTCCTTGTACTAACACACTCGATTCTACAATTGGTATCAGAGTTGGTTTGTTCTAGATTGTGTGTTACTTACAGATTTTCAGGTAATGATGAATGCTACCACTGTCGAAGTTGGTTTGAACTCTTCAAGGCCTCCCTTGTTGCTTGCTGGCCAATACCAACATTGGAAGGCTCTATTCATCAAGTGAGTCCAAAGCAATGATTACCAATGCTGGTTGGTCATCTCCCTTGGAGATCTTGAGATTGCTGATCTTGAGAAAAAGAAAAAGCTAAAGAAATGGGATCAAAAGGATCTCCAAATCATGGAGAAGAACTGCAAGGCTGTCATGCTCATCAACAATGCTTTTAATCAGCAATATGTGCAAAAACTTCAATCTTGTGAATCCGCCAATGCTAAGTGGCTTGCCCTGGAACAAATGTACATGGGAAGTAAGGACCTTCATGAGATCGATTGTTTCACTACTAAGAAGGATTTCTACAACTTCAAGATGGAAGAGAATGAAGATGTGAGTTCTTACCAGGCAAGGTTTGAGAAAATTACTGCAAATTTGACTGCTCACTCTATCAAGGATGAAGAAATCATCCATGACGATAAGATCCTTATTATCATTGATGGGCTTCCTCATCGTCATGCGATGACCAAGGCCATTCTGAAAGAGAATCCCAACACTGTCAAACTGACATTCCATGAGGTCTTTAGCAAGATTCAGAAGTATGAGAATGAAGAAAAGGCTGGAAGAAACAAGGATTCCAAGAACAAAGGAATTGCTTTGATGGTTGGAAAGGTCGTCGATAGAATTGAAAATGACCTCGATGACAATGATGGCTCCGATGATCCTGAGGTGGTGTTACTAACTAAAGTCATGTGTTCCCTTTACAACAAAGGAAGGAACAACAAAAGTGGGAATGGCGAGACTCGTGACATCAAAGACATCACTTGCTACAATTGTAATGAAAAGGGTCACTACTCTAGCTCATGCCCAAAGCCCAAGAAACCAAGCAAACCTTCTGGGAACGATGAGAAGAAAGCTTTTGTTGCTGTGTGGGGCAATGAGGATGACTCAGATGGTGAAAACCCTGAAGCCTGGGGTGGTAAGATGTGTGCTATGGGTATCAATGACTCTACAGAGGATCTCGAGGTAACTCCTGAAACATTTTTGAAATCTCTTGTGAATTATGATAAGAAATCACTGATTGCTCTCATAAGAGAAATGTATGCTGAAAATTTGAAAACACAAGAGAACTTGCTAATTCTGAATATGAGTGTAGTAGTTTAAAAGAAAACTTATCTAACACTGCTAGTAGCTCAACTGTTCCTTGTTCTTCATGTGATGCTAATCATGAGAAACTTCAGAGGTTAAGAAATGAAAAAGTCTCTTTGCTTATGAATGAAGTCTCTAACAATATTGAACAAGATGTGTAGCTGGATCAACCAAGCTTGAGGAACAGATGTCTGAGATGAAAGCCTATGTTCACAAAATTCAGTCTATGCTAGTGGAACAGAAAGCTGAAACTGACAACATTCAGTTTGCCGAAGCAAGGTATGGCATTGTTTACACAGGTTCAAAGCAAAAGGAAGATGATCCATCTATTCTGGAACTTCGTGAAGCAAGAGATAGGGAACTACATGATGCTAGAGAGAAGAATCGTAATCTTGAGGAACATGTCAAGGTTCTTGATGTGTCCTTGCCTCCTGTGTCAAGCCAAGTTGTCAAAGGAGACGCTTGGATCTATTCTTGGTTGGAAAGTCACTTCTGAACGTCAAAGTGGTGGTGATCGCGAATGGAAGAACGCGATGATGGTGGTGGTGGTGATCACGGTGGCGATGGAAGCAAGTTGATAGAAGTATGGATAGCGGTGGCGAAAACGATTGAATGGAGGGACAGACGACTTGAAAGGACAAGTCGTTGGTGTCGTAGCGTCGACTGCGGAGGGGATAAGCTCGATGGAGATCGAGTGGTTTCCGTAGCATCGGCGGCAGATTGAATGGGGATGAGAGGGATATGCGTGACGTCCGATCAAGGGAAGGAGGGATTAACACTCGACTTTAAACCTTGAACTTTAACTTTGAACGTCCGAAATAAAGAGTATAAAGTAGGGTATAAATAGGGAAGGGGTCTCGACCAAGACCTAATGGGCTTGGGTCGAAACGAGCCTAAGGGCTAGCCCATGCAAGCATGCAAAAGGCACAAACCCTAAAAGATAAAACGAAATTATCTTAAACGCTATAAATAAGGAAACTATCTAAAACGTTGCAAATAAGGAAACTATCTAAACAAGCTGGAAATACCAAATATAGATAATGTCTTAAAAAGAACGCGTGAAACTCATGGACGCGTTGAAGGCTTTGAAGAGATCATCACGTGAGACGACGAGGTGGCACAGTCTTCAAAAGAACGCGGCCTTTTCACAGTCTTCAGAACTTCCGATGGTGGCGAGGACGACGAGCCTTGGATTGGTCTTTGGGCTTCCTTGGCTGGCGGCGGCGCGTGCGATAAGTGACGCGACGGCGGCGGCGATGGCCTTCGACCTAGACCTTGTTACTGGGCCCTTTGAGCGTAGGCTCATGGCTTCTTCCTCGTCTTGGGCCGTCATGGGAGGCAGGGTCACATCAGTTCTTGAGAGTGGACTGGATGAGAATCAGTCGTGGTACACTGGGCAACCTGCCCACAAGATCTTCCTCAAGCAGTCTCAAGGGAAGCAATCCAACGTTCCTTGTCCAGAATGTGCAAAGCAACGCAAAAGTGTTGTTCCCAATAGAAAGTATGTTCAGATGGATCAATTCAAGCTGTGTTGGTATTGTGGGGACAACCGACATTTGTAGAGAGACTGTGAAAAGAAAAAGAAGTTCTCTGAAGAGCACACAAAGAGAAGGAACAGTAGGAGCAATAATGTGAACTTGAATGACTTCTATGATGATTCACATATGCATAATCATAATTCTGCTAAATCTAGGAAGAAAATTGTTGTTATTGATTGGGCTATTCCTAAGGAACAATTGCATTATGTGTCTCGACCAGGTAAGGCTAAGCTTGTCTGGGTCGCCAAATCTTAACTTTTTCTGTGCAGGTTGAAGTGAGGGGGAACGAGAAGTGGTACATTGACAGTGCTTGTTCGTGCCACATGACCGGAAAAGAAGATCAACTCACTTCACTTCACAAACACTCGAGAGGGAGTGTTGCTCTTGGAGACAAGAGATGTAGAGAAATCATTGGAACATGCGAAACAAAACTAAATTCTAGCATCACGGTAAGAGAGGTAAGTTTAGTTCATGAACTTGGTTTTAGTTTGTTGAGTGTTGCACAACTTTGCGACCAAGGGAACAACAAGACGGTCTTTACCTCACAAGAATGCTACGTCAAAGATCGTGAAACCAAGAATATAATTCTGAGAGGAGTCAGATTCAAGGATGTGTACATTGTGGACAAAAAATTCAAGCCAAAAGAAGTTCTATGCTTTGCGTCTATAGCTGATGAGATGGAACTGTGGCACAGAAGGCTTGGACATGCGAATCTTTGACTCATTCACAAGTTGTATGCAACGGAACATGTTCGTGGTCTCCCCAATGTTCGATCAGAGTTCCATGGCGTTTGTGATGCTTGTGTGAAAGGGAAACAGACAGGATCCTCCTTCAAGATTAAACCTGATGTAACAACTTCTCAACCTCTGTAACTGATTCATATGGATCTCTGTGGTCCCATGAGGATAAGAAGTCATGGAGGGAACATGTATGTTTTCGTAATTGTCGATGATTATTCTAGATTCACTTGGACAATTTTTCTGTCTTCGAAGGATGAAGTTTTCTCCGAGTTCGAGGCGTTCATCAAGAAGGTGCAAACAAGTTTAGGAAATAAGTTGAAAGCTATAAGGTTCGACCATGGAATGGAGTTTGAAAACTCTATGTTCTTCAACTTCTGTGAAGAAAATGGAGTATCACATGACTTCTCCGCGCCTAGGACACCACAACAGAATGCGGTTGTGGAACGGAAGAACATGACTCTAGAAGACATGGCTAGAACTCTCCTCATTGCAAGTAATCTTCCAAGAATCTTCTGGGCAGAAGCTATCAACACTACTTGTTATATACTTAATCGTGCCATGCTCCGTCCCTTGTTGAATAAAACTGCTTATGAATTAATAAGGGATCGCAAGCCCAATATTTCCCACTTGCGTGCTTTTGGATGCAGGTGTTACATTTACAACAATGGGAAGGATAACTTAAGAAAGTTTGACCCATGAAGTGATGAAGGGAATTTCTTGGGATATGCAAAGGCAAGCAAGGCATACAGAGTGTATAACAAAAGGCTACGCAAAATCGAAGAAAGCATCCACGTTGTCTTTGATGAAAACTCCAAAGGTGCTAGTGGAGAGTTAGAGACACCATTCCCTGAGGAAAGTTATCCCAGAATGCAACGACAGGATTATGATGATGAAGACAATGGTTCTCCTTCACGACCTAGTCTAGGTCGTGGGAACGGTACTTCAAATGTTGCTAGTGTCTCCCCATCTTCTCCAGAATCTTCTAGTCCTGATGAATCTTCCAAAGAGGATACTTCAACCGATTCTGCACAAGCCGCAAACGTTCCCACTACATCAACTGTTGATTCAACAATCGTGCCCCCAACTAATGCAAAAGCTATTGTCATTGTTCCATCTGGAACTTCTGGTGATGATATTGTTGATGACTCTCAAAGTGATGAGGAAGGAACGAACCAATTTGAAGATGCCCCAATGCCTCCATCTTCGATGGACGACTCTGAGACACAACCTGATGATCCATCACTACTCGTGTCAAACAGTGTTCGAATTCAAAAGGCTCACCCCACTCATAATCTAGTCACACCTTTTGGTGAAAGAGGTTTGCGTTCTAAATTGAACATGTTTTGTGCTTTCCATGCTTTTATCTCTCTTGTAGAACCCAAGACTATCAAGGAAGCATTGAAGGAACCTGACTGGATCGTAGCTATGCAAGAGGAGCTACATCAATTTGAAAGGAACAAAGTATGGCAGCTCGTTCCTTTACCTCGCAACAAGCATGCTATTGGCACTCGCTGGGTGTATAGGAACAAGCTCGATGACTCTGGGGTGGTCACAAAGAACAAAGCAAGGTTGCTTGCTCAAGGCTACACTCAACAAGAGGGGATTGACTATGATGAGACATATGCTCCAGTGGCTCGCATTGAAGCTATTCGTCTTCTCATCGCCTATGCCGCTCACAAGGGATTGACATTATACCAAATGGATGTCAAGACTGCATTCTTAAACGGATATCTCCAAGAAGAGGTATATGTGAAGCAGCCCCCTGGTTTTGAGGATGCCAATTTTCCCTCGTATGTGTATGCTTTGGATAAGGCACTGTATGGTCTTAAGCAAACACCTCGTGCTTGGTATGATAGACTGGCACAGTTCCTTCTCTCCAATGGCTATCGTCGAGGAACGATTGACAAAACTCTGTTCCTTCTGGAATAAGAAGGTAAGATTCTGGTGATTCAAGTTTATGTTGATGAAATTATTTTTGGTTCCACTAACCCTGCTCTTGTAGAAAAAATCAAAAATCTTATGAGTAGTGAGTTTGAGATGAGCATGATTGGGGAATTGTCTTTTTTCCTTTGATTACAAGTTACTCAGACCAAGGAAGGAACGAAGATTCATCAACAAAAGTACATCAAGGAGTTGTTGAAGAAGTATGATATGGACTCTGCAAAACCCATCGTTACCCCTATTTCTCCTAACACTCGCTTGGATGCAGATTTAAATGGAACAGTTGTTGATCCTACCATGTATAGAGGAATGATTGGTTCTCTCCTCTATCTCACGGCCAGTCGGCCAGATATATTGTTTAGTGTGTGTCTCTGTGCTAGATTTCAGGCCAACCCAAAGACTCACACTTGAAGGAAGTAAAGCGCATCTTTCGATACCTCAAAGGAATGGACCATCTATGTCTATGGTATCCCAAGAACTGTGATTTCAATCTTGTTGGATTCACAGACGTTGACTTTGCTGGGCACGTTGTGGATCGCAAAAGCACCTCTGGAATGACACAGTTCCTTGGTCCCTGTCTTGTCTCATGGGGTTCCAAGAAGCAAAACTCTGTGGCCCTCTCCACTGCAGAAGCTGAGTACGTCGCCGTAGCAAGTTGTTGTACTCATGTATTGTGGCTCAAACAACAACTGGAAGACTTTGGTATGTCTCTTGGCATCGTTCCTATTATGTGTGATAATACTAGTGCCATTAACATTTCGAAAAATCCAATTCATCATTCACGTACTAAGCACATTGACATTCGTCATCATTTTCTACGTGATAATGTTGACATGGGCTTTATTAGAATGAAACATTGCAGGACTGAAAATCAAGTAGCAGACATCTTCACCAAAGCACTAGACAAAGGTCCATTCGAGTATCTTCGATTACTCCTTGGCATGATCTCTCTGAATTGAATACCTTCACACCCAGTATTCCCTCAATGCTTGGCTAATTTGTTTCACAGATATCATAAAGTATCTAGCTTATATTGCTTTTCTTGAACTTGTTATTTCATGATTTTTGTATGCTCGAACTACTTAGTCTTAGGGTCTAGCTTCTTTGTCTTTTGATTTGTGTTGAATTACTTGATTGCATGTGTAACACCCCCGACTTATGTCGGTAGTGCCACACGCCAGTGACCTCAGACGTTAATGTCCAAAGTCACCCTAGGCTTTAATCGGAACAATTAAGCTTAAATAAATGCATAAATATTAAATAACAAAAAAATATTCAGCGGTAGACATTTTTAAATGAATAAAACTCAACATTTTATTAAGATTCATCTCGTAAAATGAGAAGGACGGTTTTACAACAAAGTATAGTGACAGCGGAAGACTTTTAAATTATAGCGGAAAACTCTTTTAAAGTAGTCCTAATTACATGACTATGTATTACATTTATTCAAATTAAACATACACGCCTTGCAAATATTACTTCTTAAAACGCAACTTCATCTGCAAGCCTTCTCTTCGATTGGTTACTTCAAATCATCGGGGACCAACCACTGATGTGCCGTATAGGACGGATGACACCAGCCAACCATGCAAGGAATAAAAATCCGGTTGGTTAGTCTAATGAAAGACTATGCAAGGGTACAAGCAGAATGGTTCTAGTGATCGTAACCATTTACTATCATTGTCCCTCGAAATACCAACCGAAGGAACGATACATAACCCGAAACTTTCACGGAATGATACAAGAAGATATGCAACGAAAAGAAGACTCCAATAGAAATGAGTCTTATAGGAAAATATGAAGAATTGTTTGGGAATGTTAAGTTTTCACACAAGTTCACAAAAACGACCTTGATTATTTGGGTCCACGACCAACCTCACCGCGCAATGCGAATCCAGATTGGAAAGAGGACTTACTCTAATAAGAGTCCGGGCAGTTTCCACATTATACTCCTCGCCCGATGGTATATTAATTATGTGCGTGAAGCACTTATCTTATTTACTTCCAAAAACGTACATTCACGTTAAGGCTTTTAATCCACATCCTCTCGATACGAGAGATATCTTTGGGATGAATCCCGAATATTGGCACTAGCTAAGTGCACCTACCACTTATATCCGAATAAGGGTACGGTCATGACCAGGAGTACTAGGGCAAAACCTCCTAATACTTGTTATAAAGAAACGACTAGACCTCGCAAGGTATGTAGCGTTCCTACGAATACTCGTGCTAACTAAGCATGTAAGTCCAAATATAAATCCACACCAAAATCCATTTATCACTTTATGGTAATATCATATAGAATTATATATAATAGCGTTGTTTCTAGCAATATATACAACCTATTATAAATCCATGTTTTAACACATCGTTTTATCAAATCTGTTCCCAAACACAAAACAACAACAACTTTATTCCAACTTACATAAACAATTAAACAATTGATAATCAAGGGAAATATGGAATAATGAGCAAGAGCGAACCATCACTTGCCTTAGCTTAAGCGAACGAGATATCGGGTTTGAGATCCGGGAACTTGAATTTGTGCACGGCTGCCTACTAAAGTTCCCGTTGAATTTATCGTCATTCCGTAGGGTCGGATCCCAATCCGTACAACCGGCCATGGATACGAGCACAATCCAACCCGACAATGCATACGAGGCGAGTTTTAAGACAAAAAACCCTAATTAGTTAAGGTACGAAAAGAAGAAACAAAACGAAGGAAAATGCAGTGCCGCAGTCGCGATTAGCATAGCCGCGATCGCGGCTTGCTAGGCAAAGCCGCGGCCGCGGCAGAAGGGGCCGCGATCGCGAGCCATGCCTTGGCCGAGATCGCGGGCCTCTGCCCAGCCGCGGTCGCGGTAGATGGAGCCGCGGTCGCGGGACTACATCCCGACACGAGTTTAAATCGAACTTCAGAACCTTACCGACGACGACAAGGCGCGGATCTTCGCTTTCTGGACACGCGCACACCACCACCACTCCTGGCTTCGCCTTGATGGAACTCCGGCTCCGACAACGAACGACGACGACACAAAACTGACGACAACACCAAAGACCGAGAGGAAGAGAATGAAGGATGAAGAACACTCGGATTCGCCCCTATTTATAGGGTAAGATGGTGCTCCTTCACTTAATGAGAGGGTCACTCAACCGATTCCCCTCCCCACACCGGCCGCTCGGAGAAGAAACGTCAAAACACCGATCGGCGGCGTCTCAGAGAAGACGAGTAAGAAGACGAAGCAAAGAGCTGCGATCTCGGTTTGGCCTTTTATCAAAACCGCGGGCGCGGCTGCAATGTCGCGCCCATTGCCGCGCCTGTGGCTCCCGGGCCTTGATCGGCTCCTGGGCCTTGATCGCGGTCATGCTTAATCTCGTTTTTAGCAGTCCTCCAGTAATTATAATCCATATATATCTCATTAAACATGTGTCTTCACATTCATATGGTTCTTACAGAGGTCCCGAATGTACCTAACACGTCTTGCTTACAAAATGAAAATTTGAAAATTACACAAATGCCCCTACTAAAATTGAGGGTTATTACAGCATGCTAACATCGTCTTTGAGACCCAAAACAACCAATTTGATGATTGAACCCTCATTACAAGACCACATGATAATTGGTTGTACAGCCTACCATTGCCTTGATTCAGGTAAACGTTCCCTATGATCCTTCTTTGCTACACTCTTTACTGGGAATAATTACTTGAGTTATTTTTCTCCCTATCATATGTTTGGATATACTATATTTTGTGTGAACCCATCATTGAAATATACAGACAAGCCTCGCAAACAATCTTGGTCTCAGAGGGAACGACGATTGTTGCTCAGATTACGGGGGAACATATATGAATGGAACGTGAAATTTGAATCAGTGGCTGGTATTTATTGGGATGCAGGTGAACGTTGGAACGGCTCTCTACGAGATTTGACTGCTCTGTGGCAGGAACAATGACGCAGTAAACGAAGTTAAAAAGTGGCCGTTAGAGGAAGAGAGAGAAACGATCTAATGATGGATTTTTGGCAAGTCGGTTGAGATTTTTGGAAAGATTTTATCTTGTAAAAGATGTTATCTTTCCTATAAATACTTGCCATTCCATTCAAGTTCTCCATCGCCAATCTCTATTGCTCTCTGCTCTCTCTCAAATCTCTCATCCATGTGCAACTCTCAAAGCTCATTACTATCCATGGATTCTCCGAGCAAGATGATATCCACCGACAAGATGTATGAGGCCGAGATGGACGCTTACATTCTCCAACTCCAACAGGCCAAGGCCGCCCACGCTACACCGACTCCCACCGGCGTGCCGACTTCTGTTTTGGAGATTGCTCATGCCACCATCCAACAAATGGTCGACCCCTCTGCTTCTACATTGACACCTACACCGACGCCATCCCCTTCTGCTCTGTCACCGCTAAAGGCCCAGGACCTCAATCATATGATTGCCGTTGTATCAATGGAGGAACAACCACATCCCCAACCTATCGAAGAGGAGTAAGTCTCTTCTCCCTCTAAGGACAGAGTCGACGAGGAGGAACAGTCGATGCAATCTCTGGAGAAGGAACTTGGAGTAAAGACTGCTCCTTTGGCGCCGCCTCTGCCTCGCAAGCGCAAACTCGCCGATCTTGCTACTATTGCTCATGACGATGAAGAAGAAGAGGAAGTGTAGTTTCTGGAACAACGAATGGCTCCGACGGCACAGTCGACACCGTCTAAGTCTAGTGGTGATGAAACTGCTCCCCGACCCCTAAAGGCACAGCTTTGCTCTGCTGTGCAAACAGAGAAGAAAAAGGCCAAAACTGTTGGCAAGGCAAAATTGGAGCTTTCCGTCTCCACCACCACTGTCCCTGACTTCTCTAAAGGTAAAAAGATCCTTCCACCACTTCTGATTCACGAGAGTTTCTTTTCAGAGCACAATGTGGAAGAGATTCTAAAACTTCTGCGTTTCCAAGGCTGGGAACGGATCTGTTCCAATAGGGCGACAATGAATGAAGTACAGATGCGTGAGTTTTACCATTACTTTCATCTTTCCAAAGTGATGCTCTGTGTGAATCTACCAAGATCAGTGGTGAAGACATGTCCTTCACGCCCAAGGTAATCTCCTCGCTCCTGTCTGTTCCCTTGGGTGGTTTCTTTGAGGTTACAGCGAGTGAGGTCAATGAAGAGAAGTTGGCGTGTATGGACCAGTTGTTTGGTTCAACCGCTGGGGAGTTGCACACTGAAAGGCTGACATTGGCTCAGCGAGTGGCCTTCCACATTATTTCCAGGGCTGTGGCACCTTGCCAAGAGAAGCGCAACACCATCACCATCTGTGACTTGTTTTTTTCTTGACCGTTTTCTGAGAAGGGAGAAGATTGACCTCCCTCGAGTGATATTGTGCCATATGGAACAGTGCAAAGCCAAGTCCTACTCTTTGGCCTATCCAGGCTTGGTGAAGATGTTGTTGCTCCGAGATGAAGCATATCAGAAGGAAAATGAAGTGTCTCTGGGAAGTGAGTTGGACTCTACTGTTGTAGAGAAGATGAAGTTTAAGGGTGACTCCAAGGGAATGGGCACTGTGACTGCCAAGAAAGCAGCTGGTGAATGAACGTCTAAGGGTGGCTCAATTCAGCATCAGATTTTGGCTGAGCTTAAAAAGTTGAACATCACCATGAACCTGCTCTTGGATCATTTTATGAGCAAAGATAAAGATGCTGCTGAAGACCCTGAGACTTGAGTGTTCCCTGTCACTATCCAACCCGTCTGACCTTCTGTTCTTGTTTTTCT
This sequence comes from Rheum nobile, assembly GCA_027886185.1. NCBI lineage: Eukaryota > Viridiplantae > Streptophyta > Magnoliopsida > Caryophyllales > Polygonaceae > Rheum > Rheum nobile. The sequence continues at coordinate 3,594,918 of WOAB01000103.1, read as the reverse complement.
ATGTTTTTATATCTTTTGTGTGATTTTTCCTTATCTTTTGGTGATAGTTGTCTAGGTCCTTCACTTTGTATTTCTTTCTACTTAATGAATGAAATATTTTGATCATGATTTGCATGCGAGTCAAGTCTTTGTGCTTTCTGTGATCTTTTGATGATGCCAAAAGGGGGAAGTATGGAAAATGTGAAACCCAAGGAAGGGTTGATAACAGAAGCTAGTGCTAAGGAGAATGACAATGCTGCTTGAAGGTAAATTCTTCTATGAACTTTCTGAGGGGGAACATTGTCAATATCTTGATCGTAGCATATGCTTGATTACATGTGAATTGACTTCTTACTTGTCTGTTTTGAACGTGCACATTTTGAAGGAGTGTGTCATCACCAAAAAGGGGGAAATTGTTGGAACAATTATATTCCCTCTAGTTTTGATGATGATAAACTCAATGGCATTTGATGGTTTTTAGTGTGACTATGAGTTTCAGGAAATAGGTGATTTAAAGGAACGATTAAAACCATGTGATGAATCAAAATAGAGAATGAAAGGAACAGAGAAGTCAACAATGAGGAACAACGAGCTGGAACAAAAGAGAAACAGAGACACGAGTTAGTGAACAGAAAAGGAAAGGGAACTTTGTTGAATTCCTTAGGTTTTGATAGTAACAAACATTCAACTAATATGGGTACTAAGTGTTTCAGGAACAAAGACAGTTATCTCAGGGAACCATTGCAGCGAAGGATCGCAGAGGGAACAAAGCTCTGTTCATGTGCTTTGTTACCTCTCAAGGAACAACAGTGACGAACAAGATCAAAGCTGTGAATGGAAGGAAGAAATCCAGTGTGCTGAATTATGGAAACAAATCAAGAAGCACACGTGGTCAAGAATAGAAGACTTCGACTGGAAGGAACTAGCCGATTTGAGAAGATATGGAGAGAGAAGCCCGATTGTGTTATCTTAGGAAATCTTTCCTAAGATAAGATAATTGGAGAGAGGGAATTATATCTTATCCGGTTATATTAATTTAAGGAATATTCTCCTTAATTAATATAGACGGTTGGGATTTTATTCCTTCAACCAAACCATATCTTCTTGTTACCTTATTTGGAGAAATCTTATCTTGCTACAATTAGGGTTTAGCCGAGTTGTATTTAATAGAAGTGTGGATTCATTTCTATGTAACCATGACGACGGAAAACAACGAAGAACGAAGAACTGAGAGCATTCTGTTAAGAAGAAAAGAAAAGAAAAGAAAAGAGAGTGAAGTGTGTGTGAGTCTTTGAGGGTTGAGTTCGGATTCATCGTTGTTGAAGTGTCTTCGAGTCTAGCTGGTTGTTTAGAGGTCGAAGTCCAGGATACAAGTGTAATCGAACAAGAAATCAATAAGACAAGTACACGCTTCAAAATCCTCTCAAGCGGAAGCTTGAAGGTAGTGGTTTTTCCTTGAGAAGCTAGTTTTGCTAATCAGGGTTTCCACTATACATCGTGAGTCCGTTCGTTATCTTTCTTGCTATATTAAATCCGCTGCAACTTATGTGGGAACAAAGCTTTTGTTCCCTCGGACGTAACTCTAACGATCCAACAATTGGTATCAGAGCCTAGTGCTCTAGATTGTTTTCATTTTAGATTTTGCAGGAAAGATGTCGTCAGGAAATGCCTTGGATGGAGACTCTCGAGAAGGTGATGTAGATGTGGTTCTCATCACTCAATCCATGAAGAAGATATGGTCTCGAAGCAAAGGCATTGAGGGTTCGGTCATGGTTCACAATGACATGAAGGAGGTTGTCTACTTCCACTGTTATGACAATGGACACTTCGCCAAAAATTGCTTCAACAAAGCGGCAGGTTCTCCTCAGACCCGGAAAGAGGAACAAGCAAAGGGCGCGAAGTGGGGTGACTACAACTCAGATGATGAAGCATCTCCTCTCTCAAAGGATATTTGTTTGATGAGCTCAAAAGACCACAACATATCAGAAGATGGTGCTCATAAATCCGAGGAGGAAGCAAGGAAAGGCTCTTGGCACCTTGACAGTGCGTGCTCAAGTCATATGACAGGGAACAGTGAGTGGTTCACCTCTCTTCAGCCAGCCTCTGGGGCATCGATAACTTTTGGAAACAAAAATAAGGGTGAGGTTTGTGGTATCGGTAAAGTAAGACTCTCTAAACACATCACTGTGAATAACGTAAATCTAGTGAATAATCTCAAATTTGACCTGTTTAGTGTGGCTCAACTATGCCAAAACATAAAAAATAGAGTAGTCTTTATCACTGATGATTGTCATGTTGAATGTCTAAGTACAGGGAAAATCTTACTCAAAGGGATCTGCGACAACAACGTTTACAAGGTCGACCCTGCTTTCATCCCTAACAAGGACCTTTGTCTATCGTCTATTGTTGGGACAACAGACTTGTGGCACAAACGCTTTGGACATGCTAGCCTTCAACTCATTTCCAAACTTCACAGACAAGAGCTGATGAACGGTCTCCCTAAGGTTGAAGCTATGAGAAATGATGTGTGTGATGCATGTATCAAAGGAAAACAAGTCAAATCCTATTTCAAGTCAAAAAGGGATGTAAGTACTACTCGTCCTCTGGAATTAGTCCACATGGATCTTTATGGGCCAATGCGCACGAAGAGCCGTGGGGGAAATGCATCTGTCTTTGTTATTGTTGATGACTATTCCAGGTACACATGGACTCTATTTATCTCATCAAAGGATGAAGTGTTCGCTGAGTTTGAGTCCTGGCTTAAGGCAGCGGAAAGGAGCATGATAAGCACTACTTTGTAGGGCTTAAGTAAGAGTCATTAGAGGTTTTATTGGTGCCATTCGGGTAGATTTAGACACATTCGTGTGCATGGCGTTTGAAGGCGAAGTTGGTGTATTTGGAGGTTGTTGAGCTATTTTGGAGATCATATGAGACACTGAGGAGGAAGCCACCAGTAGTAGACGCCAAGGAGTTATGAAGTATTGGCGAGGAGGTGCTGAAGACACGCTTTCGGGAGCTGAAGAGACAAAGGAGGAAGAAACGAGTTCACGGCTCCCGCCGTGCAACTTACGGCGACCGCCGCCAATTCCTACCCAGAGGAGCTAGCTACGACTTGTGCACGGCGCCCGCCGTGGGAGATGCGGCGACCGCCGCCGATGTCTGAAGTCCGCCGCGCCGTTTCTTTATTTGCATTATTTTATTACTTTTTATTATTTCGTTTTAGGTTAACTTAGCTTTATTTCCTTTAGTATTTAAGGGTTGAGAAAAGGCTTGTTTGCCTATCTTGGATAAAATCTCTGAAACCCTAATTTTCATTCTACGTATTTGCTATGAAGAACTAAGCCTCCCTAGCTTAGTCAGACGCTGAAGCTTTCGTTTGGATTTAGTTGTGAGATTCTCGTTCTTAATCTATTGCATGGATTTTATCTATTCTCTTGCTTAAGTTGTTTATGATTGATATTGATAATTTCTAGTCTGATCAACTAGGGTTTGTTGTTACTAATCTATTGCTAGATTTAGAGTGTTACTGGTTGAGCATATTTATTTCAGAGTAGCAACTGCATCGTACTAGTATCTGGTTATGCTAGTCTTATGTAGAAGAGATTTGATTTACATTCTAGGATAAAAGCTGGTTTTTTATGCTAGAATTGTATTCAACTATATTCCTATCCGTAAGGCTGCTGTTAAACTGAATCTTGATAGTTTCAGGGTTGTTTAATTAGTTAGTGCTAATAGTATCTGGTTGTGCTATTAGTTTTATCTGAAAAGGAATTGGAATTTCCATTGCATGAGATTTTGAATGAGTATTTAGGATCAACTTGTCATACGAATAGTGGATGTTGTTTGACTAAGTGCTTTTCTCATCACTGATTTCATCAACTCTTTCGCTTGTTTACTTTTGCATGCTTAGATTACTTAAACTCACAAAACCCCCCTTTGGTTACTTTGGATTGACATACGAATTGCATATTTAGATAGAATTCGCCTCCCTGTGGATTCGACCTTTACTTACCTAGGACTACGGGTTAAGGTTTGTTTGGATATTTTGCATAGCAGTTTTACACGATGAAAACCTGTTATCAAATTGGCGCCGTTGCCGGGGAGGCAATATTCTATTTTTGTGTGATTTGTGTGCCAATCTTGGTGTGAACCTATCTTATGGTTCACACCCGTGTTACTAATAATCTACCCCTAGTTTTTTATCCAGAAATTGAAAGAATGTTTCTTCAAGCTTGTAGGGCTGTGCGTGCACTACTTCAGGATACGGAAACGATGGTTGATCGTGTTACTCTGGAATCTCTGACAGCTCCTAACTTGGAGCAATCAACTCGTGCTGTGCAATTCCCTGCCCTGGGTGATGGGGTTAAATTTGAGCTCAAGACAGGAGTAGTCCATTTACTCCCGAAATTCAGTGGAACCCCGCTTGAGGATCCTATTCAGCACCTAGATGAGTTCCGTGAGGTTTGCACCAGTATGAGGCCATCTGAGATTATTGAAGATCAGATGAGGTTGAGATTCTTTTCCTTTTCTCTGAAGGACTCCGCGAAGGACTGGTATCATTCTTTACCGCCACGAAGCATCACTACTTGGGTGAATTTGAAGAAGGTGTTTCTCGACAAATACTTTCCAGCTATCAAGTCCAATCAACTCAAGAAAAAAATCTGCAATGTGGAGCAGCTGTCTAATGAGTCTCTCTATGACTACTATGAGCGCTTCAAGAAGCTGGTGAAGAGTTGTCCCTACCATGGCTATGCTAATCATGATCTGATTCTTTATCTGCATGGAGGACTCCGTGAAGATGATCGTCGGATGGTAAACTCTGCATGTGGTGGGAATATTCTGAAGAGGACCTATGAAGAGGCTCTAGAGATATTTGCTACATTGGCTGATGACTCTAGGCAATACAGTGGGAGAGGCTCCCAAAGCTTGGTTGTTGCGGGTTCTCAAGCGAAAATTGATCAGGCTGATTTTGATGTGTTGAGAGAGGAGGTGAGGCGTTTGAAACTGAAAGGTACGCCTCAGCAGGCTAAGGCTTGTGAGATCTGTCGTGACGACTTGCATCCTACTGATTCATGTCCTACTCTACAAGAGAAAGTGAATGCAGTAGGAGGATATCCGTAGAGGCCCAGGCATGATCCTTACTCCAATACATACAATCCTGGTTGGAGGGATCATCCCAACTTCAGATGGAGAGACCCAGAACCACAGCAACAACAGGGTAATCCTCAACAACCAAGGCAGCCATTTGTGCCATAACCTCAAGGGCAGAACTTGAACCCGTCCTCGTCTATGGAGGATATGATGAAGATGATGATGCAGAGCCACGTCAATCTCAATGATAATGTTGCTAAGTTGAGTAAGATCTCGCAGGTGGTGAGCAAGCTTGACGCGAAGATTTCTGGTAAACTTCCATCTCAAACGGAAGTGAACCCGAACATTAGGAACGCCAGTGCTATAACTCTGAGGAGCGGGAAGAGACTCGAAGAGGATGATTCTGAGGTCGACAAGGAAGTGGATCAGGAGCTGGAACAGAACAACGACGGCGACCGCTGTGCAACTTACGGCGCCCGCCGTGACATCGACAGCAACCGCCGTGAATACCACGGCGCCCGCCATGAAAATGACTCAGCTCTCGAATTTTCTGATGAAAATTGTGGCGCCCGCCGCAATAATCACGGCGCCCGCCGTGACGGTGAACAAAATCCCGAACTTTCTGCTGATGTTCACGGCGACCGCCGCACGTCTTACAGCGCCTGCCGTGACACTGTAGTCGATCCTAAGGCTGAGAAGGAGTATGTACCCCCAATTTTTCCTGAGTGGAAGCCTGTTGCACCGTTCCCGTCTGCTTTGAAGCGTACCAAGCCACTTGCGTAGGACAAGGACATGTTTGAGATGTTCAGAAACGTAGAGGTCAACATGCCTCTCCTAAATTTGATCAAGTTTGTCCCTCGTTATGCCAAGTTCTTAAAGCAGATGTGCACCACAAAGAGGAATCAGGATAGGAACAGCAAGAAGAAGGTGAAGGTAAGCGAGCATGTCTCTGTGATTTTTCAGAAACACTTACCCAAAAAATGTGGCGACCCAGGTATGTTCACCATCCCCGTCACCATTGGAGGTACCAAGTTCAATAAAGCTATGTTAGATTTGGGTGCTTCCATAAATGTTTTACCTTCATCTCTTTGTGAATCCTTAGGATTAGGACCCATGCATGCAACCAAAATTTACATTCAGCTAGCTGATAGATCTAGTGTGCGTCCTATAGGGATAGTGGAGGATGTTTTGGTTAGGGTTGGTGATCTTACTTTTCCTGCTGACTTATATGTGCTTGATATGGAACATGATATGCATGTAGCCCATATTCTGTTAGGGAGACCCTTCTTGAAAACTGCCAACACTAAAATCAACGTGAGTACTGGTTCCTTGACTATGGAATTTGATGGCCAAACCATTAATTATAACATCTATGAAGCCATGAAATTCCCCTCTGATGGTCATTCTTTGTGTGCAATTGATGTACTTGAGCCTGTGGTGCAAGATGTTTTTGATGAGGACCACCTAGATGACACACCACCTATTGTTGATTCTAGCTTGGATATTGTTATATCTACTAACTTGCAGGAAGGTGTTGATGAGTGGGACGCTCACTATAAGCTCCCTCCAGAGCTACCAGGCAAATCGCATTTACTGCTGACCCCGAGCGAGAAGCTCGTTCCTTCTTTGGTGCAGGTCCCTGAAGTTGAAGTTAAACACCCCCCTGATCGATCTAAGCATGGGGTAGACGCGACTAAGAAGGTCAAGATGGAGAAGCCGCTGAAGAGGAAGCATGGTTTAAGGTTCAAACCTTTCCATGATTGGTTCAGGAAGGAAATATGGATTGAGAAGGTTCCCAAAGAGCCTGACGATATGGATTGAGGATTTTCGAGTAGTAGGTCGAGCCAACGACATTAACTAAGGCGCTGATCGGGAGGCAACCCGATGTTCGGTAGTTTATTTTCCTTCCCTTAGTCATTTTCTTTTGTTTTTCCTTTTAGTTTTTCCTTTCTGTGTCGAACTAACCTACAGGAAGCGTTTCGAAGTGAAGAAGGAGTTCACGGCGCTCGTCGTTTTCACCTTCTCCGACACTTCGCTTGCGGCAAATGACGGCGACCGCCGTTTAATTACGGCGATCGCCGCCATTTTCAGGTTCGTTTTCTCAAAAAAAAAAAAAAAAAAAATCCCGAAAAGACCTTAAACGGGAAAAAAAAAGTTTTACCGGGCTATCCAGATTTCCCACGAGAGGTGCGCATCATGTTGCTAACGGAGGAATACATTCACCCTACATTCATTTGGCAACGATGGTGGCCCTGCAGTCGACAGCTGAAAAGGAGGTACACCAGGGCCCAACCACGATGACATCTGGGCCATTTTTGAAGGCCATGCAACCCCGTTCCCTTGATTGACCACTACTCACCACAGTGGTTCCTTTTGGTTGCATGGTACATGTTGATGGAGTTGAAGGCCATGCAGCCCTGATTTCCTACATAACCACCACACCCTACAATGGTTTCTTTTGGTTGCACGGTAGATGATGATTATGGAGTTGATGCAGACACCCGTGACCTGGGCATTTATTGAGAAGACCGCCAGCGACACCTATAGTGTCCAAGCAGCTTGGTGACGTTTGTGAGTTATTTTTTTTGCTTTTCCCTGTGCTTTATTCTTTTGTCTTTCATTACATTGAGGACAATGCAATATTTAAGCATAGGGGAGAGTTCTATTCTTGCTACGTCATTGAGGAGAAAAATGAATAAAGAGAAAAAGCCAAAAATTTGAAAAAAGGATAAAATTGAAATCCTGGGATAGGTCGAAAACCCGAAAGGGCGGCCTAGGTAATAAGCAGGTGGCTTGGACCAGCATTAGGCTGGGGTAATATGTGGTCAAGAGTGACGTGAGCTTATGTGAGTACATCTATTGGAAAATGAAATGAGTGGCTTGGTGAAAACCCGAAAGGGCGCCTTGGCAAAACGAGTGAAAAAGAAGAAGAGTGATTTTAGGATTTCTCATTATTCTTGGCGAAGCGTCATAAGAAGAGGAGTCAAAGAAGGATTGTCGGGTACGTCACTCTGGGAGACATAAAGAGCAATAGATGGAGGCTAGGATTAGAGGTTACTCATACTTTTGGATGTCCGAGTTAGCTTGGGGGAAGTACTCTGCTTGCCCCTTAAGCTTGTTGAGTTGTTGATGTGTTGTAAATGAGATTGGTGCTAGGAGCTTTGGCATGGGTTAGGTGACTCTTAGTTGGAGGATATGCTTCATGAGACATTGGGTGCTGCATTGGAGGAGTAGGCTCTTTATTAGTTTACTCGAGGATGAGCAAAGGTCTAAGCATGGGATGGTTTGATAAGCACTACTTTGTAGGGCTTAAGTAAGAGTCATTAGAGGCTTTATTGGTGCCATTCGGGTAGATTTAGACACATTTGTGTGCATGGCGTTTGGAGGCGAAGTTGGTGTATTTGGAGGTGGTTGAGCTATTTTGGAGATGATATGAGACACTGAGGAGGAAGCCACCAGTAGTAGACGCCAAGGAGTTATGAAGTATTGGCGAGGAGGTGCTGAAGACACGCTTTCGAGAGCTGAAGAGACAAAGGAGGAAGAAACGAGTTCACGGCGCCCGCCGTGCAACTTACGGCGACCACCGCCAATTCCTGCCCAGAGGAGCTAGCTACGACTTGTGCACGGCGCCCGCCGTGGAATTGCGGCGCCCGCCGCGATTACGGCGCCCGCCGTGGGAGATGCGGCGACCGCCGCCGATGTCTGAAGTCCGTCGTGCCGTTTCTTTATTTGCATTATTTTATTACTTTTTATTATTTCGTTTTAGGTTAACTTAGCTTTATTTCCTTTAGTATTTAAGGGTTGAGAAAAGGCTTGTTTGCCTATCTTGGATAAAATCTCTGAAACCCTAATTTTCATTCTACGTATTTGCTATGAAGAACTAAGTCTCCCTGGCTTAGTCAGACGCTGAAGCTTTCGTTTGGATTTAGTTGTGAGATTCTCGTTCTTAATCTATTGCATGGATTTTATCTATTCTCTTGCTTAAGTTGCTTATGATTGATATTGATAATTTCTAGTCTGATCAACTAGGGTTTGTTGTTATTAATCTATTGCTAGATTTAGAGTATTACTGGTTGAGCATATCTATTTCAGAGTAACAACTGCATCGTACTAGTATCTGGTTGTGCTAGTCTTATGCAGAAGAGATTTGATTTACATTCTAGGATAAAAGCTGGTTGTTTTATGCTAGAATTGTATCCAACTATATTCCTATCCGTAAGGCTGCTGTTAAACTGAATCTTGATAGTTTCAGGGTTGTTTAATTAGTTAGTGCTAATAGTATCTGGTTGCGCTATTAGTTATATCTGAAAAGGAATTGGAATTTTCATTGCATGAGATTTTGAATGAGTATTTAGGATCAACTTGTCATACGAATAATGGATGTTGTTTGACTAAGTGCTTTTCCCATCACTGATTTCATCAACTCTTTCGCTTGTTTACTTTTGCATGCTTAGATTACTTAAACTCACAAAACCCCCCTTTGGTTACTTTGGATTGACATACGAATTGTATATTTAGATAGAATCCGCCTCCATGTGGATTCGACATTTACTTACCTAGGACTACGGTTTAAGGTTAGTTTGGATATTTTGCATAGCAGTTTTACACGACGAAAACCTGTTATCAGAGCACTGGACATTCCTTGGGGTCTATTCGCACTGATCATGGAACAGAATTCGAGAACTCTCAGTTCCTATCCCTCTGTAGGAACAGAGGTATTAACCACAACTTCTCTGCTCCCAGGACCCCTCAACAAAACGGGGTTATGGAAAGGAAGAACAGGACTCTGGAAGACATGACGCGTACCCTCCTCATCTCAAGTGGTCTTCCTAGGAATTTCTGGGCAGAAGCTCTGAATGCTGCTTGTTACGTTCTGAATAGAGCAACCATTCGTCCTCTCCTGAACAAAACTTCCTATGAGCTTCTTAAGGGAAGGAAACCTAATGTGTCTCATTTGCGCACATTTGGTTGCAAGTTCTTCGTCCACAACAACGGGAAAGATTCTCTTGGGAAGTTCGATCCCAGGAGTGATGAAGGAACTTTTGTAGGATACTCTCAGCAAATCAAGGCTTACAAAGTATTCAACAAGAGAACCAGAAAGGTAGAGGAAAGCATTCATGTAGTGTTTGATGAATCAGTTATGGCTGGTAACAATGTGCAGGAACAATCAGGCAGTGTTCCCTCCAATACCGAGCTATCCGAAGATGATTTCTTTTAGCTTGTAGAAAGCAATGTCGGTGTTGGGACCTCTCAAGATCAAGAAACTCAGAATGATCCTTCAACACCAAGAACTCCCAACTCCGCCAACTCAGATGGAAATGAAGAACATGCTCACCCACCAGAAACACCTCAGGAATTTCAGGGGGAACAGAGCCCAAGTCACGGCATAGCGGAGCCCTTTGAGGACAGCTCTACTGCTGATAGAACTGGAGATGTCAGTCCTAATACTGATGAAACTGTTGGTGAAAGCTCAAATGCTGGCAACGCTAATTCAGAGGAGTTCGACATCAACAATCTCCAAGTTCCAAACTACCAGCAAAAGTGGGCTCATCCAGTCAAACTAATCGTTACAGACTATAGAAAGGGAGCACCTCAAAGCACTCGGTCTTCCCTACATAACTTTTGTGCTTTCAATGCTTTTCTCTCTTTACAAGAACCTAAAACGGTAGGAGAAGCATTAAAGGATCCTGACTGGATAAACGTCATGCAAGAAGAACTTCATCAGTTCGAAAGGAACAAGGTTTGGCGGTTAGTTCCTCGTCCAAGGAACAGAACAGTGATAGGAACCAAATGGGTGTTCAGGAACAAGTTGGATGATCAAGGTCAAGTCACAAGGAACAAAGCAAGGTTGGTGGTGAAAGGTTACAACCAGCAGGAAGGCATCGACTATGATGAGACCTTTGCTCCAGTTGCCAGGTTAGAAGCAATAAGACTCCTAATTGCCTATTCCTCTTTCCATGGATTCAAGCTGCAACAGATGGATGTCAAGACCGTCTTCTTGAATGGAGTTCTCAAGGAGGAAGTCTATGTGGAGCAAACTCCCGGCTTTGAGGACACTACCCAACCCGACCATGTCTATATTCTAGACAAAGCTTTGTACGGTCTCAAGCAAGCCCTGAGGGCCTGGTATGAAAGGCTCTCACAGTTCCTTCTGACGCACGGATACGTTCGTGGAAAGGTCGACAAGACATTGTTCCTTCTGAAGGAAGGGAAGCATATTCTGGTGGTACAAGTCTACGTGGATGATATCATCTTTGGCTCTACAGATGATAAACTGGTTCAGAAATTCTCTAAGGTGATGGCCAGTGAATTCGAGATGAGCATGGTTGCAGAACTCAAGTTCTTCTTAGGTCTTCAAGTCTCTTAGGGGGATGAGGGAACCAAAGTGCATCAACAGAAGTATCTAAGGGAATGTGTCAAAAAGTTTGGAATGTCTGACGCAAAACCCTTCACCACTCCTATCTCTCCAAACAACCCAATGGGAAAAGAAGAACATGAACAGGAAATTGATCCATCTCTCTACCGAGGAATCATTGGTTCGCTTCTCTATCTCACTGCTAGTAGACCTGATATTATGTACAGTGTATGTCTTTGTGCTCGTTTTCAGGCCGATCCCAAAGAAACACATCTCAAAGCAGTGAAGAGGATTCTGAGATACTTGAAGGGAACAGATGATCTATGTTTATGGTATCCAAGGGGAGGAAGCCTCGATCTAGTCGGATACACAGATGCTGACGTCGCAGGGAACAAAGTGGATAGAAAAACAACATCAGGAATGGCTCAGTTCCTTGGGCCGTGTTTAGTTTCCTAGGGGTCAAAGAAGCAGAACTCCGTCGCTCTATCCACTGCAGAAGCTGAATACATAGTTGTCGCTGCTTGTTGCACACAACTCTTATGGCTTAAACAACAACTCAGCGACTACGGTATTCTTCTTAACTCTATTCTCATTCTCTGTGACAATACCAGTGCCATAAATATCTCCAAGAATCCGGTGCAACACTCACGTACCAAGCACATCGAGATAAGACACCACTTCCTACGTGACTGTGTGGAGAAAGGGCTGGTGACAATGGACTTATGTGGAACTAAGGATCAAATTGCCGACATCTTCACCAAGGCTCTAAACAGGGAACCCTTCGAACAGTTCCGTATGGAACTAGGTATGATCTCTCTAAACTAAATGTCTATTTGTTGTGTTCCCTCGATGATTGGCTAAATTACATGGTAAAGTGTGAAAGGTTAATAATCATGTCTTGATCTTCATTCATTTTCTTGATCATTTGTTGAACGCCTTGCTTAGACTCATGCTAATACTTCACTAATGTGCAAAATTGCATGCATGATTCTCTATGCTATCTTGTTAATACATGATTCAGCCTTCTTTCAGCCCAAAAGAGTCAACTTGATGCATTGATCCCTCATTATAAACCCAAATGATTGTTGACTCTACAGCTTACCTTAGCCATCATGCTTGATGCTTCCTATGAGCCCCTCTAATCATCCACATCTGGGAGCCTCTCATTCATGATTAAACATTATTAAAAATACTCGTATTTTTTTTGTGTGATGTTCTTTGTACCCTCTTTGGTAACATTACCCCCGCATCACACTCTTCTACTTTTTCGGAAAGTCGAGAATACGAATTTTTGCCTTTGTGGTCTGTGGCTGGGATTTGACATGTATGATGTGTAATGATGGCTTGCAACTGCTTGAGAAGTATTCGTGCATAAAAGTTGATGTGGTGGTTGCGTGATGGTTGTTGTGCTTGAGATTTTGTGGGCTTTGATGGGTTTGGACAGAATCTTTTACAAGATTTATTTCTGGAAAATATCCTCTTGGCTGTGATATTTGGTAAAAGAAGGAAAGAAGAAGATTGGGATCATTATCCTTAATACTTGAAAAGATATGAAAAAGGATTCTTGTGTTTTCTCTCCTCCTAACTATGGCATTCTCTGCAAAGTTGTCATGTTGCTCCCGTGTGTTGTTCCTATAAATAAAAAATAAAAAATGGAACACCACAGGGAACACAAAGAGGGGACAAATGATTATTTCTTCTACCGGCGGTTGGATGCTAGTAACCTACACAAGAAGTAGTTTGTGTTACAAGAAGGTGTTGGCCTGGTCAAGGTTGAGCCTGAGATGGAAGCTAATGCGGATGAGAAAGAGCAGACTCTGAGGGGGAACAAAAAGATGAACTTGATCTGCGAAGGACCGTGAGAAATTTGTCTCGGCAATATCTATGTTGGCCGAACAACAAAGGCATCTTACGGAGTAAGTGAATGCCTAAATTGCTATTCATATTTCAGCTCCCTCTGCAGGCACCAGTGGTGCTCAATTCGTCTTTCTCTGGCTAACCAATCACTCTTTTTGTTCCCTAGCACATCTATCCCTTACTCTTCGAACTTCTTTGATCCTGCTTCATGTGCTTGCATTGACTGGCATGTTGATCATGTATGTTTTACTTGCTTACATTGCTGTTGTATTTCCGTGCAGTCTATGTTTGTGCGTTTCAATCTAATGCAAAAGGGAATGTTGCTTATCTAGCTGTGGTCGTTTTCTCTCTATCTCATTACCTATGTTTTTGATGATGCCAAAAGGGGGAAAATGACAGGTAGCTTTGGTTAAGGGGGAACAGAACATTGTTTCATATGTTGCTGAGTTGGGGGGGAACTAATACTGCCTTAGTGGGAAGACTTTCTCTCCATAACTGTTTTTTTTTTCTCGTATGTATATGCTTTATTGTCAAGGATGTTTTTCACCATCAAAAAGGGGGAATTTGTTGAATTCTTTAGGTTTTGATAGTAACAAATATTCAACTAATATGGGTACTAAGTGTTTCAGGAACAAAGACAGTTATCTCAGGGAACCATTGCAGCGAAGGATCGCAGAGGGAACAAAGCTCTGTTCATGTGCTTTGTTACCTCTCAAGGAACAACAGTGACGAACAAGATCAAAGCTGTGAATGGAAGGAAGAAATCCAGCGTGCTGAATTATGGAAACAAATCAAGAAGCACACGCGGTCAAGAATAGAAGACTTCGGCTGGAAGGAACTAGCCGATTTGAGAAGATATGGAGAGAGAAACCCGATTGTGTTATCTTAGGAAATCTTTCCTAAGATAAGATAATTGGAGAGAGGGAATTATATCTTATCCGGTTATATTAATTTAAGGAATATTCTCCTTAATTAATATAGACGGTTGGGATATTATTCCTTCAACCAAATCATATCTTCTTGTTACCTTATTTGGAGAAATCTTATCTTGCTACAATTAGGGTTTAGCCGAGTTGTATTTAATAGAAGTGTGGATTCATTTCTATGTAACCACGACGACGGAAAACAACGAAGAACGAAGAACTGAGAGCATTCTGTTAAGAAGAAAAGAAAAAGAAAAAAAGAAAAAAAAAAAAAAAAAAAGAGAGTGAAGTGTGTGTGAGTCTTTGAGGGTTGAGTTCGGATTCATCGTTGTAGAAGTGTTTTCGAGTCTAGCTGGTTGTTTAGAGGTCGAAGTCCAGGATACAAGTGTAATCGAACAAGAAATCAATAAGACAAGTACACGCTTCAAAATCCTCTCAAGCGGAAGCTTGAAGGTAGTGGTTTTTCCTTGAGAAGCTAGTTTTGCTAATCAGGGTTTCCACTATACATCGTGAGTTCGTTCGTTATCTTTCTTGCTATATTAAATCCGCTGCAACTTCTGTGGGAACAAAGCTTTTGTTCCCTCAGACGTAACTCTAACGATCCAACAAAAGGGAACAGCGCCAAGGAACGCAGAGACGCACGTTGTAACCCTTGCGATTGCCGAATCTCTCACTTATGGAAAGAAATCTTGAAGAAACAACTTGGGCCGCAAGAGATAAAGTTGTTGAAGATTTTCTGGTTAGGAAAGATTAGAAAAGATTGTATAGGATTATTTTATCTTATTTTCCTTAAGTAAAACTAGGGTAAATTAGATAGAATTCCTAGACTATAAGAAAGGAAGTTGTCTACTTCATTTCATAAGGATTTTCATGGCATTTTCCACAGAACTCAGAGCATTCGGAGAAAGAGAAGAACTTACAAGGACGAGACTTTGGTGAGTTGAGTACTTGTTAGGGTTTTGATTGTCTTAGGTGTTGTTAGGAACGTTACAATAAGAGGTCTAGATATCTAGGAGTAAACTAGATTGAGATAAGACTTGCTTGATTGTAATTCTAGAATTAATAACACAAGTAGACTTTTGAAATCCTACTAGGAAAACCTAGAGGTAGAGGTTTTTCTTAGTCAACTAGTTGGTTGATTAAGTTTTCCTCTCTAAGAAACTTTGTCGGTTACGCTGTTATTCTGTTACTATATTCCGATGTCCAAGGAACAGTTATACCGTTCCTTGTACTAACACACTCGATTCTACATCCTGTATATGTGTGCTTCTGACAAGCAAGTTTGTCCCATTGCGGGCCTCTCGATCAGACTACGTGAGCCCATGACTCTAGTCGTGCAAGTCAAAAGTAACTTTCATTGAGTTCGATGTATTAGTGGCTTGAACTTGCAAGGAAATCAATTTACAATGTGTTACATAACAATCTCAAGTTAAAATGGAAGGTGGTTCAGACAGTCTAATAAGAATGATAAGCTACTCTATCCATCGTGCTATCGAGAATAGTACTTGTGCAATTTTTTCATATAATATATAGATCGAGATTTGGTAAAAAAGGACACTAGGGTGAGAAATGAAAATGAATATGAATTATTTGATTCAAGGAAACTAAAGGTCCAAATTTATAAAAGGTGAAAAATCGAAGAATTTTGGCACGGCCTAATTTTATTTGAAAAAAAACATAGTTTTGAGAAAACATACGGGCAAGCATAAATGTAGTGTTTTTTTTTAATTCACTAGCATATACAACACAAAAATCATGCACATAAAGACTTATTTTCATGCACATACAAGCAAAAACTGTGCATTTTGTAAATCATCCACATAAAGTCAAATGAAATACAAATTTGTGCACATTTCAAGAAGTGCAAAAGATTTTGCCTATATGTGCATGAGTTTCCACTAAACAAAGTCACACATACAGTCAAAACCTATGCACGTACAGTCAAAAATATGTGCACATAAAATCACATACATTTATATTTCTAGAAATTATTTAAGTGGAAACTCATGCACACCTAGTATAAATTACATCCACATACAGGTAGAAATGCATGCACTTCAAAATGAATGCACATATAGTTCAAAACTCATGCACATTTTAATCGAGAAAAACGACACTCACAAGTAGAATTTAGATACATATACACGTCAAAATCCATGCACACACAATCCAAAACCTATGCAAATGTCATATCCTATGCGCACGCGTCTTTTTTGGAGTTTATTTTTTTCATAAAAAAACGGTCGTGCCGTTTTTTATTCTCATTTCTCACCCTATTAATCTTTCTCATTTGAACATTTCCCTAATCTATACATATACTAAATGAAAGGCCTAAATTCTACGTGTCGTCGATACGTTCAATTCGCCTACGTGTCATCACCCATCCAACCATCATTTGCCAACTCATCCAACCTTCAAAAAATATAACAGTAAATTTAGTTTAATTACATATTAAACGAGTAGTTAATCCTACTTTAATTATACATTTTTTAAAATTTAGATAAATATATTATTTAAACTGTGAAATCTATCCGTATCAGATATGAATTGAACTAAATTTTAATACAACTAAATTAGAGTGAAAACCTATATTTTTTTCAATTTTCAAATTAATATATATTTAGTTTCAAAATATTTATAACTATGATTTTAGATTTAAACAAACTACAGTCAAATTTGTTTTCTTGCATATATGAATACGTTTTTAACCAAAATAAATTTCAAAATACATTACTATTTGACCATGCTGAGTTGTCAAAAATTGACCTGACCCGCATTTTTTGGGTTGAGACCCGACCTGAAAAGTATTGGGTCAAAAGTGACCCGACCCATTCGACTCAAAAATTTATGGGTTGGGTCATTACAAATGTGTTTATTTATATATTAAATATTATATTATATTTTATTATTAAAATATTATATAATAATAATTTTTTGATTTATTAATTTTTGTTTTGATTAAAACATAATTTTAATATTCATTTTATAAAATTTTGACATGGCCCTCTCGACCCGCTGGGTCGACCCGAACCCGTATCTGACCCGCAACGACCCGACCCACAAAATTTGACCCACAATCAACTCGACCCGTTTGACACCTCTGATTCTAATACTAGCCCTTTTTATCTATATTCTTGGGATAAGATTTAAAAACCATTATATGGCCTTTTGATATGTTTTATTGTTAAAAAATAAAGTTCATGTAACTTTTCTAAGATATGGAAATTAGCAACCACTTTTAAAATGATGTTTATTCGAATTCTTTTAAAAAAAGTAATTAACATTTGTTATGATTTTTTGTAAATGATAATAAATAACGTTCAATTCAATGGCTTTCTTTCTTGAAGGATTAAAATTTGAATTCAAAAATACTTGTATTTATAATTAAATATATAGTAGGGTCAATTACTGGAAATCATCCATCTAATAGGCCATATTGCTCAAAACCACCCCTTTAATTCAATATTACCGAAAACCACATGGGTATCACGTGCCTTTAAACAGTCGCCACCCTACCCCATGAGCCATCAAAAGCGTCGTGAACCGCGTGTGTGGACGTGCTATTTTTCTAATTTTTTTATTCACTTTTGGGGTAAAAAATGTTGCCCTCCTTCTGTTTAACAACATGCCCAATGGTAAAAAAAAATAATCAAACGATTTGTGCCCTAAATAGCGGCTTTGGAGCAATTCCGATGAATTGGAGCAATTCCAGCCAAAGGAGTGGACTTGGAGCAATTCCGACGAATGGGGTGAAGGAATTGGAGCAATTGGAACTGTAAATCGAAGAAATTTTGCATTTGTAAGTAGATTAATGAATTCGATTGGCATTAGGGTTCGCAGTTTCGATTTCGCATTTGTTTGATTTTAATTTCTAATGGTGCGAAGTTGCAAATTCGATTGGCATTAGGGTTAGATTGATTGTAAACTCAATATAGTTAGATTGATTATGAACTGAAATATAGAAGGAGACATACCATTGTTGTGTTTACAGAAGGAGATAACTTGTTCAATATAGTACCCTAGATTCAGATTGCGAATTCAATATAGTTATATTAAACTAAATTGATTTTCAGTATTTAGGTTTACCATTGTCGTCTTATTGAACAGGTTAGATGGTGAATGTGATGATTCTTATTGAATAGGTTAGGTTATGAGTGAGTGTGAACTGTTTTGACTGCTACAAATGTGTTTTGATGCAGGTTAACAATGTCAAGCACAAGTTCTGCATCCACAAACTCACAACAAATGGTATGTTATTGTGGCCTTCTGGTTAAAGAATCTATATGAATCAAATAGCAAATGCAATTTCTTTATGTGAGGGATGAGGAATACAATGAAAGATTTATGTATGTCATCAAGAAGCTGGTGAAAGAGAAGAAGAAGTTGGAAGTAGATAATTTGAAGATACAAGAATTAACTAGACTCATAAAGCTTGAGAAGGAAGCATACAAATTGGACTCTGATGCAGTGATAAAGAAACTGAAAGAGCATGATCGTAGTTGTGTCCTTGTAACCAAGTGTTTTATGGTATTTTTCATGTGTGTAAATGTTGTTTTGATGTGGGCAAAGTAGGAAGGCATTTGCAATATGTTTGGTTGTGAAATGTAACACTTGGTTACTAAACTTGTAATGGTTTCTTTAGTGAAATGTTTGGTCCTTGTAATGGTTTCTTTAGTAGTTGACAATGTAATGGTTGTGAAATGTAACACTTGGTTACTAAACTTGCTCTAGTGTTTTCCATTTGCAATATGTTTGGTTTTCTAAATGATTGGAACTAAGCTTGTGTAAGCTTGATGATTGGTCCTTGTTGTATGTTTAGTAGCATAAATTGTTTTAAGCTTGAATTGTTTTAAATTGTTTGGTTTTCTAAATGATTGGAACTACAAGGCATTTGCAATATGTTTAGTAGCATAAATTGTTTTAAGCTTGATGATTGATCCTTGTAGTGTTTTCCATTGCATAGACATGGACTATGTGTGCTGAATTTTAGTAGCATAAAATGTGTAAGCTTGTACTTGCAACATTTGTATACTTGGATACACTGAACTATAACATAACTTCCAAGTACCTAGAACACCTTAAAAATCAAATGAAATCACTAAAACCATATTATGCATTGATGCATATAACACCTTAAAAAGTCACACATAGTTGATGCATAGCATCCAAGTACCAAGAACCTTAACACACATAGCACAACTTAAATACATATTATAACATCCACGTGTACACAACAACATACATGCCTTCAAAGTTCGGGTAAGAGGTTGAAAAGCACCCAACTTTGGTCATCCAACAGATCGAACCAAATTACATTATAAGCACATACAAGTACACTTGACACCAGCAAATTACACATCCTAACTTTGGCCATCCAACAGAACCCAACTCCTTGGCTAACCCTTAGGTGGCTTCCTAGGTGAACATCTGCGCACTCTCTTCAATTCACTCTTTAAAGCAACAACCTTTTTCCTGGGAGCTCTGACAAGAAAATATGGCTTGTTTGTTGCTCACTGGGTTGGTCTGATTGGATAGACCTTTTGTTCACATATTCAAACTTTACAGAAAAGAGAATCTTTTATGAATACAATGCCATACAGATGCCAAACAAGACAATAATAAGTAAAGGGGTCATCTTTCACAACAACAGAGGAGAGACAAAAGACAAAGCTTTCTCGTGAAAACCTAAACCCTAACTTTCCCAATTCCTTTCCCAATTCCAGTACCACTCTATTCAAAGAGAAATTAGGGATTCAGAATACTTACGTTCACTGGAAATCGCTCGACTTCACCAATTTAGCCCCTTCGATGAGTCAAAACCACTCGACTTCACCACATTAGCCCATTTGATGAGTAAAAACCAGTCGACTACACCAATTTCTCCCTGCATTGCCCTAGTTTTGCTCCAAATCTTCGAATTATGCTGCTCCACTTGAAATCGACTATATTATTCGCCTAATCGTAGCTCCAATTTCACACCACTAACCCCAAAATTCCAACGTCGATTAGGGCTCCACCGTCAAAGCTTCAAATTACACAAGAGAGAGAGGCCATCAGGTTTGTTTTTTTACCCCCAAACTGAATTTACAATGGTAAAATTTTAACCCCAAATTTAAAATGTAAGAAAATAAGGGGTAACTGAAAGAAACAAGTGCGTGCACTCGCGCGTTCACGAAGTTTTGACGGCTCATGGGGTAGGGTGGAGACTGTTTAACGACACGTGATACACAGGTGGTTTTCGGTAATATCGAATTAAAGGGGTGGTTTTGAGCAATATGACTCATTCAACGAGTGGTCTTCGGTAATTGACCCTATATAGTATTATATTGCGTTCGATAAAAAACTAGTATATTTTTTATTTTGTTTAAATAAGTAGATTGCAATCAAATTAATTTCATTTTGTGGTTGTTGTGATTATATTTCTTGCAAAGTAACATGAAATTTTATTTAAGATTGGTTTGGACTAGGTAAAAATTTACTTGAATTGTATGAATATGTAACTAATTTTAAAAGACATCCATCTAATTGGAAAAAAAATCCATCCCTTTTTTTGTAAATAGTTAAAATTTTGATAATATTCAATCTTTTATAAATAATAAGAAATAATAATATGATATAATTTTGGAACATACTCATATAAACTGGTTTGTAATATAAGATAAGATAAACTTACCCCATTTTAATAATATAACATACAATTATAAATATATATTATTTAGTAGAAGTAGATTCATTGAACATACTTATCTAAAATGATTTAAAAAAATATCCCATGAAAAAAAATCATTATAAATGTTCTATAAGATAAATAAATATGATTTTTATTTAACAACCAACATTAATTGGTTTGAACAACTATGGTGACATTTTTTCAGTTATTGTTATATTTTTTTAGTATAACATTTTTTATGAGCACTAATGTATAAAACTTAACCATATTTGAATACCATGGAACGTATTTAACTTCATAAATTTCAATTTCATATTATAAAAAATATTTAATAAATCCACTTTTTTGCTTGACACGAGCACTAAGATAGTTATAAATTATTATAGTGATAATAAGTAACGTTAATTCGAACAAAATACTGTAGTTATAAGTATTTTTATGAACATTGTGCTAATTATCAACAAGAGTTAATGATCGTTGATCGGCATTTGATCCCCGTTGATCTGTCGTTGACCGGTGTTGACTGGCGGTCAACGACTGATTACCGTGTTATCAGGGGTCAATGGTTGTTGACCATCCGTTGACTGGTTGATAACACTTTTAAAGTGTCATCAGGCTTATAACACATGGTGGTCAATAAGCAAAATTAAAAACTTCAAGGGATAATTAACAAAATATATAACTCTAAGGGGCAGGTCTAAAATCACTCTATAAAAAATCGATACCTTATTGTTCAATACTACAAGTACCTTCACTAAGGAGGATCTTTATCACCGTACCCCCCGTCAACCTAGATGTTTGTAACAAGGGTGCTTGTGTCACTAACCGTCAGCGAGAGGATTTCTTGAGGCTTATATTTGTAGGAACAATGTATGCTGAATAAGGGAACATTGTATGTTGAGGCGACTATTCTCTGCAAGTCTTGATCTTCTTTTGATGTTGACTTCGGCTTCAATAGGGAGCGATCAATGAACGTTGTAACTCGGATAAGATTTGAATCGTGAGAACACTTTCCGAAATCAGAATTTTGCCCCTTACTAAAGCCTTAGGGAATCCACAAAATCTGAAGTGAGATAAGACAAACCCTCTAGTTCTCTTCAAGACTTCTGATGGGAACTAAACTATGTTCATGTATTTGTGGAGTATGACTTCAACTCAGATAGAGAACTCGCGCATTTAATCTGATGTCCCAACACTATCACCGAAATGCCTTTGAATAGGCTTTCAGGCGGTTACAGGGAACGGTTACGGCAGTTACAAGCGGTTACTAACGGTTACTAACGGTTACCAACCGTTCCAATTGCCACCAACCGTTTTCAAGGATATCCAACTACTTCTATCAGTTATCAACTGATTTAAGGTAGTTAAGAGACGGTTATTCTGACGGTTACCAAGGTGGTTACAACACATTATTCACATGCTGAAATTTTAATCATGCCTCAGGGAACTTGACATTCCCACCTAGGGAACAACTGATCCCTCCAGAGAACGACTACTCGTTCAACCTTAAGGAACGTCGATCTGTCTTAAAGACACAATTAACTTCTATGATGCACTGTTCCCTTATGGGTAACGTAACATATCCTTAATGTCTCCATCAGAATCTCAAGTATGCTTACATGAGTGTGTACTCCATACCTCCAAACCCGTGATGTAGCTAAGTGAGTTCTTATAGTGTTGTATGAATCTCGATCACACTAAATGACACCATTTTCTATATGGGAACAATCTCTTGATGACACTAAAATCACCAACATTATTTGATAATAAAATTAAGAAGGCACTCTTCGACATTTCTTAAGGCCCCTAAGCCTGATGGGTTGAATAACGCATTCTTCAAAGGGGCTTGGAGTGTCATCGAGAATGATCTTTGTGATGGGGTAGTAAGGTTTTTTTTATTTATATAATGGCAGGCTCCTAAAAGAAATTAATGCAACCCTTATCCACCTCATTCCGAAAAAGTCATGTCCCAAGGTCTGAATTACTTCCGTTGAATATCTTTCTCTACTATCTATAAGGTCATAACTGATAACAATTGCCAGTCTGCTGATAACAATTGTCAGTAGAAGGATTTCTTTTAGTCAGGAAGAGAGAATAGACAGAGAAAGGAATTGGGCTGAATACTGCTTAATCCTTATTAAGAATTGAACGGCCTTTTATAGGATATTACATAAACTGACCTAACCTTAATTTAGGACCCATTACAACCACTAACAACACTAACATACTGCTGCAATATTTTCTCTAAACTAACAGTCCATACATTCCTAAAATTCACGAATTGATAAATCAAATTAGGAAATATGAAATAATCAGGAAATATCTAACAAATCCTCCCTTAAACTGAAGTTTGCTAACATCAGTTTAATACTTTGATACTGCAAAGACCAAGTAGCTTCCTGAGCTTTATGAAAGACTCCTTAAACATGACAGCACAATTCCCAGTAAATAGCAAATCATCAACGTACAAGCAAACAATGAGCATTTTCCCCTTATCTCCACTCTTAACAAAGAGTGTATGCTCATAAGGACACTTTATGAAACCTTCTTTCAAGAAATAGCCTTCAATGTGACTATACCATGCCCTTGGAGCTTGCTTTAGCCCATAAAGAGCTTTCTTCAACCTGTAAACTTTATGCTCATTTTCAGATTTAACATAACCAGGTGGTTGATCAACAAATACCTGTTCATCCAAGTATCCATGTAAGAAAGCTGATTTGACATCAAGTTGGAAAATTGGCCAAGAATTCTGAGCAGCCAATACAACCACCAATCTGATTGTGTCATGCCTTGCCACCAGGGGAAATACTTCTGTATAGTCAACCCCATACTCTTGCTTGTATCCATTTGCTACCAAGCGAGCTTTGTACTTGTCAACTTCTCCATTCTCTTTCAGCTTTGTCTTGAAGACCCACTTCACACCAATGGTCTTGTGACCTTCTGGTAGATTGCACAACTCCCATGTGTCATTTCTTTCAATAGCATCAATCTCATCATCCATGGCCTTTTGCCATTTTTCTTCTTTGACAGCACTTTAAAACTTGTAGGATCACAATCAGCAAACAAAGCAAAATAAGTAGTCTCATCATTTAATCCAGTTACCTCATAATCTCCCATCCAATTCGGCCTTCTTCTGACATGCCGAATAAATTGAGTTTCTGCTGGATTAGGCTGGGCAATTGTCGGACTGACATTTGCTGTTTTCGGACTGACATTTGCTTCAGGCTGGCTGACATTTTCTTCTGGTTGGCTGACATTTGCTGAACTTTCAGCGTCACTGTCATAAACGACTTGGGTAGGCTGCTGCCTATTCCAATCCCAAGTATTTTCTTCATCAAAGGTCACATCTATACTGGTCACAATCTTCTTAGTGAATGGATTGTATAACTTGTATGCCTTTGATGTTTTACTTACTCCAAGAAAGACACACTTCTCAGCTTTGTCATCAAGCTTCTTCCTCTTGACATCAGGAACATAAGCATATGCAATGCAGCCAAAAATCTGAAAGTGATCTACTGCTGGTTTTCTACCACTCCAGGCTTCTTCTGGTGTCATATTCTGAACAGCAAAGGTTGGGCTTCTATTGAGAACATACACACTCCAATTTATCGCTTCCGGCCAGAAATTCTTTGGTACTTTGCCTCTTGTCAACAAGCTTCTCACCATGTTGAGGATTGTTCTGTTCTTCCTATCAAAAACACCGTTTTGCTACGGTGTATATGCAGTTGTAAGCTCTCTTCGAATCCCTTTCTCTTCACAAAATGCTTCAAACTCCTTTGAGCAGTACTCACCACCCCAATCTGTTCTAAGTGTTTTGATGGATCTTTCTGCTTCATTTTCCACCAGAGCTTTGAAGCTTTTGAAAGCAGTAAATGCTTCTGATTTTTCTTGTAAGAAATGAACCCATGTTTTTTTCTGGAAAAATCATCAGTAAAAGTAATTACATATCTTTTACCTCCATTAGAAGATGGCTTTATGGGGCCACAAATATCAGAATACACCAGCTCCAGAACTTTACTTGCTCTCCATGATTTCCCCTTGGGAAATTGAGTCCGATGTTGTTTGCTAACAACACAGCCTTCACACACCTGAGTAGGAGCTGTAATTGTTGGAAGACATGTTACCATATTCTTTTGCTGAAGAGTCTTCAACCCTCCAAAATTCAGATGCCCATATCTAAAGTGTCATAACCACAATGACTCACTTACTTCAGCCATCAGACTAGATTGAATGCTTTCAATCTTTAAAGAGAACAACCTGTTTGAACTCATTGGAATAAGAGCAATAGCTCCTCTAACAGAATCATAAATTTCACAAGCATTTGACTTAATTGTGATAATATAACCCTTTTCTTGCAATTGGCCAATACTCAGTAAATTAGTCTTCAAATCAGGCACATACAGGACTTCTGAAATTTTCTCCACAAAGCCATTCTTGGCTTTTATCCTGATATCTCATTTCCCCATTACTTTCACAAAAGATTCATCCCCAAATCTTACAGTAGAATGATAATCTTCATCTAAATAAGAGAAAGAAGACTTACTTCCACTCATGTGGTTACTGCAACCTATATCCACAAACCAAACACCTACTTCAGACTTCTTTCCATCTTGGATTGTCATCAACAGAGTTTTTGAGTCCTTTGTTTCAGCAAACTTCGAGTTCTCCTCTTTCTCCTTTTGCAGTTTGGTGTAGCATTCAGATGCATAATGGCCAAACTTATGACACCTATAACATTCGACTTTAGACTTGTCGAAATATCGGCCTCTGCCACCTTTGCCCTGACTGCTGTCATTAATGGGCCTGAAATTGTCATCATTTGACCTGAAATTCCTGCTGGAATCGTGATCTCTGTTTCCTCTATCCTCTCGATTTCCTCTTCCTCTACCACGACCCCTTCCTCGTCCTCTTCCTCTGAAGTTGTTGGACTGGGTGTTAGTAGATGCCTTCAAAGCATGCTCCTCTGTTGTAGAGCTCCTATTCACCTTTTGTTCATGCACCAGTAGAGAACTTTGCAATTCATCAAGAGAGAGCTCATCAATGTTTTTCGATTCTTCGATCGAACAAACAATATAGTTGAAGTTCTGCGTCATGCTCCGCAAAATCTTCTCTACTATGATGACATCAGTCATCTTCTCACCATAATTTCTCATCTTGTTGCAGATCTCCATCGTTCACCCAAAATAACTGGTCACAGACTCCTTATCATTCATCCTCAACGACTCAAAATCGCCTCTCAAAGCTTGAAGTTGTGCACGCTTCACTCTGTTGGAGCCTTCATACTTCTTCTTCATAGAGTCCCATATATCCTTGAAAGTATCTTTGCAAAGAATAGTTTCCAAGATGGAACGATCTATGGCTTGGAAGAGGTAATTCTTCGCCTTGAAATCCTTCAATCTTCTACTCTCCAGATCTATTTTCTGAGCATCTGTCAGAACTGCGTTTGCCGCCGGTTCTTGCACTCCACCATTAACAACGCTCCAATTCTCCTTAGAGCGAAGAAAATTTTCCATCAACATACTCCAATGATCGTAGTGACCATCAAAGCGTGGAATAGAGACTTGCACGTAATTAGATTCGGCAGCCATTGGATGAGAAGAACTGTAATCTGGTTTTGTGAATCTCTCACGTGTTTACGCTCAAGATCTGAGAAAAATTAGGATCGTTGCTCTGATACCATTGATAACAATTGCCAGTCTGCTGATAACAATTGTCAGTAGAAGGATTTCTTTTAGTCATGAAGAAAGAATAGATAGAGGAAGGAATTGGGCTGAATACTGCTTAATCCTTCTTAAGAATTGAACGGCCTTTTATAGGCGATTACATAAACTGACCTAACCTTAATTTCGGACCCATTACAACCACTAACAGCACTAACATACTGCTGCAATATTTTCTCTAAACAAACAGCCCATACATTCCTAAAATTCAGCAACTGATAAATCAAATTAGGAAATATGAAATAATCAGGAAATATCTAACAATAACGACAAGGTTGAAAAGTCTTATCGACAATCTCATTGATGTTCGGCAGAGTGAGTTTATCCCTGGTAGAAGCATCGGTAATAACTTGCTTGTTTGTCATGATGTTATGAAGCATTATTCCTGGAATGACTGCCCTCCACAGATTCACAATTAAAGCGAATATAAGGAAGGCCTACGATACCTTGTCATGGAGCTTCCTTCGCAACGTCTTATATGGTTTTGGCTTCCTTGGAAATTTGTTGATCTCATCTTGGAATGTATTACCTTGGCTTCTTTTAGCATCAATGTTTATAGGAATCATGTGGGCTTCTTCAATGCGAATGGAGGAATCCGTTAAGCTGACCTTGTATCCTCGTACCTTTTTTCTATTGAAATTGAAATGGAATACTTTAGTCGTCTTTTGGATTTCAAAGTTGATAGCCGACAGTTTAAGTTCCACTCGAGGTTTAAACAAGCCAATATCACACACCTTGCCTCCGTGGATGATCTGATTATTTTTACCAAAGGCGACCGGAGCTCCTTGGTGGCTGTTAAGATCGAATTGTGTTTCTGAGTTTCAAGCGACTTAATCCCTTGTTATTAACCCCACAAAGTCCGTCGTTGTCTTTGCTGGCGTCTCATTGGTATGAGAAGGCAAGAATCTTGAGATCCCTTGGTTTCTAGGAGATTAATCTCTCATTGGCATACCCTTTCACTCCCAGAAGTTAAAGAAAGCATACTATCAAGAGCTTATTAACAAGATTTCCAACTAAATTCAATCTTGGGCAGTGAAAACCTCTTGTATGTTTGGAGTATTGTCCTTATCAGGTTATGCTCGAGGGGTGGAATTTGTGGGACATTGAGGTCTCATATCGAAGTCCATCCTCCGGCGCGGGTTCGTGATCTCCTTGCTCAACACAAATTGCATTCATTTTAGGGAGACCCACATGGCCGGTCGGTCACTAGGGGAGCACTTATTGTTGGAACTCATTTTTAAGTGGCGTCGGTAACTTTTCCGGGCACAATTCCGGTGGGCTCCGGCCAATGAAAACACCGGAAAATGGAAGCATTGGCTTCATCTCCGCGAGCACATTCTCGTAATGTACTCATATGATAAAAATAAATTCCGTTTGAATGAGAAATGGAGGCCCAAAGTTGGTTGCTTGAAGTGCATAACTATGGAAAAATTTGGGATGAATTGTGCATCCCACATTGAAAGTTTGGGACAAAATTCACTAGTATATATACTAGGAAATTGGATCCAAGGTTGTGGCCTTGGGTCACCACCAATGTGTAATGGGGAGAGGACCTATCTCAACAAGACCACACGCGCGCCGGGTTGGACCGGGCGGGCTGGCTAGTTGAGCCTGGGCTGGATCGTATTGGGCCTTGGGCCCAATACGTAGCTTGGGTTGGCTAGCCAACGCTACTTTTTGGACCGATCCAGAATTCGGAGCTGCTGTAACAGTTTTGGCCTTGGGTCACCACCAATGTGTAATGGGGAGAGGACCTATCTCAACAAGACCACACGCGCGCCGGGTCGGACCGGGCGGGCTGGATCGGATTGGGCCTTCGGCCCAATAGCGTTGGGCTGGATCGGATTGGGCCTTGGGCCCAATACGTAGCTTGGGCTGGGCTGGCTAGTTCAGTGTGGGCTGGATCGGATTGGGCCTTGGGCCCAATAGCGTTGGGCTGGATCGGATTGGGCCTTGGGCCCAATACGTAGCTTGGGCTGGGTCGGACCGGGCGGGCGGGCTGGCTAGTTGAGCCTGGGCTAGATCGGATTGGGCCTTGGGCCCAATAGCGTTGCGCTGGATCGGATTGGGCCTTGGGCCCAATACGTAGCTTGGGCTGGGCTGGCTAGTTGAGCCTGGGTTGGATCGTATTGGGCCTTGGGCCCAATATGTAGCTTGGGCTGGCTAGCCAACGCTACTTTTTGGACCGATCCAGAATTCGAAGCTGCTGCAACAGTTTTGGCCTTGGGTCACCACCAATGTGTAATGGGGAGAGGACCTATCTCAACGTCACCACCAATGTGTAATGGGGAGATGACCTATCTCAACAAGACCACACGCGCGCCGGGTCGGACCGGGCGGGCTGGCTAGTTGAGCTTGGGCTGGATCGGATTGGGCCTTGGGCCCAATAGCGTTGGGCTGGATCGGATTGGGCCTTGGGCCCAATACGTAGCTTGGGCTGGGTCAGACCGGGCGGGCTGGCTAGTTGAGCCTGGGCTAGATCGGATTGGGCCTTGGGTCCAATAGCGTTGGGCTGGATCGGATTGGGCCTTGGGCCCAATACGTAGCTTGGGCTGGGTTGGCTAGTTGAGCCTGGGTTGGATCGTATTGGGCCTTGGGCCCAATATGTAGCTTGGGCTGGCTAGCCAATGCTACTTTTTGGACCGATCCAGAATTCGAAGTTGCTGCAACAGTTTTGGCCTTGGGTCACCACCAATGTGTAATGGGGAGAGGACCTATCTCAACGTCACCACCAATGTGTAATGGGCAGAGGACCTGGGCTGGATCGGGCAGGCTGGCTAGCTAGCTGAGCTTGGGCTGGATCGGGCAGGCTGGCTAGCAGAGCCTGGGCTGGGCTGGATCATAGAGAATCTGAGGCAGTTGTTGAAGTGCTCCCACCTTCTTCTCCTCCACTCTGTTGGTGCTCCAACGGACTCCAGAGGCTCTATAAGAGAGCACTCTGCCTCTCATTCATCCTCATCCGAACAACAGATCAACCACATCGTCTTTTCTCCTTCTCTGTTTTTTCGAGTCTGAGAGTACACACAGAAAGCTAGATTCGCAGTCTTCTGAAGTTTGATTGTGCAACACAGAAGATCATCGCAGTTGTATCCTGGAATTCGGATCGCTACAGAACCGTCGCAATACGAAGCGATTTCAGAATTAAGGAAAGGGATTCGTCTCGACTCTGCATCAGATCCAGTTCCGATTACTGTTCGGTAATTCTTCGTTGTAATTTTTAAATTTCAGTGCAATTTATTTCCGCAGTTTATTATTTATGTTCGATTCAGGAATATAGTTTCTACACTTATATGGGACTTCTCTAACATTCCCAAGTGTGTTGTAATTACTTGGCTTGTGGCTAAAGGGCGAGCCCCTACCCGCGCAACAGACTCCACCAAATGAATCTCGTCGACACTGACATGTGCGTTTTATGTGGAGAGCAGCCCAAGACGGATGCTCGTCTTTGGCTCTAAGTCAGTTTACTAGAAGTATCCTTCTTCAAGTTATAATGATATGGACTGAGGTCTATATATTACTGTGTTGATGTTTTGGGAAGTTGCTTGAATGGTTTGCATGTAGTCATCGAGACAATTTGTTTCCTTTCGCATTCACATTGTCGCGCTTTCTGCCACCGTCTACAACAATTAGTATACTTTTAATGCAATGTGCTCCCACAAAGAGACTTCTACCCTGAGGAGTGAGGATTATGGAAAAAAAGCTATGAAAGCTGTTCTTGCATAAGAGAACGGTGCAATTTGTTCCGACATCAGGAAACACTATCACGACTCAGCTTGATAAATAAAAATGTGATATGACTTTTGGGAGTCTTGTTGACTTGCCCATCTCTGCTTTTTTATTTTCTTAGAAATCCACATCACCACATGTATTTGATTCGTTTGTAAATTGAACTGCTCTTTCGCCTCGACTTATCCAAGTTCAACATTTTGTACATTTATTTATTTTTGGTAGGAAAATTTTGTACTTTTATTACTACGCCTTGGAAATATATTTTTTGTTTCCAAAAAATCGATGCCATGGGGAATTGGAGAATTATTCCAAGGTTTTTTTTCTAATGTGTATCCATAAACACACTCTAAAAACTCATTTTTTGATAATTATTTGATTAGTCACTAGTTTAATCTTGTTTGATAAGGGTTTATCAATTCTCTATTAGGGAATATTTTGAAGATAAATTTTCTATTTAAGTTTGTTAGCATGTGCCCATGGACACACACTAGAAAAACCGTTATTCCAATGCCGAAAAACACAACCAAATATAAGCTGTAGGCTTTTCATTCTTCATACTGATAATCTATTTCATACCTAGCTTTCAACCAAATACTTTGGCCGGATTCTATTAAACACTAAAGGTAACTGTAACAAATTAAGCTGACCCCGGCCACAACAAACAAAAGTATATACAAATAAAATACGTGTCATTACAGATATATATATCATAAGAGAAATCTCTATGATATATCACACCGAAATAGTCAACATAACTACAATTCAAGTATTATACACGGCAATTTGCATTTTATATAAGCTAACTCTTCTTTGACTAAATCAAAATTATGAAGTGGATTTTGGTTAATGATAAAGATGTTGAAGTGTACGTGTGTGTTAGTAGAGTTAGGTAAAAGTGAAATTGTTCCATGATAATGGAATAACAATAAAGTAAGACGATGTATTTTCTTAAAGAGAAAATTCAATCAACTGACAAGTTAATCATGAAAAACCTCTATATCTAGGTGGTTAACTTAGTAGGATTTTAAAAATCTGCTTGTATTATTAATGGATTCAAAAACTATAAACAAGCAAGGACGTCGAAGATTTAGTCACACACTATGACTAGAACTAAACCTCAACTTCTAAGCCTAAATTTGTAATCCTAACTCAATTCAAACTCAGCAACCCTAGTAACAATTGCATACTACCTCCCCCATCTCCCTCTCCATCTCTTTCTCTTTCTCTCTCCCTTTCTCTCTCCCTCCTCAAAATCTCTTTAGGAATCGGTAAAAATTGAATGTAGACTTCATCCACGTTTATAACACTAGGAAAAATCTCAACTTCTATCTTAACTTTGACTAACATATAGCAAAAGTAAACTTTTGTTTCTATCTTATTCAATTATCATAAATCACGATCTTCTCTAAACTAGCTTACAAGATATAATTTCCTAAAATAACTCAATCAAATTCTTCCTTCAACTCTTAACTTGCAACTCAAGTTTCATATAAATCTTAGTTTAATATTTGATTTGTCTTTCCACGAAGTCCACAACTATCAAATCTCTCGTTCAATCGCTCGATCTCTTCGTTGTTCTTTGATAATTCAACTTTGCTCAGTGCTATCCTTTCTTCACTTTGTTCATACACTTAATGATATTTGGAAATATAATCTATGTATATTTGTATATATATCTATTGTTTCTAAAAGTTCTATGTTATAAAGATATGATTAGATTAGTTTCTTTACGCTGAAGTAGACTACTCTATATATGTTGTACGTATTTTCTAATGAAAGGCAGAGGAAAATATTTTCCCAACTTGGCTTCTTGGTATTCTTCTCATGCTATTGGAGCCACAAAAAGCTAAACACGATTAACCTACTTGTGTTTTTCCTCCGCGTTCATCAATCCTCACAAATTTTTTTACTTGATCTTTTTGATCGTTTTTACCCTCAGTGGATGGTGGTGTTTGCGTATGTTTCCAGCCATTGCTACCATGGTGACCGTTAAAATGTGATTCAACACTTAGAATATATTTCATGTTATTTACATTATTTCAGTTATAACTAACTATATTTAAGGGATTTGTTAGACTAGTTAGTGGGGTTATTTGGAATCAGTTTCTTAGGCAATATTGTAGTCGTGGTTAGTGGGATTACAGTCGTGCTTTGGTTGTTTAAATACTTGCATTATCGAGTTAGTTATCAATTAATGAAAATCAGAACATAGTGCAGTTCTGGAAAAAACTCTGTGTCTTCTCTGTGTTGTGTTCTTCATTTCTGAGTGAGTTTCTGTGTGATTCTGAAACACTTTGCTACTTCCCTACTGACGCGTCTTCATAGAAAAAACTGACACTTGATCCAACGTCCCCGTATTACCATCATTCCTCGAACCACCTCGGCTTGAACACATGGGCGATAATTAATATCAAGAATGATATGAGAGTTTACGTAATGCTTTCTAGGCTTAACAGCATTACTAGGCTTAACGTAAGCTTGGAATTCTTGATGACAAGATCGAAGAACGGACAAAAACTACCGAGGACTGCGATGATTAAGTGTTAATTCTATGCTTGTCTCTTCGGTTTTACAATCAATTGAGCCTTCCTTACGATCCTTTTTACTTACTCTGAGTCGGTGAAGTCTCTTTGGGATAATTTAAAGCAACGTTTTTTGCATTATTAGGAATGTTCTTCCTATTCACTAACTCCACTAAAGTCGCCCTCTGCGAACGGAATAGGCAAACCTCGCTTTAGATTTTGTCCGCATGAAAACTTGTTCGGAGGAACTTTAGAATGATCTCTTCACAACTCATTTTTCTTGTGGAAAGTGTACTGGCAAATTTGGTGATTCATTGATGACTGAGTGTGTCGACGAACAAGTTGTTGAATCGTGTGTGTTAGATCAAGGAACGGAAAGTTCGTTCCTTGGGTAGCGGAAAATAACAACAGAATAACAAAGTAACAGACTTCGTTCCTTATAGAGGAAACTCAATCAACCAACTAGTTGAATGATAAAACCTCTACCTCTAGGTTTCCCTAGTAGGATTTCAAATGTCTACTTGTATTATTACTACTGGAATTACAAAAAAGCAAGTCTTATCTCAATCTAGTTTACTCCTAGATATCTAGACTCCTTAATGCAAAGCTCCTAATAACACACTAGACAATCAAAACCCTAACAAGTACTTAACTCACCAAAGTCACGTACTTGTAAGTTCTTATTCTTCTTCTTCTCTTCTTTTCTTCTTTCGAATTCTCTTATTCCAAATGCTCTTCTCTGTAGGAATGCCGTCAGTTCCGTTAAGAAATGATGTTCACAGCCTTCTAATATATAGTCTAGGAATATCCTCCGATTTACCCTAATTTAATTAAGGAAAATAAGATAATAAAATCCTATACAATCTTTCCTAAAATATTCTAACCACGAGATCTTCCTTGCGGCCCAAGCTGCAGCTTCACAATTTGTTTCCATAAACAAAGATTCGGCAGACGCTAGGGTTTACAGCGTGTCCTTCGTTCCTTGCGTTGTTCCCTGGTTTCAACGCAAGTCCTCCGTTCCTTGCGTTGTTCCCTTTCTCTGTTCTATTCAATATCACGCGTCTCTTCTCTTCTTTCGTTCCGGCGTGTTGTTTTGTCATTGTTGGCTTCTCTGTTCCTTTGCTTCTCTGTTTTGACTCTTCATTGGTTTTCATCGTTCCTTTGACACGATCGTTTCCTGAAACTCATAGTCACAATAAAAACCATCAAAAGCATTTGAGTTTATCATCATCAAAAGCATTTGAGTTTATCATCATCAAAACTAGAGGGAACGTCATCGTTCCAACAATTTCCCCCTTTTTGGTGATGACAAACTCCTTCAAAATGTGCAAGTCAAAATATACAGTTCAAAATAGACAAGTAAAAGGAATTTTCACATTTAATCACACATATACTATGTTCAAAATATTAACACTGTTCCCCCTCAGAAAGTTCATTGAGAATTTACCTTCAAGCAGCATTGTCGTTCCCCTTAGCACTAGCTTCTGTTATCAACTCTTCCTTGGGTTTCACATTTTCCATACTTCCCCCTTTTGGCATCATCAAAAGTTCCACAAGAAACAGAAAGACTTGACACACATGCAACTCATAAACAAGATAATTCATTCATAAAGTCATGCGAAGTACAAAGCATAGGGGCATAGACAACTAAGATCAGAAGATAAGGAACAATCACAGAAAAGACATAAAAACATATAAAATCAAGAACAGAGGGTCAGACGGGCTAGGATAGGAACGAAGAGCACTCATGTCTCAGGGTCTTCTGTAGAATGAGCTCAATAAGGATCTGATGC
Source organism: Rheum nobile (assembly GCA_027886185.1). NCBI lineage: Eukaryota > Viridiplantae > Streptophyta > Magnoliopsida > Caryophyllales > Polygonaceae > Rheum > Rheum nobile. The sequence continues at coordinate 3,560,279 of WOAB01000103.1, read as the reverse complement.
TGAATTGAGCTCCCCTTAGACGTTCCTTCACCTGCTGCTTTCTTTGCAGTCACAGTGCCCGTTCCCTTGGTATCGCCTTTGAATTTCATCTTCTCCACAGTAGCAAAATCCAACTCACTCTCCATAGAAACTTCATTTTCCTCGATATAGGCTACATCTCGTAGCAATAGCATTTTCACCAGGCCTGGATAGGCCAAAGAATGTGACTTGGCTTTGCATCGATCCATGTGACATAGAATAACCCGGGGGAGATCAATTTTCTCCCTTCTCAGAAATCGCACAGGGTGATGGTGTTGTGTCGTTCTTAACGAGGTGCTACAGCCCTGGAGATGATGTGGAAGGCTATGCGCTGAGCCATAGTCAGCCTTTCTGTGTAGAGTTCACCTTCAGTGGAACCGAACAGTCGTTCCATGGAAGACAGCTTCTCTTCGTTGAGCTCACTCAACGGAACTTCATAAAAATCACCCAAAGGAACAGATAAGAGTTGGGAGATCACCTTGGGAGAGAAGGAAAGGTCTTCGCCACTGATCTTTGGATGAGCCACACTGAGCAACAGTCTTCGTTCCCCCTGAGACCAAGAGTGCTTGGGAGGCTTGTCTGGATATTTCACTGTTGGGTTCACACAAAATATAGTATATCCAAACATATGGTAGGAAGAAAAATAACTCAAGTAATTATTCCCAGTAAAGAGTGTAGCAAAGAAGGATCATAGGGAACGTTTACCTGAATCATGGCTAAGGTAGGCTGTACAATCAATTATCATGTGGGCATGTAGTGAGGGTTCAATCATCAAATTGGTTGTTTTGGGTCTTTAAATAAGATGTTAGCATGCAATCAAGTAATTCAACACAAATCAAAAGACAAAGTATCTAGACCCTAAGACAAGGCAATTCGAACACACAATAATCATGAAAATTTATGTCATGAGAGGCCAGTAAACAAGGAACTTTATGAAATCTGTGAAACAAGTTAGCCAAGCATTGAGGGAATAATGGATGTGAAGGTCCTCAATTCAGAGAGATCATGCCAAGGAGTAATCGAAGATACTCGAATGGACCTTTGTCTAGTGCTTTGGTGAAGATGTCAGCCACTTGATTTTCAGTCCTGCAATGTTCCATTCTAATAAAGCCCATGTCAACATTATCACGTAGAAAATGATGACGAATGTCAATATGCTTAGTACGTGAGTGATGAACTGGATTTTTTGAAATGTTGATGGCACTAGTATTATCACACATAATAGGAACGGTGCCAAGAGACATACCATAGTCTTCTAGTTGTTGCTTAAGCCACAATACCTGAGCACAACAGCTTGCCGCTGCGACGTACTCGGCTTCTGCAGTGGAAAGGGCCACAGAGTTTTGTTTCTTGGAACCCCATGAAACGAGACAGGGACCAAGGAACTGTGCCGTTCCAGAAGTGCTTTTGCGATCTACTATGTGCCCAGCAAAGTCGGCATCTGTGAATCCAACAAGGTTGAAGTCACAGTTCTTGGGATAACATAGGCACAAGTGGTCCATTCCTTTTAGGTATCGGAAGATACGCTTGACCTCCTTCAAGTGTGAGTCCTTTGGATTTGCCTGAAATCTAGCACAAAGACACACACTAAATAAAATATATGGCCTACTTGTCGTGAGATATAGAAGCGAACCAATCATTCCTCTATACATGGTGGGATTAACGTCCGTTCCATGAATATTTGCATCCAAGCGAGTGTTAGGAGAAATAGGAGTAACGATGGGTTTGGCAGTGTCCATACCGTACTTCTTCACCAACTCCTTGATGTACTTCTGTTGATGTATCTTCGTTCCTTCCTTAGTTTGGGTGACTTGTAATCCGAGGAAAAATGATAATTCCCCAATCATACTCATCTCAAACTCACTACTCATAAGATCTTTGAATTTTTCTACAAGAGCGGGGTTAGTGGAACCAAAAATAATATCATCAACATAGACTTGAACCACCAGAATCTTACCTTCGTGTTCCAAAAGGAACAAAGTTTTATCAATTGTTCCTCTACGATATCCATTGGAAAGAAGGAAATGTGCTAGTCTATCATACCAAGCACGAGGTGCTTGCTTAAGACCATACAGAGCCTTATCCAACGCATACACATGAGAGGGAAAATTGACATCTTCAAAGCCAGGGGGTTGTTTCACATATACCTCTTCTTGAAGATATCCATTAAGGAACGCAGTCTTGACGTCCATCTGGTATAGCGTGAACCCTTTATGAGCGGCGTAGGCAATGAGGAGACGAATGGCTTCAATGCGAGCTACTAGAGCATATGTCTCATCATAATCAATCCCTTCTTGTTGATTATAGCCTTGGGCAACTAACCGTGCTTTGTTCCTTGTGACTACCCCAGAGTCATCGAGCTTGTTCCTATACACCCATCGAGTGCCAATGGCATGTTTATTGCGAGGTAAGGGAACGAGCCGCCAGACCTTGTTTCTCTCAAACTGGTGTAACTCTTCTTGCATAGCGACGATCCAATCTGGTTTGATCTTGAATGAGGAACGAGTCTGTTTCCCCTTTACACAAGCATCGCAGACGCCATGGAACTCCGATTGAACATGGGGAAGACCACGAACAAGTTCCTTTGAATAAAGCTTGTGAATGAGTCAAAGATTAGCATGTCTAAGCCTTCTATGCCACAGTTCCGTCTCATCAGCTATAGACGCAAAGCATAGGACTTCCTTTGGCTTGAAGTCTTTATCCACAATGTATACATCCTTGAATCTGACTCCTCTCAAAATTATGTTCTTGGTTTCACGATCTTTGACATAGCATTCTTGTGAGGTAAAGACCGTCTTGTTGTTCCCTTGGTCACAAAGTTGTGCAACACTCAACAAACTAAAACCAAGTTCATGAACTAAACTAACCTCTTTTACCGTGATGCTGGAGTTTAGTTTTGTTTCGCATGTTCCAATGATTTCTCTGCGTCTCTTGTCTCCAAGAGCAACACTCCCTCGTGAGTGTTTGTGAAGTGAGGTAAGTTGATCTTCTTTTCCAGTCATATGGCACGAACAGGCGCTGTCAATGTACCACTTCTCGTTCCCCCTCACTTTAACCTGCACAGAAAGAGTTAAGGTTTGGCGACCCAGGCAAGCTTACCCTTACCTGGTCGAGACACATAATGCAATTGTTCCATAGGAATAGTTCTAACATTAACAACAGTTTGCTTCCTAGATCTAGCATGATTATGCACATGTGAATCATCATAGAAGTCATTCAAGTTCACATTGTTACTCCTATTGTTCCTTCTCTTTGTGTGCTCTTCAGAGAACTTCTTTTTCTTTTTGCAGTCTCTTTGCACATGTCTGTTGTCCCCACAAAACCAACACAGCTTGAACTGTTCCATCTGAACATACTTTCTGTTGGGAACAATACTCTTGCGTTGTTTGGTACGTTCAGGACATGGAACGTTGGGTTGCGTCCCTTGAGATTGCTTGAGAAAAATCTTGTGGGCAGGTTGTCCAGTGTACCACGACTGAGTTTCATCCAGACCACTCTCAAGAACTTTGATGCGTTCCTCAAGATTGCGATTCTTCTCTCTAGCATCTTGAAGTTCCCTATCTCTTGCTTCACGTAGTTCCAGTATAGATGGATCATCTTCCTTTTGGTTGGAACCTGTATAGCCAATAACATACCTTGCTTTGACGAACTTGACGCTTTCAGCTTTAGCCTTCTGTTCCATCATGACAGAATGAATTTTGTGCACATAGGACTTTATCTCGGACACCTGTGCTTCAAGCTTACTTGGAATAGCTATACTCCTTGCATCAGTATTGTTAGAGACTTCATTCATAAGCAAAGAGACTTTTTCATTTCTCAAACTCTGAAGTTCCTCATGATTAGCCTCACATGAAGAACAAGGAACAGTCGAGGTACTAGCAGTTCTAGAAATATTTTCTTTTAGACTACTACATTCATCTTCAGAATTAGCTAGTTCCTCTTGAGTTTTCAAGTTCTCAGCATACATATTTCTTATGAGAGCAATTAAAGATTTTTTATCAAAATTCACAAGAGATTTTAAGAAATCTTCGGGATTTACCTCGGTTTCTTCAGACGAGTTGTTGATGGCCATGGCACACATCGTTCCACTCCATGCTTCAGGATCTTCGTTATCTGAGTCATCTTCATTGCCCCAGACAGCAACGAAAGCTTTCTTTTCTTCGTTCCCAGAAGGTTTGCTTTCCTTCTTCGGCTTTGGGCACGAACTGGAGTAGTGACCCTTCTCATTACAGTTGTAACAAGTGATATCCTTGATGTCACGAGTCTCACCGTTCCCTCCTCTACTATTTCTTCCTTTGTTGTAGAGGGAACGCATGGCTTTAGTGAGCAATACCACCTCAGGGTCATCGGAGCCATCATTGTCATCGAGGTTGTTCTCAATTCTGTCGACAACCTTTCCAACCATCAAGGCAATTCCCTTTTCTTTGGAATCCTTGTTTCTTGCAGCCTTTTCTTCGTTGTCATACTTTTGTATCTTGCTGAATACCTCATGGAACGTCAGTTTGACGGTGTTGGGATTCTCCTTCAGAATAGCTTTGGTCATTGCATGACGATGAGGGAGACCATCAATGATTATGAGGATTTTCTCATCGGGGAGAATTTCCTTATCGGTGACGGAGTGAGCAGTAAGATTTGATGTGATCTTCTCAAATCTAGCTTGGTAGGAACTCACATCTTCCTTGTCATCCATTTTGAAGTTGTAGAAGTCCTTCTTGGCAGTGAAACGATCAACTTCACGCAGATCCTTGCTTCCCATGTACATCTGTTCCAAGGCAAGCCATTTAGCATTGGCCGACTCACAAGATTGGAGTTTTTGCACATCTTGCTGATTGAGAGCGTTGTTGATGAGCATGGCTGCTTTGCAATTTTTCTCCATGACTTGGAGATCGTCTTGATCCTATTTCTTCAGTTTCTTCTTCTTCTCAAGATCAACAATCTCGAGATCTCCAAGAGAAATCACCAACCAGCATTGGTAATCGTTGCTTTGCACCCATTTGATGAAGAGTGCCTTCCAATGTTGATATTGGCCAGCAAGCAAGAGAGGAGGTCTTGAAGAGTTCAAACCAACTTCGACGGTAGAAGGAGACATTATTACCTGTAAATCTGTAAGTAACACACAATCTAGAACAAATCTGCTCTGATACCAATTGTTGAATTGTGTGTGTTAGATCAAGGAACGAAAAGTTCGTTCCTTGGGCAGCGGAAAATAACAACAGAATAACAAAGTAACAGACTCCGTTCCTTATAGAGGAAACTCAATCAACCAACTAGTTGAATGATAAAACCTCTACCTCTAGGTTTCCCTAGTAGGATTTCAAATGTCTACTTGTATTATTACTACTGGAATTACAAATAAGCAAGTCTTATCTCAATCTAGTTTACTCCTAGATATCTAGACTCCTTAATGCAAAGTTCCTAATAACACGCTAGACAATCAAAACTCTAACAAGTACTTAACTCACCAAAGTCACGTACTTGTAAGTTCTTCTTCTTCTTCTTCTTCTCTTCTTTTCTTCTTTCGAATTCTCTTCTTCCAAATGCTCTTCTCTGTAGGAATGTCGTCAGTTCCGTTAAGAAATGATGTTCACAGCCTTCTAATATATAGTCTAGGAATATCCTCCGATTTACCTTAATTTAATTAAGGAAAATAAGATAATAAAATCCTATACAATCTTTCCTAAAATATTCTAACCACAATATCTCAACCACGAGATCTTCCTTGCGGCCCAAGCTGCAGCTTCATAATTTGTTTCCATAAACAAAGATTCGGCAGACGCTAGGGTTTACAGTGTGTCCTTCGTTCCTTGCGTTGTTCCCTGGTTTCAACGCACGTCCTCCGTTCCTTGTGCTGTTCCCTTTCTCTGTTCTATTCAATATCACGCGTCTCTTCTCTTATTTCGTTCCAGGGTGTTGTTTTGTCATTGTTGGCTTCTCTGTTCCTTTGCTTCTCTGTTTTGACTCTTCATTGGTTTTCATCGTTCCTTTGACACGATCGTTTCCTGAAACTCATAGTCACACTAAAAACCATTAAAAGCATTTGAGTTTATCATCATCAAAACTAGAGAGAACGTCATCGTTCCAACACAAGTACATTAGTTTGTCATTGGATTGTATGGTGATTTCTATGGGCATCTTCGCTCTAATATCATTCCTCAGGATCCCTTACCATCACTCAACAAAGTCAACTTTCTCGTGTGCAAGAGGAACAATACAAATCGCTAACCTCCGAGCGCATGCTCGCTCAGATGCGTTGGCCATGGAGGCTCAACCCCAATCTCAAATGTGTACAACCCCATCAAAGAAGACAAACTCAAAACCCACTTATACCCATTGTGGGAAATAATGCCATGAAGTTGATTCAGGCTTCAAGATCAGTGGGTTTTCCGAGTGGTGGGGCGAATTCCGCCAGAATCCAGCAGGGGGTCGAGGGCGCGACTGTGGCTCGTCTACTTTGCATACTAATGCTACAGCATGGTGTTCAAGGATCATATTCTTCTTCGCAACACTTGTCTCTCACTAATGAAAATCGAGCGTCTTTGAATCCCGCTCAAACCGATGGGCAATGGTACCATTTGTTCCTAATGTTCAAGGATTTTCAGTCCAACTGCGATGCCCCATCCAATGGGAGGTTGAGGGGTAAGATTCCACCTCAATGGATTTTAGATACGGGTAGGGGTGGGTACAAAATACCTAAGTCGAAAACCGTACCAAAAAAAAGGCCTTTTTTTTTGGGTTAACCGACCGAAAATTAACTTAAGTTACTGTACAATTAATTGATCGAAAATTTATGGTATGGTAACGTTTAGTTGTTTTTCTATATTTGGTTAAACGAATAATCAGTCATGTAAACAATATATTTTTAGTAATGGAATAATCTAATTTAGTAGAGGTGTTTGGATACACGTCGAACAAGTACTATAGTTTGTATTTGTAGCGAATACACATACACACAAGTAAGAATAAAGTTGATGTTGTAGATTAAACATGTTCTAAAATGTTATATGATAACTAAAATTAGGTATAATTTTGAATTAAATATGTAACTTAGTATACATAACAACTTATTTTGATTGTTTTCATTTTTATATGTAAAATCATCAATATAATATATATAAAAATATAATTTTTAAATTTTTTATGTTGATATAATGTTAATTTAGAGTCATTTGGTTAACCAATTAATCGTACCGAAATTCCGGTTAACCGACATTGTTATCCAAGATTAATGGTTCAATTCACGGTTATAGAAAACTATTATTCGAAATCTCGGTCAACCGACCGCGCCTACCCCTAGTTACAGGTGCATCATATCACATAACTGAAAACAAAGACATACTTGTCGACCTCAAGCCCATGATGCTGACCTTGATCACACTCCACGACGAGACTCAATCCCTAACTGTTATATGTTGGACAACTTTGTTTTGGGATCACATGAGGGTTCCTAACGTTCTTTTTGTGCGAAGATTCAATTGCAATCTTCTAATTTTTGCCATGCTAGCTAGATACTAATATATGTTGCTTGGTAACACTAATGTCACAATTGTGCGTATTACATGACCTCAATTTATGGACGATGATTGAAGCTGGTGAGGAAGACGGCATGGTCTATCGGTTGCGGGCTGTTCGTTCATCGCCAACGATCCATTAAGCAACGGCGGTGTACTCGTCTCAACTATGGAACACACAATTGGGTCATGCTGTCTATCCATCTATTTTAGCTTTATCAGGAATTTCAGAGTATTTTGGACCCATTGACCATTTAAGAGTTTTTAATTAATAAAATGGACCCCTATTAGTTTTTACGTATTTTTCCTACCTCATACTAGCTTATTTTATTTTTATTTTTTCTCCATCTTCTTTGTTTTTTCTCTCTCTAAAATATTGTTTTTTGGGATTTAGGGTTTAAGGGGTAGGGTTTAGGGTTTAGGGGGTAGGGAGTAGGGTTTAGGGAGAGGGAGTGGGGTCCATTTTTGCTAAGGGTCCATTAACTTAAAAAAAGGTTTGTCAAAGGGTCATTTACCTAACTCACCTGAAATTTCATTGTCTAATTCTAGTTTAGATGAACCATGTTTTATTTGTTTACAAGCAAAACATACTCAAGTGTGTTTTGCCTTTTAGTTTTAATAAAGATTCTGATTTTTTTTAACTTATACATGTTGATATTTAGCCGGGGACCTTATATTATCCCCTCCATGATGTTTTATGCCAACAAAAATGTGCGCTCTAGATCTTGATTGAGGCTAGACTCTTGGGGTAAGGCTGTCAGGTTTCTGCTTCCACAAAATCATGAACTCGCATGATTTTCCAGACTAGTTACTTCTGGACTCATGATACTTATAGACCAGTTATCTCTTTATTGTTTGTTTAAAATTAACATAACAATATGTCACATGAATTGACATTTTAACATAATTTTCTCGATGGAGTAAAACTCCATCACGTTGCCTGAATTATAAGTCAAATTATTGGAAAAATCTACACTTTTACGCAATTTCTACACCTTTGATAAAAGAAAGGGACATAAAAGTAATTTCCTTATCTGCAAATCTCTATGTAAAAGTAAAGTAAAGTAAAGTAAAACAGTGAAAGAAGGTTATTTTTATGGCAATGGCTATATGTACGCGGTTTTGCGTCTAAATGGACGCGAAACCGCGCGCGTAGCTTAGGCGCACAGTTTCGTGCGCCTAAGCTACGCGCACAGGGATAAAACATGCATTTTTGAAAATGCATGTGACAAATCCGTGTGCGTAGCTTAGGCGCACGAAAAAAAAAGTACATTTACCCATGCGCCTAAGCTATGCGCACCCAAAAAAAAAATTATTGCGATTTTTTTTTTCCCCATAATCATGTAGAGAATTTCAATACGAGCCCGTACATATAAAATGCGTCCAAAATGGACATCGTTTGCCCCTCAAAAAGCCCAAAAAATGAAGTCTTCCTACCCATTTTTTTACAATTTGGTGCCCGATATATATAGCGCATTGTAGTGAATCTTTTTGGTATTTTTTTCATTTTTAAACTATAATTTTGTATAAAATTTTAATACGAGTCCGTATATAGACCTGTCAAAAACCGACCCAACCCGAAAGGACCCGAACGTCACTGGGTCAAGAAGGACCCGAACCCGACTCGACCCGAACGCAAATTCGAGCTCGCAGATCCCCTTTATTTTATATATTTTATTTTAGTTATATTAAATATTTTAATATACTTTATTAAATAATAATATAATATTAATTATATTATTATAATTATTTTATTAAAGTTAAATAACATAATAATAATCATAAGAAAAGGAAATGTTCGATCCGCCGGGTCAACCCGAACTCGTCCGACCCAAAAATTTTACCAACCCGATCAACCCGACCCAGTTGCCAGGTCTATCCGTACATATAAAATTCATATAGTTACACTTATGTACTATAGTATTTCATTAAATTTTGTATAGTTATGCTTATATATTATAATATTTCATTATATTTCATATAGTTACACTTATGTACTATTGTAATTCATTATATTTCATATAGTTATACTTATGTACTATATTATTTCATTAAATCTAGTATACTTAGACTTATATACTATAGTACATTATTATATTTCATATAGTTACACTTATATATTATAGTATTTCATTAAATTTTATATAGTTTCACTTATGTACTATAATATTTCATTAATTATAGTATACTTAGACTTATATACTATAGTATTTCATTATATTTCATATAGTTACACTTATATATTATAGTATTTCATTATATTTCATATAGTTACACATATGTACTATAGTATTTCATTAAATCTAGTATAGTTATACTTATATACTATAGTATTTCATTATATTTCATATAGTTATACTTATATACTATAGTATTTCATTAAATCCAGTATACTTAGACTTATATAGTATAGTATTTCATTATATTTCATATAGTTCCACTTATGTACTATAATATTTCATTAAATCTAGTATACTTAGACTTATATACTATAGTATTTCATTAAATTTCGTATAGTTACACTTATATACTATAGTATTTCATTATGTTTCATATAGTTACACTTATGTACTATAGTATTTCAATAAATCTAGTATACTTATACTTATATACTATAGTATTTCATTATATTTCATATAGTTACACTTATGTACTATAGTATTTCATTAATTTCATATAGTTACACTTATGTACTATAGTATTTCATTAAGGCTAGTATACTTAGACTTATATACTATAGTATTTCATTATATTTCATATAGTTACACTTATACATTATAGTATTTCATTATATTTCATATAGTTATACTTATGTACTATAATATTTCATTAATTCTAGTATACTTAGACTTATATACTATAGTATTTCATTATATTTCATATAGTTACACTTATATACTATAGTATTTCATTATATTTCATATAGTTACACATATGTACTATAGTATTTCATTAAATCTAGTATAGTTATACTTATATACTATAGTATTTCATTATATTTCATATAGTTATACTTATATACTATAGTATTTCATTAAATCCAGTATACTTAGACTTTGATACTATAGTATTTCATTATATTTCATATAGTTCCACTTATGTACTATAATATTTCATTAAATCTAGTATACTTAGACTTATATACTATAGTATTTCATTAAATTTCGTATAGTTACACTTATATACTATAGTATTTCATTATGTTTCATATAGTTACACTTATGTACTATAGTATTTCAATAAATCTAGTATACTTATACTTATATACTATAGTATTTCATTATATTTCATATAGTTACACTTATATACTATAGTATTTCATTAATTTCATATAGTTACACTTATGTACTATAGTATTTCATTAAGGCTAGTATACTTAGACTTATATACTATAGTATTTCATTATATTTCATATAGTTACACTTATACACTATAGTATTTCATTATATTTCATATAGTTACACTTATGTACTATAGTATTTCATTAAATCTAGTATACTTAGACTTATATACTATAGTATTTCATTATATTTCATATAGTTATACTTATATACTATAGTATTTCATTAAATCTAGTATACTTAGACTTATATACTAGTATTTCATTATATTTCATATAGTTCCACTTATGTAGTATAATATTTCATTTTGTTTCATATAGTTACACTTATGTACTATAGTATTTTATTAAATCTAGTATACTTAGACTTATATACTATAGTATTTCATTAAGTCTAGTATAGTTACTCTTATATACTATAGTATTTCATTAAGTCTAGTATACTTAAACTTATATACTATAGTATTTCATTATATTTCATATAGTTACACTTATATACTATAGTATTTCATTATATTTCATATAGTTACACTTATAAAATACTATAGTACATAAGTGTAACTATATGAAATATAATGAAATACTATAGTATATAAGTCAAAGTATACTAGACTTAATGAAATACTATTGTACATAAGTATAACTATATGAAATTTAATGAAATACTATAGTATATAAGTGTAACTATATGAAATATAATGAAATACTATAGTATATAAGTCTAAGTATACTAGATTTAATGAAATATTATAGTACATAAATTGAACTATATGAAATATAATAAAATACTATAGTATATAAGTCTAAGTATACTAGATTTAATGAAATACTATAGTACATAAGTGTAACTATATGAAATATAATGAAATACTATAGTATATAAGTGTAACTATACTAGACTTAATGAAATACTATAGTACATAAGTGTAACTATATGAAATATAATGAAATACTATAATATATAATGTAACTATATGAAATATAATAAAATACTATAGTATATACTATATTCTATAAAGTTTTTATTCTCGGGTTCGGGTCAAATCGGGTTCGGGTCGATCGTGTTGGTAAAATTTTCGGGTCGGGCGGATTCGGATTGACCCGGCGGGTCGAACATGTCATTTTCTTATGATTATTATTATGATTTTTAACTTTAATAAAATAATTATAATAATATAATTAATATTATATTATTATTTAATAAAGTATATTAAAATATTTAATATAACTGAAATAAAATATATAAACTAAAGGGGATCCGCGAGCTCGCGATCGAATTTGCGTTCGGGTCAAGTCGGGTTCGGATCCTTCTTGACCCAGTGACGTTCGGGTCCTTTCGGGTTGGGTCGGTTTTTGACAGGTCTATGTACGTACTCGTATTAAAATTTTATACAAAATTATAGTTTAAAAAATGAAAAAAATACCAAAAATATTCACTACAATGCGCTATATATCGGGCACCAAATTGTAAAAAAATGGGTAGAAAGACTTCGTTTTTTGGGCTTTTGGAGGGGCAAACGATGTCCGTTTTGGACGTATTTTTTATGTACGGACTCGTATTGAAATTCTCTACATGATTATGGGGAGAAAAAAAATTTGCAAATTTTTTTTTGGGTGCGCGTAGCTTAGGCGCATGGGTAAATGCACTTTTTTTTTTCGTGCGCCTAAGCTACGCGCACGGATTTGTCACAGGCATTTTCAAAAATGTGTGTTTTACCCCTGTGCGCGTAGCTTAGGCGCACGAAACTGTGCACCTAAGCTACGCGCGCGATTTCGCGTCCATTTAGACGCAAAACCGCTTACATATAGCCTTTTCGTATTTTTATGAAGAAAAATTATTTCATTCTTTATTCTTTATTCTTTATTTTCCCCTTCTTCTCCATCTTTCTCATCCTTTCTCAAAGCTGAAACTCTTTCATCTTCTTTATTTCATCTTCATCAGTTTTCATCCTTCATCTTTATTGTTCTTCTTCCATTGAAGCCGAGGCCGACGAGGTCGTACTAGTGATGGGAGCGGCGGACGGGGGCGCGGAGCGGACGATCTCGACGAGGAAGTTGGTGACGGCAACGACGCCGCGCAGAGGGACATGATTGACGGCAGCGAACGCTCTTGGAACATGATTGTTGGCTTCTCAGAAACAGGGGATATTCGACCATAGACAACCCAAGGTAAGTGGAAACCCCCTTCATATCTGTGTCTGAAGAATTGGGTAAGCAGAGGAAGAGAAAAATTAACATTTGATCATAAATTAGTGCTCTGTTTTCTTTTGTTTTTTTTACTTCATTTATTTGGTCTACCTAACTGCACCTTCTTAAACCCACCCAATTGCTTTTAACTTGTATGTTTCTGATGGTTATGAAATTGGTGCCCTATAATTCTTCAAATTTAGGTCAAATTGAAACTCCAACCTTTTTTGAGTCTCATCTCCATCTGGGTATGTCTGTTTATTTAGCATGCATAATTAGGTTGGATTGCTATGTTAGTGTGTGCGTGTGTTGAATTGTCATATTTCTTTCCCTTTGCTTTTATGTTCTTGGTTTACAAATTCTCACAGAAGTAGGGCTGATATTCGACCAGCCTATGCATCCAAGCAAGATGGCATCAATCTTGCAAGAATCAGTGGAGCACTTTTGCAGCCCTGCGTAGTAACAACTAATTCTTGTACATTTGGCCATTTTGTTTGTTCTGGGCAAATGCAATTGTGTATTGGGGATTTTGCTATCAATGTACACTCGGCTACTTGTAAAACTCTTGATTTTGATTTTGCTATCCCTTTATTTCTTATACATTACCAAATTAAAAGAAAAAAGAAAAAAGATGTGAGACTACTGGAGAGAGAGGGATCTAGAAGAATGAAAAAGTGAAGCTATAATTAATAAATAGATGAAAAGACTAAAACAGACATGAGTACTTTTTTGTTATTATATTAATTTAAAATAGAAAATGACACATGTATAACTTTTATTGACTAAAATTCTGTTTTAAGTGGTATAGTGTAGGATTTTGTCCTTACACTCAGTGCACATGTATCAGGATCCCAAATTATTAGTTCATTATTGGGTCTCTTCTGGAGCACCAATTTCTAATAATATGACTTTCTTATTTGTCATAATTGTATGACAATCACATGATTGTTTATAAATAATTTTTCTTATTGAATACCGAGGAACACAATTAGACCCTATATAACTTAATTCTTTTTACTTCATATAGAAGCCTCTATAATTGAAGGGAAATTCTTGTTGGTGTCCCTGAGTTTAGGGTTATTCCTGTTGGTGTCCCACGATTAAGTTTTTTCCTATTGGTACCCCTAAGGTTTTGGTTTGTTCGCTTTGTAACCGAAATTTTTCATATCCGTATCATTTCGGTTCAAATTGATCAAATAGAAGCTCATCACTATGTTTATTGACATCAACTTAGTAGGATTCGACTCTTAAAACACTCAAATCCATACTCGAACCATTCCGATTTGAATTCTTAAGGTCGAAACGGGTTGTTGCTTCGGAATTCAAATCGACATGGTTCGGACATGGATTTGAAGTCAAATCTTATTAATTTGAGGGCGAGGAACACAATGGTAGATTTGGATTTAATCAATTTGAACTAGAATGGTACAAACATGAAAAAGTTTGGTTACGAAACAAACAAACCCAAACCTTAGGGGCATCAACAGGAAAAAACTTAATCGTGGGACACCAACAGGAATAACCCTAAACACAGGGACACCAACAGGAATTTCCCTAATTTTAAAGGAGTACAACTAATGTGTTCTCTCTTTTACCTTTGGGACATTTTCTGTCCTTGAGGGACTTTAATTATGTATATATATGGATTGAATGTCTCATATAAATAAGAAGTGACATATCCAAAATCTTATGAGTAATAACTTTCACTACAGGTGAATACATTCTCATTAGCCTTATATGACAATATATATATCTTTAGATGATCACAATCTTATTGCTCTCATGACATTTTTATATGGATGACTATTTTCATGCTTTCCGATATTGAAACTACTAGTCTTAAAATCACCATTTTATTAAAAAAATCTAGCTTTCTCATATTATTTTTTTGCAACCTATGTAGTCATTATAAGATCAATATTCTATTATTATTATGTGAGGATCATCATCCTCACTCGACACTTCTAGAGTTATTGTAACAACAAAGAGTCTACACAAATGCTCATTAATGTACACCGTACACTATATCAAAGGTAATGGGGGTATATAAAAATCAAAATTACTTTGATAGGAAATATGAAACGGTATAGATAATAGTCAAACCTAGTAAATACACTAAATTATGATAAATCAACTAGCATTCTATCATGGTAATAAAACACAATATATAATTATAATCATCAACAAGAATATATAAAATTAGCAATTTTATGAATAAATGATTTTCTTATATATAGTGATACGTGGCTAACTCTTTCAACTAGTTTGATGCTCTTGGTCTCGTCTTGGAGGCAAGATTATGAATTCTATGATTGATTGGAACAAACACATAAACTCAAGAACTCACAAGAACTTTATTGAATGACGAACACAACTCAATTGTAGATTCAATAACCTAAAAGCAAGAACAATAATCCTTGTAGATGAGAAACACACAAGCACCTAACCAGATGTGTCTTCAAATTTGAATGCTAATGAAGAAAAGTACGCACAATAAGAAAGGCATGGGTTCTAACATAAAATCCCTAATGGCTAAAAATATAAAATTTTGTCATTAAAACAAACCTGAAAAAACTCAAAAAAGTACCGCCTATGCACGAGACGTCCATGTGCTAGCGCACGAAGGACAACTGAAAACCGAATGGGGTGCATGGACCGTGCGGTCTACTACACAAAGGACTTTTGGACTCTGCACGGGCTTGATCGGCTCATAGGGTTGTTGCACGAACCGTGCATTATGGCGCACGGTCTGTGTGATGGTCTATGCACTGCGCTTGGGTTCCATGTTGTTTGCAGAAGAGGGGGCACAATATGGTGCACCATTGTTGGAGTGCTTCGTCTTGCTCCGCTTCAAGCATGTAGTGTCGGCATTTGAGTGGGGGATTGTCGCTGACGACGCCGGACTTGAGTGAAGCAAATGAGTTGCTCATAGGTTCCATTGGGGGCCATCTTGTAGGAATTCGAATCATCCCTCATTTGGTGTCATCATTCTCCCACACTTGGCTTCGAATCGTTCTCAGATTCGACATTTGGCTGGATTGTGGGGTGGGGTGGGGGGCGTAAGGGACTGAATAGAGTGACGAATCGGATGTGCACTAGTGGGATCGACCTCTTGAATCTCTATCTTTTCCTCAAGTTGATCTTGCAAGGCTTGGACATGTAACAAGTGAGAATGAGCTAAATGAAGAAGTGTTACCTTTGAATCACCATGGCAGAATGAGTAGGAATTGTGGAACCCATCATGAATGACATGCTTGTAATATTGTCATGGTCTTCCTAAGAGAAGATTGCAAGCATCCGTTGGAACCATGTCACAAATAACCTCGTCCTTGTAGTTGCCCATAGAAAACGCAGCCTTGGCTTGTAGGGAGATAAGATTGCCCCCGACGCTATTTTATAGCTAATGAATATTGTAGGGATGAGGGTGGGCCTCAAGCTTTAAACCCAGTTGGTTGACCACCTTTTGATAAATGAAATTACAGCAACTCCCTCCATCAATAGTGGCCGAGAATTTGACATCTTGGATTGTGCAAAGGGTATGGAAGACAACCTTTTTTTGAGTCGGTTTGAGAGGATCTTGAAGTGGTAGACAAGGACATGTTAGCAATGTCATTGTTGGTCTCACAAATAAGAAGTGGTTGAGAGTCCAAGTCGAGATTATAGACATATGAGGTGGTCTCTTATTCATCCCCATATTCATAAACCCCATGTTGGTCCTTCAACACCTTCTTCTTGTTTGAGCAATCTCTCGAGTAATGCCCATGATATGCACACTTGCAGCAAGTGATGTCCCTACCGCGGTTTTCTCCTTGTGCGGCCGTTGGGGCACATTTAGGGGTTGTTAAGTTGCCCGATTCATCCTTTCCTGTTGGTTGCGGAGGGGAAGGATCGACAAAAAAGGGAACAAATGAAGAGTTAGAATTGTACCTTTTCTAAGTGGCATGGGCATTCTTCTGCTGAAGCTAGCTGTGAATGAACTCCACCTTGTGCACCATAGTGGGAACATCATTAGTGTCCTGGATCTCTAGGGCATCTCAGATGTCCAAATTGAGACCTCCAAAGAATGCAGCCTAAGGCCACCCGAGAAGGGATGATTAAAAGGCCACCAAGACGGCCTCTAATGGCGCCCATGAGTAGCTCATTCGCATCACTCAAGTAACTGCGTCGTCGCCAATGAGCCCCCACACAAGTATCGATGCGACTGGATCGAGATAGAACGACGCGTCAAGAAGATCAAGAAGGCGACAACCAGACTCATCCGACGCTTGGACGCCACCATAAACTATCCTCGGGAGCAACGGCTAGCCACCCCACTAGCCTAAGGAGATGCCACGGCCTTCTAGCAAGGGTGCATGGGCAATGCGCTCAAAGGCACGACCGTGCGATTTAATATCTACTGGTGCGCACTAAAGTTGTGAGCAACACACCGGCCGTGCACACAAACGCATGGTCGTGTGGTCAGACATGTTCCAAAACAACAACACTTCGAGAGTAGCGCACATGCCATGCATTTGAGTGCACGGCCGTGCGGTTTGTTATTTTCCGAAAATAGTATTCCAAGAATTATTTTTAATGAGATTTTAATATTAGCCTTTAGGGCTTTTATGTTAGAGCCCTAATACTATTTAAGTGGTTTTCTCCCTCATTAGCAGTCGGATTTGAAGACATGGAAGCCTTGGAACTGGTTTCAGGTTGTTCATATCCCAAACGCTATTGTTCTTGCTTTGGATTGTTGTTCTTGCTTTTGGACTACTAAATCATTGATTGATTTTTGAGTTGCATTCTTGTTCCTTCTTGATCTTTTGTGTTCGTTTCAATTAAGCAAAGGAATTCAAATCTTGTCTCCAAGACGGGACCAAACATCAATCGTGGCAAAGGGAGTTTGTCACGTATCACAGCCTGTAGTGCATCTGGGCCGTGATGAATGTTGGCCTAGAACATTAAGTCCTCAAGCTCATTGAAGTATGCAATGGGTGACATAAGAAGGGGTTTGGGAATGATTGGTTCGGTGGTATGAGTCGATTATGCGGACGACAGGGGTGGTATGGCACAACAACCTGGGTGATGGTGGGAGTGATGATGCATGTAGTGATGGTGTGGTACGGTGGTGATGGTAGTGGTGGGTCGGGTTGGAACGAAGAACAACTATACTATTGTGTAAGTGCTAAAAAGTACTGAATTAAAATTTACAAAACAAAAGAAATCTTGCCTCGAAACGATGGGAATCTTATACCACTTGATATGTGGCTAACTCCTTCAACCACGTTTCATGCTTTTGGTCTAGTCTTAGAGACAAGATCTGGATTCCTATGCTTGATTCTAACGAACACGGAAACTCAAGGACTCTCAAGAACTTAATTGAATGATGAACAAAACGCAATTGTAGATTTAATAACCTGAAAGCAAGACCAATAATCATTATGGATGAGAAACACACAAGAACCTAGCCAGATGCACGTGTCTTCAAATCTGAATGCTAATAAAGAAAAGAACGTACTAGGGTTCTATTCTAAAATCCTAAAAGGCTAAAAACGTGAATTATATCATAAAAACAAACACGAAAAAACTCGGAATATTACCGCCTATGCACGGGTCTTGCATGTACAAATGCACGGAGGAAAATGAAAATATAATTGGGTGCACAGGCCATACGGTCCACCATGCCGAAGTCTTATAGACTGTTCACATGCTTATGCGCGGGCTTGACCGGCTCTAGAGGTCGTTCATGGATCGTGCATTGTGGAGCACGGTCTGTGTGATGGTATGTTCATTGCGTTCACATTCCCAACTGTTTGTAGTCTTGGGTGCATGGTCTGGTGCACCTCCCTGCATCTTTGATGGGGCGCTTTGTCTTGCTCTACTTCGGTCCGGTTGTGTCGGCACTTGAGTTGGAGATTGTTGCCAACAACGTCGAGACTTGAGTGACGCGAATGAGTTGCTCATGAGACTTGGTGCCATCATGTAGAGAGAGGGGTTCAAGTGTTTATGACTCTTATGGTGTAAAACGAGGACAATTATGGGCTACTAGATCAAGGTAAAGGGAGGGCTAATATTTAAAGGGGTATAATTGGCACGGTGGCATTTTTCATAATTATCAATTTTTTTTGGGAGCCATTTCCCCCCTATGGAACACAATACGCTAATGTACCTAGGTTTATAAATTTTATACTATAGGTTCAGAAACTTTATACTAGAGGTTCACAAACTTTACACTACACTTTTACAAACTAACTTTATATACTAAGGTTCACAAACCTTATACTAGAGATTCAAAAACTTATACTTAGGTTCACAATGCGTTATCAAACAACAAGTTTACTCTTTTTATAAAATTTGAACCTTTATTATATTACATATAAACCTTTGGTGTATTACATATGAACCTTTAGTTTAATACATATGACCCGCTAGTGTACTAACTGTGAACCTCAAATATAGTTTATAGTTATTGACCATGGACGTTTCTAACATAGTTTATAGTTATTAATCATGCACCTTTTTTTACGTTTAGTATCCATGTTACCAAATCTTAACCTTTAGTATATTAAGTATGAACCGTTAGTGTACTAAATATGAACCTTGTTCTATGTAGATCATATATATATAACTTTGAGAACGTTCATGTTTGAAATTATTTTTCATTGGTCTATGTGATTCATATATTACATGTCAATGTTCATATATAGTCATCTAAGATTGATATATATTCTTCTAAAAACTACATCTTATTTTCCCTATTATGCACCATATAAATAACTAGAATTCAAATATTATCATTTTATGGTACGTATTTGATAGCATCAAGGTTTTTATTAAGAAATAATGATGTTTAAAAATCAATCCGTAATTATTTTGCACAAAAAAATAGAGAATAAATTAAATATAGTGAAAACTGTAATATTTTGGACAAAAATGTAAGAAAAAAAATATTTGCTTCAAATTGGAATTATTAAATTATTGTATGTGTTTAGGTAATTAAATGTCAAGTGAAACAAAAAAAGAAGAACCAGAGCGCTCCAAGAGAGTGTCGAACCCACGACCTCCCTGCTTTCTATACCATTAAGCGGTCAGCTGCGTTACTCGCTCTTGTAGACTTATTTGTGAAGCAAAATATATTAACTTTTTTCAAGCCCAAACGCGTGACGCGAGCCACACGATGGACATGGATCAACGGCCAAGTTTGTCCGCATTTTTCACCGAATAGCCTATCCGCATATGCCCCGACACCTACATATAGAATATAATATTTATCAATTTCAAATTTACAATATAAAAACTGGAATTATTTATATGAACACCCACTTAAATGATATAATATAATTCACAAAACTTACATATAAACCATTTTATAGATTTATATGTAACACCCTAGATTTGAGATTGGTTTACAAGGTTAAAGTGGACCCATGTCAGTTTGTAGGGTTAAAGTGAGAACAAAGGACTCTGAAGTTAGGCGTCCTTGGGCGGGAGTTGTACCAAGATGGGTGACCTCCTAAGAAGTCCACGCGTTGGCATAGGATGGTGCTTCTAGGCCTCGGGCATTACAAATGGTATCTGAGCCGACTCTAGGTTACGAGTGGACTTAGCCTGGATGGTGGTAACTCGATCTAGAGGGCGGTCTTTGGGTCTTGATGGGGACGTCGATCAAGAGTTTAAGTGGGGGATTTTGTAACACCCTAAACTTGAGATTGATTTATAAGGTTGAAGTTAAGCGTCTTTGGGCGGGAGTAGTGCCAGGATGGGTGACCTCCTAGAAAGTCCACACGTTGGCATTGGATGACGCTTTTATGGCATCGGACCATACAAATGGTATGTGAGCCGACTCTGGGTTACGAGTGGACTTAGCCTGGATGGTGGTAACTAGACCCAGAGGGCGGTCTTTGGGCCTTGATAGGGATGTCGACAAGAGCTCTTCCTTTTTTAGGGTTCAAGTGACGACAAAAAACTCTGAAGTTAAGTGTGCTTGGGCGAGAATAGAACCATGATGGGTGACATCTTTGGAAGTCCACATGTTGGCATGAGATGACGCTTCTAAGGCCTCGAGCCTTACATTATATTTGTCTCAATTTTGTATACATGTCTACTTCGGGAGATATGTTTATATTAATATCACTTTACTTTCTAATATATGATTTTTGTTTCTATTCGAAAATACAATTCTTATCTTTCATTTACTTCAAGGAATGACTTTTATTAGTACAAGACAATATTCATCAGTTATTCGAAAATAAAATTTATCTTTCATTTACTTATA
Organism: Rheum nobile; assembly: GCA_027886185.1. Classification (NCBI taxonomy): domain Eukaryota; kingdom Viridiplantae; phylum Streptophyta; class Magnoliopsida; order Caryophyllales; family Polygonaceae; genus Rheum; species Rheum nobile. The sequence continues at coordinate 3,538,972 of WOAB01000103.1, read as the reverse complement.
TGTACATCCTCTTCAGAGGAATTACACTCATCATTTCAAGAATAATATTCACCACTATCTGAACATCATTTAGATTAAGAGTATACCCTCTTTATAAAATAAACTTCATCTCTACCAAGAAGATATTTCATATAATATACACCTTCTTCGGGAGATGAATTTAATTTGCCTCTACAAGGACTAATATGGTTTACATACATCGTCCACTTTAAGCAATAAATTGCATAAACACTTGAATATATATATATATATATATATATATATAACAAAGTATAAAAATAAAAGTATGAATTCATAATTGCAAACAAAATATCAGTGATAGCAGTGTACAGAAACATTAAGTTAAATCAAGAAAACAATCAGTCCAGAAAACTATATTTCTTATAGATCAAGATTGCATATTACTTTAATTTATATGTAACAATTAGAGGCAATGGGAACCAAATAAGGAGGCATCGATGAATAACACATTTTTGAAAAAACTAAACATACCTCGAGCTAATTGTGCTGATAACATGTTATAATATTGATAAGATTTCAATCTTAAGAGACCAAAAGTATAAACTAATATGAAATAAGAGAGCTAGAGAAAAGAGATAAAGTATGAACAAAGTCTTGTATTTCTTCTTCTTGTTCTCTTTTTGTATCTTGATATGAACCTCTATTTATAGGCTAATGAAGATGCATTGTTACAAGAATGCTCTTCAAAAGAAGAATTAATATAAAGGCAACATATAGATATTTAATTGGTCAAATAGTAACCTAAAATCTTAAGTACTAGTAAACATCCAACATAAGAGTTTATGCAATTATGTTGAAGTTTGTTTATTGGTCACTGATGTAGCATTTAGGTGGTTAGTCGTCGTTGATACGGCACCCTTAGGAGTTAGGTTTTTTGTTATTATCTCTTGCAGTCGGTTTTGGCAACTGGTGGTAGGGGGTAGAGCTAGCTGAGCATATTTGAGCTTCTTGTTGTACCTTTTTTGTACTTTATAATTGTGTGGATACAATAACAGAGAGAGGAAATTTACCAAACTCAAATGTTGCTTTTTTAGTGTTCTAAGTTTGGCTATGATCTGCATGCATTCGTTCTTCCTTGGGCAGCCGAGATCAGCCTTTACTATTCCAAGCGATTTGTGGGTTTTGTGGCTTTTCCTCTATCGGCGTTGCCTCTCCTTCTGCAGATCTAGCTCTCCTCCGCCGACGCTGCTCCATCGTGGCTTTCCTCCGGTCGGCGCTGCTACGTCGACATCGCCTATCCTCTGCATGTTCCAGATCCGGTCGCCGACCTTCTTCTTGCTGGAGTTGCTGCTGGGTGTGTGCTTTGGGGAATTTTCCTTTTCTTTGTGGTTTAGTTGTTTAGTTGTTTGTTTAGAAGCTATGTTTAGTTGTTTGTTTTGTTTGGTGCTTGCTCCTTTCTTGTTTGTTAGGCTGGGTTTGTTCTCTTCTTCTTCGTTTAATGGTTCAATGGTTGTGATAGTGAGTAAGTCTGTAAAAGCTATCACAATCATTGGTCTATTAGCTTTAAGGAGTGTTTCCCAGATCCTTCCTTTTCTAGCACCTTCTTCTACCTTGTTCTTCTCTTGGTCCTGGTTTAGTTTCCGGTTTTCCCTTGTTTTTTGTTTGCTTTGCTTTTCCTTGACGCTTGGGTCAATGGTTGTACTGTCTGATATTCCTCTACTGCCTTTTGGCAACATCTAATGCAAGTTTAGTTTTTATCTCAAAAAAAAAAGTTTGGCTATGATCTTAATTCATTCGATTCGTTGTTGTCTAAAATTTTCAACTCTCTTATTATTTCAATCACTTAGTATAAAATGACAAGTTTACTGCGGTTCCAAATGCATATATTACTACGGTTCACAACCGTAGTAAAAGTGGTCATTATAAAATTGTTTACTACGGTTACATATTTACTACGGCTATATGTTTACTACGGTTGCCGAACCGTAGTAAATATACTACAGTCATTTAACCACAGTCGTTGTTTTACTACGATTGTATATATACTATGGTTACATATTTACTATTGTTCTCGAACCGTAGTAAATATGTAACTTTAGTAAAAAAACACATTTTCTATTCCCATTAAGACCCGTAGTAATAGTGACAACCGTGGTAATTGGACAAGTCGTAAAGTTGTTTCAACCAAAGCAACCTTGGTAATTTTACTTGTAGTTAAATTGTTTCAATCATAGTAAAAGGAAATAAACTGTATTAACGGTGCATGTAGTAAATTTGTTTAAACCGTAGTAAAAAGGAATGATTCACCCGTAGTAAAAATTTTACAACCGTAGTAAAATGTCATCTCCGTTTATTTGTTATAACTATAGTTATATTGTATGTCCCATTTATTGGGTCACTGTTATAAATAATATGATGGATAAAGCTGGTCGAATTTTATATCATTTACCTACGACAAACAATTTCAATGAACACCCGACAACCATCCAAATATAATCAAACATCGTTTACAATATCAATCATGTAACAACGTACCTAGCTTGGTCATCAATTCAAAGTTGGTAATGAACAAATCACTAATATCATGTAAAGTAATTAATATTTCCTAATAATAACATTTGCACAATTTGACCAATTAAAAGATGAAACTTTGTACAAAAGTAATCCATTGATCTCGAACCTCATCAATCTTGCCCTTTGACAGTGGTTTCGACCCAAGCGATTTTGGGTAGCACTGCATGTCAAAACTTAAATTCAAAAGTAAACAAGAGCTTGTCAGATCAAAATATTCTTCAGTCTCAATCAAAGAACAAAACTTATAGAAGAATTCAAATTAATTTACGCATGTATGAGTAACTTGCAAGCAACAATACTTATGGAAGATTGATCTACATCCAGTTAATGATGAGGTTGAATGGTCAAATAGGTAAAAGAGATTTTTCAGACAACAAGTTTCCAGAGATGAAATAGGAGGATATGCAAGTACGAAGGGAATAGATACATAATTCTTGCCTTTTACAGTTACACCTACGTTCTAATCAACTATTGGAGCTCTATGAGATATTGCACCTTGTGTACAAATCAATCTTCTTCAACATGGCATCAAGAAGAGAAGTAGAAAAGATATGTTTAGCTTTGAACATGCTATGCTAACCAATAGAGGGATAAAGCAGAAATAAAGTTCCATTTCAGTGAGCTGGAAACCATACACCACTATAGGTGTTATGAGATCAGTAATTGATCAACTGAATCATTGTTTATTATCATTAATAAGAAGAATATATATAGTACAAGGTTAGGATCGGAATAGGAGATCCTCAGAATAATAGAAGGATAACAATCATATCTACAGAATAATATATATCAACAATTTAGGTAACAATATATTATAATACCCCTCGGCAAGCTCAAGAGAGGGTCCGAACTTGAAGCTTGGACCGTAAGAAGCAGAAACGATTGGAGCTGAGTGGTTTAGTGAACACATCAGCAAATTGATCCCAGAAGAGACATGGCGAACATGAAGAAGACCAGCATCAACGCGTTCTCGAACAAAATAATAGTCAAGATGAATATGCTTGGAGCGAGAACTGATAATCGGGTTCGCAGTCATGAATGTAGCACCAATATTGTCACAAAGGAGAACTGGCGGATGCGGAAGCTGAACACACAACTCGTGAAGAAGTTGTTGAACCCACGTGATCTCAGTAGTGGTATATGCCAGAGCTCGAAATTCTGCTTCGGTGCTGGAGCGAGCAACAACACGCTACTTTCGGGATGTCCAACTGATCAGATTTGGACCCAGGTAAATAGCAAACTCGTATTGGGAGCGACAGTCATCAGCATCAGACAACCAGCCAGCATCAGAGTAAGCAAGAAGTGTAGGATTGTCAGTGCGTTGGAGATACAAGCCATGATCAAGGGTGCCTTTCAGATATCGAAGAATGCGTTTGGCGGCCTGCCAATGGGTTGTTTTGGGAGCATGCATAAACTGGCACACCCTATTGACGACATAGGCAATATCCGGTCTCGTGATGGTAGCATACTGAAGAGCCCCAACAACTTGACGGTAAAGGTGAACATCAGCGACAGACTCCCCTTCTCGGCACAAGCGAACACTCGGATCTGCAGGAGAGTGGAGTGGCTTGGCATCAGCCATTTTGCAGCGCTGGAGGAGGTCTCTGATGTACTTGGACTGTGACAAGAGAAGAGTTGATCCTTTATGCACAACCTCAATTCCCAAAAAATAATTCAGAGAACCCAAATCCTTGAGTGAAAATGCCTGATTAAGCAGCTGAATGAACTGAGCAATATAAACCTGATCACTGCCTGTAAGAATGAGATCATCAACATATACAAGCAAGTAAATGGTAGTAGTAGCAGTGTGATGAACAAACAAGGAGGTATCTGAGTAACATGCCCGAAAACCATTGAGTAGCAGAAAAGTTTTGAGCTTAGTAAACCAAGTGCGAGGAGCCTGCTTGAGGCCATATAGAGCCTTATTCAACTTGCACACATGAAGAGGATGTGCAGAATCAATGAATCCCTTAGGTTGCTCCATATACACAGTTTCAGCAAGGTCTCCATTGAGAAAGGCATTATTGATATCCAATTGTCTGATAGACCAACCACGAGAGAGTGCCAACGTAAGGACAATACGAATGGTTGTGGGCTTGACCACAGTGCTAAAAGTATCAAAGTAATCAACTCCTTCCTCTTGATGAAATCCCTTAGCCACAAGACGAGCTTTGTAACGCTCAACTGAGCCATCAACTTTCCGCTTGATCCTGAAAACCCACTTACAACCAACCAAATTAGTATCACAAGGACGTGGAACAAGTGACCAAGTGTTATTACGTATTAAAGCCATATATTCAGCCTGCATAGCCTTTTTCCAACAAGAATGTTTACTAGCTTGCAGATAAGATGTGGGTTCTTTTTCAGGAAGAGGCAAGGGATCGTCGGGAAGAGGGTGATGCGTGGAGAGAAAGGTCTTGGGTTTAGGGGATTGGGTGTGAGCACGAGTGGTCATGGTATGGGTAGTAGTATCTGATGGCCGATAGTATGATGGGGTCGTGGGATAAGGAAGGGGCAATGGTGGAGAGTCATTTGAGGAGGATGGGGCCGAGTTTGTAGGACCCGGGGAAAGGGTTGGTGTTGTAAAGAGCGGATTGGGAGATGAGGTCGCGGTAGGAGGCGATGATGGGATTGGAGGAGTGGCTGCAGGCAGCGTAGATGGTCGGTGAGTGACGGCAACAGCCTGCTCGAGTAGAGAGACAGGGGCTGTTGGCGGTGTCTGTATAGAGGAGGAAGCCGATGTAGAAGCTGCTGCAATGGAAGCATACGGGAACATATCTTCATTGAACACAACATGCCGGGCAACATAGAGACGAGAATTGGGAACATGTAAACATAAATAACCTTTGTGTTTAGAACTAAACCCAAGAAAGACACAAGGAATAGACCGAAAATCCAGCTTATGAGTATTATAAGGACGAATGAATGGATAACAGAGACAACCAAAGGTTTTTATAAAGTCATAATCTGGGATTTTGGAGTATAATTTTTTATAAGGAGAAATATAGTGTAGGATAGGAGTAATAGTTCTATTGTTAAGATAGGTAGTAGTATGAAAAGCATGTTCCCAAAAATTGAAAGGTAGGGAGGATTGAGCTAAGAGAGTTAAACCTTTCTCAACAATGATTCGATTCCGACGTTCAACAGCCCCGTTTTGTTCTTGAGTGTGAGGGCACGAGACCCGATGTTGAATACCCTGTGAGGTTAGGAAAGTAGAGACATTGCGAAACTCCCCACCCCAATCGGTTTGAAGGCTTTTGATGTGGGATTCAAATTGTGTATGTACCATAGCACAAAACGTCTTAAAGGCATAAAAAACTTGTGACTTGTGAGTAAGAAAATATATCCATATGAACTTGGTTGCATCATCAATAAAGAACACAAAGTATCGATTGCCATTAAATGAGACCACAGGGGCGGGGCCCCAAACATCTGAATACATAAGATCAAAACGTTTAGAACTGCTAACATGACTCGTAGGAAGATGAAAACGACGACTTTTACCCAATTGACAAGGTTCACAAACATTGGGAAATTTATTAGAACTAACTGGAAGATTGAAAGTAGACACAAGACGACGCAATATGTGTTCATGAGGATGTGCTAGCCGACAGTGCCAACCATGCAGCGAGGTATGAGCACTGATCATAACTGTGGGAGGAGGGGATGTGGACGGCAAGTGGAGACGATAGAGGCCATTATCAACGGTTCCGTGAAGGATTGGTTTGCCCTGCAGAGTCTTAACAACACAATGATTAGGGTGAAATTCCATGAAAGTGTTGTTATCGCGGTTTAGTTTGGAGACACTCAATAATTTTTTAGTAAGAGCAGGAACAACTAGGATATCATTCAAGTGAACATCAAGTTTTGCAGGCAGAATAGTAGAGCCAACATGTGAAATAGACAATTGATTACCGTTACCAACGGATAGTTTGTCGTCCCTGCGATACTCATCGGAGATGGTTAGTCTCTGAAGATCAGGGGAGACATGATCAGTGGCTCCGGTGTCAAAGTACCAAGTCGGATCAACAATGGATGACGGCGAAGCATAATTAGCCGATCTGTCAGCTAAACGATTGGGCGGAGTACGGCCAGGAAACTCCGTGTGGTTGTTACGGTTGTAGCAATCAATGGCCGGGTGGCCCATTTTTCCGCAGATCTGACATTGAATCCGGCGACGGGGGTTTCCGCTGGTGAAGTCGGATTGGCGATTCCCCTGAGAAGCAGGAGATTGCGAGGAAGACGGTGCAACAGATCGTCGGTGATTGTTGGAGCGGCCAAAGTTGTTGTAGGCCACATTAGCAGATGGTGTCGGCGCCGTAGAAGCAGACGGTGGTAGAGGTAGGAGAGGTGAAGATTGCTGACGATTACCATGTTCAAGTCTCTCCTCTTCCTGAAGTAGAAGACCAACTAAGTCTTCAACAATGACCTCCTCGGACTTCATCATGAAAGCAGTGACAAATGGCCCGTAAGAATTATCGAGCCCATTTAAGATGCAACCAATGAGATCTTCACTAGGGACAACATGAAGACTTTCAGCAAGCGAGTCATCAATGTTGCGTTTCTGTTCGACATATTCTTGAATGGACATTGAACCCTTGGTAAGAGTTTGAAGCTGATGTTTAAGGGCCATTCGACGAGCCCAAGTTTGAGCCTGATAGGAGCGCTCAATAGCAAGCCAAGTCTCACGAGCAGTGTTGGCACGAGAAACCAAAGCCAGTGCACGCTCGGTCAAGGTGGAGTGCAGCCAGATGAGGACGAACCGGTCACCACGATGCCAAGTAGCATAGTCGGGATTAGGTTCATGAGGAGTAGTGACATCAGCGGCCTGCGGTTTAAAAGTGGCCGGGGCATTCGAGGTCAGGACATAGGAGTCCAACCCAAAAGCTTCAAGGGAAGCCAAGACAGTCTTGCACCAGAGATAGAAATTAGTACGGTCCAACTTGACAGAAACATTGGGGATTTGAAAGTTGAGAGGAGAAGTGGAGGTAGCAGCCAAGAGCAACTGACTAGAGGAGTTGCCGGTGGAAGAGGGTGGGTTGGTCATGACGGTGTCGGTAGGTGAAAAAGCCGAGCACGAAGGTTGAGAAAGAGAAAGTGTGGATCACACCAGGCTAAGCTCTGATACCATATGAGATCAGTAATTGATCAACTGAATCATTGTTTATTATCATTAATAAGAAGAATATATATAGTACAAGGTTAGGATCGGAATAGGAGATCCTCAGAATAATAGAAGGATAACAATCATATCTACAGAATAATATATATCAACAATTTAGGTAACAATATATTCTAATAGTGTGGATAGGGTTGGGCAATTCATCAAAGATTCAAAGGATATAATCATACATCATACTGTATATATGTAAGGTCATGACAATAGGATCACATGCTTTCATTCCCCTAGTACATTCCACCATTATTGTTTCCCTGAGCACTTTCACTTCTATAGCTAGCTTACATGAATGTACTTGTATAGTAAATACAAGAACAAACGGAGTTATGAACGCTTACAACATCAAGTTTCCTACTTCTACAAGCATTTTATCAAGTTCTCAAGTACTTACACTATATAGAGTACTACTATGTTCTCGTTTACTTACTTGCAGAGATTAAGATGATCCACAAATTCAATAATGCCGTTGTTATACTCTTTTGACAATCGATTTTCAAGCATCCATTTTTTATCCAAGACAAAAAGAAACTTCCTATATATAACACATAAACCCATTACAATAAAATGCTAAACACTTGTTATGTTTAATTTGTAACATACACAATAGACAAATTTTTTTAGGCATAATATGATAACATGAATATAGCGTAAAAAAGGAATCCATATCTACTTAAAAGTTGGCTTTCTTGCCATTCAATGCTAGCTTTTAAATAGATAAGTAGGACAAAATAATAGCAAAAGTCACATTTGCTTAGCAAAGTTTTTTTTGTAAGGATTTTCAAAATACTTATCAGATTAAAAACAAAATTTTAAATTTCTTTATCATAAAACATGCCCTCACTCTATAAAATGTTTTAAACTAAGCAATGAGTGCCCTATAGAAAAATATGAAAAATGTCCATAAAATTTTAAATGATCGATTGAATCCTCAATGTTATATTGATGTAAAAATTCAACTATGAAGTTTAAACATTATTGGTCATATTATGGTATTTTTTAAGGAGACTCTTCGATAGAATTCAAAAACTATATAGCAAAAAAGTTATATGTCGATAAAAGTTAAAGTTATAAAATATAAATAGATATATAAAAAATAGATAATCATGATTAAAAAAATCTTATTTAACAATGAAGAATTCAAGATTTATTCAACTCTACCTCTCTTATTTTTTTTCAATTCTATTCAAACTGAACCCTTTAACGACAAATCAACAAATATTATCAAGTTCTCTACATCGTGATAATGACAATCTAATAGGTTAGATTAGAAGGATTTGTTTGATGTGACTATTTATAAAGACTTTTATAGAAATATGTATTTTCTTATTAAAAGTTGCTTGGATAAAATGTATTTATCAATAGAAAAATATATGTAGTACAATTAAGAGAAATGCGTAGAAAATTTTACGTTTACACAACTTTTAAAATGCTAAAAATATTTTTTTCTTAAGAAATACCTTTGTGAACTCTTAAAATTTTCAAAATAAAAAGCAACAAAATTTTGAATTCCTTACTTTCTCAAAACAAAGAACAAAAAACTAGAACACAATTTAGATAATGTTATTATTTTTAATTTCATTTAAAAAATAATCCGATATAGATTTTTTCTTCTTTTTAGAGTTCTTCTTTGATATCTATATCCTCTGTCTTTTCCGTCAACTGTTACCTTTTTAGGGTTCGAATCATTTTCTCCGTAGATTTTTTGTTCAATAGATCGTAGAAGATCAAAAAGCTCTATGGGGAAACATTCATGGTTGCTCCACCCGCTAGAGCCAGAGCCGATTTAATACTTTCAAAATTGTATGGTATTGAATGAACACACTTAATGCACAAAAATGCAAACTTTATATTAGATATAGAAGATTTCTAAAATATTCACAAAAACTTTCATCAAAATATAAACACATCCCTACAAAAACAAACTTTAACTTTAATTCAAAATTAAAATTAAAATTATACTTCTAACCAAAATTATAAAAAATAAAATAACCCGCTTCTTATGTACAATCATAATATTTTATACCTAGCATACTTACATTTTAAATAAATATCAAATAATATATGTCTAACATAAAAAAAAACAGAACAACGATCCATGTATTATAAATTTATTTCGGAATTTTTGCCCGGTACTAGACCTGTCAAAAACCGACCCAACCCGCTGGGTTGACCCGACCCGACCCGAAAGGACCCGAACCCAACCCGAACGTCACTGGGTCAAGAAGGACCCGAACCCGACTCGACCCGAACGCAAATTCGAGCTCGCGAGTCTCCTTTATTTTGTATATTTTATTTCATTTATATTAATTTTTTTAATATACTTTATTAAATAATAATAAAATATTAATTATATTATTATAATTATTTTATTAAAGTTAAAAATCATAATAATAATCATAAAAAAAGGACATGTTCGACCCGCTGGGTCAACCCGAACCCGAACCCGACCAACCCGACCCAGTTGACAGGTCTACCCGATACCCTCGAGGTTATGCATAATTCGCGAAATACCCAGAGGTTTGATCATTTTCGCATGGTACCCCTGAACTATTGTCAAAATTTTGCCAAATACCCTTTCCTCTTATAATCGTTACTAAAACGTTAAATCAATTAAAAAAATAAAAATTAAATCCTCTCTGGTATTATAGCTCTTGCCAAGACTTAGAAATGACCTCTCAACCCCGTTTGCTCTAGTGTACCGATCATTGTAGTCGTCTTTGTTACTACCTCGCCGAACAATTAAGCCCGAAATGTTTCAAGATCTCCAGCTCTTGGACTTCTTTGATCCCTTCCTATCACCACCACCACCAATCACAGAAGAGTCCCTAAAGCCAAAGTCGAAACTCTCCGAGCAATCGTCTCAATTTTCTGGTATTATAAGAAACAACGAAAATGGCTCAGAGAACTGCTGGGATACTTGATTTATCCCCAATTTCAAACTTAACCCTAATTTTATCCCCAATTTCAAACTTAAACCATAATTTCATCCCCAATTTCAAACTTAAACCCTAATTTCGTAGGATCTTATCTGAAGCTTTGTCGTCCACCTCCTACGTCGTCCGACATGTCGCCACCATCGTCCACAACCGTCGATGTCGCCTCCATTGTCCACCGCTTTCGTTGCTTCACACAATACGCAGCCACCCACCACCGTGCTCGAATGCCCAGCCAACGAGACAACCGGCCACCGTTAAGACGAGGAGAAGGTTGTGTGCTCGAATGACCTAGCCACGTCGGGGTTGAGCTCCTCTCCAGTGGCTTTTCTTGCGCTCGAATGACCCACCCACCGCGCGCTCGAATGCCCAGCCAACGCGACAATCGGCCACCGCCAAGATGACCCAGCCCTCGCTCAAGGAGAAGGTTGCACGCTCGAAGGTTGCGAGCTCCTCTCCAATGGCTTTTCTGAGGGATAACTTTTCTCCGGCCTTCAAAAATATCGGGGGAGAGGGGTAAGTCAGAGAGGGTTTAATTTTTTTATTTGATTTAACGTTTTGGTAACGCTTATAAGACGGAAGGGTATTTGGAAATTTTTTTACAATAGTTTAGGGATACCACGCGAAAATGATAAAACATCTGGGTATTTCGCGAATTATGCATAACCTCGAGGGTACCATACAAAAATTCTGAATTTATTTTGTATATCGTGACACTATATATACACAAATGACCCGTGCGAAGCACGGGCTTTGATTTCTAGTATGGTGAATAGTTGGATTACATACCTTATTTATGGCCACAAAATTAGTTGGAGTGATGTGCAAACAAGCAACTAGCAAATAGAAACCAACAACTAACAACAACATGTACGATGAAGAGACGATACCAAAAAATGGGTGTCACGAGAATGGATGGTTACTTATATAGTTATATATGTAGTATAGCTTGTTGGAAGCAAACAAAAAAACCCTGATGTTATATTGTATAATACATATTTATGACATAGGTAGTTTACATGCATTTTAGTTTACTATATACATATATATATATTTAGATTTGCAAGCATAGAGAGTAATTAAAGGAAGCCAAGAAAACATGATGTGGCTTTAATTTTTGATCTAAAATAGGATATGGCTTTAATTTATGATCAAACTTCTAATATGAAATAGAGCTACGTTATATTGTCTAATCTAGGATGTGGCTTTAATTTCTAATCTAAAACAAGAAAACAGTATGACTTAACAACTATGATCGATGATCTGTCACAGTGGAAAAAAGAAGTTCACAATATTTTGATCTAAAACAAAAAAAAAATAGTATGACTTAATTTCTGATCAAAATTCAGTGCATGATCTGCGGATGAGCTTGAAGAACTCACTAGAGGGGGGGGGGGGGGGGGGGGGGGGAGAGCTAGTCTTAGGTGAAATGACAGTTCAAACAATATAGAAAGAGTTTTTACAAATGAATAAAATTCATCCTCTTATCATGGTCAAATTTATGGAGGAATCTTGTGTTCTTGACAACAAACAGACAAGACTGCACACCTTAAGAGTCATGTAGTCACTGTTAGGATTCGAACGCGGTAACGAATAAAAAACAAAGCAAAGAACACAAAAATTGTTAATCCAGTTCGTCAAGAATTGACTACGTCTGGGGGCACTACCAAGCCAGGGTATTTCTCTCTCAATATTGTGATAATAATGACGACGACAACTTCAACGACTTAAAGATTACAATTGATCAACTAGGATTATATAACAAACACGGATTAAACCTAATGGGCCCAAAAACTCAACACGCGAGAAACGGCCCAGCGCCCACCGCGGGGCGGCGGTTCCCACCGCGGGCGGCGACTTCCACCGCGGGGCGTCAGTCCCACCGCGACCCGGCGGCTCCTCCCAGTTGCCTTCTCTGCCTTTACGCGTACTTCCTTTACGCTTCAGGCTCCATAACCCAACAATCACGGCTAAGAAAATATCTTCCCTCCCTTGCAACTTTATTATCTGAAAAAGTGGCAATGATCTCGGTAAAAGCTACAACAAGAGCAAGATGACACTAGTACTTCATGACATAAATAGATTCTTAAGGGTATCTAATTTATATACAAGAAAAGAGATAAGTAGAATCTATTATATTCATAATCATACCAGTCGTGGTACACTTTTGCAGAAGCACATCACAAAAATTGATGCAAAATTAATCTCAAACCAGATAAAAATCAAACTGAAGCAAGATTAAACTCACATAAGCACATCAGTTAGGGGATTTTTGTACGTGTTTAAACTCAAACAAAAATTAAACCACTCACAGAAATTCATGCAAGATTAAACCCAAACAAAATAAGACTCAAACTGAAGCAAGATTAAACTCATAGAAACACATCACAAAAATTAGTGTACATTTTGTTTGGTCATAGAAAACACACTGACAAGCACATGTAGCATGTTGCTCAATAGACCCACATATGTTAAAAGATTTATCGATAAGGTGGTTCTAAAACCTTGTCAAATTCATCTTTTTTTCCAGGAATAGGTCCAACCATTATATGCCCTAAGTGTTTTTAGACTTTGCTCATTCAAAATTTAAGTCAATAAACAATACATGATTAAACTCAAGCATGATTAAACCAGTTGTGTCTTCCATTATCATGTTTGGTTCATGATTCTAAGAGCTACTGAGATTAGGGCTTCTACGATTTGTTTAAAATCAAGCATGATTAAACTCACGTCTGCAGGAACCAAAATCGAGCCCTGTAGGAACCAAAATTGAGTGCTGGAATGAGAATTACCAATCTAGGCTGCACGAACTTGATCGACAACAATCCACACGGTTGCTTGGAACGAGAAGCAAATCGCTGATGCTGCACGAACTGGATCGAACTGATGTAGGAACCAAATCGCTGACCACGACCACATGGAACGAGAAGCTCACGTGAGCTCCGGTGAACGATGGAGATGATCTAGGGCTTGAATTGATATGTTCTTAATTTTGGAAGCAAAAATCGTACTGATAGTATAAACAAAATCTAGGGGACCGGCGGTTGCGAGATATAGGTTGCTTTTAATTTTTTGAAGTGTTTATGCGTCTTTTTTTACCACAGTTGGTGACAACCGTGGTATTTTAGCGGCTTTTTCACTACGGTTGTATGACACCCGTGGTAAAAAACAAGGAACCGTGGTAGTTTAGTAGTTTATTTACCATGATTCTCCCACAACCATAGTAAAAAAGTTGCATAAACACCACGATTGTTCGCAAAACCGTAGTAATTTAAACATGACAACAAAATTACCACGAAAAATACAAACCGTGGTATTTTAACAGTTTATATACCACGGCTTTCCTAGAATCGTAGTAAAAAAGATGCATAAACGCCACGGTTGTTCACACAACCGTAGTAATATAACCAAAACAACAAAATTACTACGAAAAACACAAACCGTGGTATTTTAGCAGTTTATGTACCACGGTTCTCCCAGAACCGTAGTAAAAAAATGCATAAAAACTACGGTTGTTCACAAAACTGTAGTAATTTAACCATGAAAACAAAATAACTACAAAAAAACATGCAACCGTGGTATTTTAGCAGTTTATTTACTACGGTTCTCCCATAATCGTAATTAAAATGACCGAAAAAACCACAATTGTTCACAAAACCGTAGTAATTTAACCATGACAACAAAATTACTACGAAAAAACACGGGGTAAGTGTGTCCGTAGGGGAAGCTCCGTTTTGTACTAGTGCTTTAACAAAAAAATACGTTTTTACCTACAATTAGAATTGTTAAACCGTTTTAAATAGGATCATTAGAATCGTGAAATTGAATCAGAAACAAAAATGTTTAAGACTATAGATGTCATTAATTACTTACACACCGGTTAAAATAGGAAATTTTGAAACATTAATTGAACATGCTAGCATTTTATACTCTTAAGATAATTAATATTGGTAACACTTAACACCATAACATATATTAATATTCGCAACATTAATACATGAAAATGATTGATGTAGGGTTCCTTTAGGGTACATACGAACAATCTAATGCTGATAAGAGAAAATTGTATCACAAACATAATTATTCTCGTACTGAACTAGTAATTAATCATAATGCATAGTTCAACTTTAAGTTACATTAACAAACGTAGTCGAAAAGAGTATGCTCTCTTTTTTATAAAGGCTTCACTTCTTGTAAGAAGAAGACTTGTAGTAGGACAGTGGAGAATAGTATTGAGGTGGTGAGTAGTATTTAGGAGGTGAGTAGTATGAAGGTGGAGAATAGTATGATGGAGGTGAGTAGTATTTTGGAGGAGAGTAGTATGATGGTGGTGAGTAATATTTGGGAGGTGAGTAGTATGATGGAGGAGAGTAGTATTTTGGGGGTGAGTAGTATGATGGAGGTGAATAGTAGTTGGGCGGAGAGTAGTATTTCGGGGGCGAGTAGTATGAAGGTGGAGAGTAGTATTTCGGGGGTGAGTAATAGGAAGGTGGAGAGTAGTAGTTTGTAGGGGAGTAGTAATTCGGGGGAGAGTAATATTTTGGAGGCGAGTAGTATGAAGGTGGTGAATAATATGACAGAGGTGAATAGTAATTCGGTGGCAAGTAATACGAGTCATATTCGCCAGCTATAGCAAGGCCGACGAGGAAACTCAGAGCCACCACATATGTGATTAACTCTGAAAGCGCAACCATGGCGCTTATAGGCTAGACGTGGAAAGAGAACTCCGAGATGATATGCCAAATGCTTGTTGTCTAGTAGAAATGTAGTTTTTGGATATCCTTCATGGTAGTCGGGCAAACCGGCATGACAAACAATACAAAAACAAAAAATAAAAGAGGAACAAACAAATCAAAATGGAAAGCATATAAGATCCAGAGAAGGGGTGAGAAAGACACAAATGCGGGTGAGTAGAAACTAACGCAGTGTCGTGTAGCCGTGGAGCAGGCTAGCAGGAGGAATTCCTCTTGGGGAGGTGCGACAAAACTCCTAGGAAATGCCCCGTCTAGAAGGGCTAACATGTTGAAATGTGATGACGCTTCTATTGTCTCGGGTCTTACAAATGGCATCAGAGCCAACATTGAGTTATGAGTGTGCTTGTTTGGAAGACGGTCTTTGGTCCTTGACGTCCTCGTCAAGGGTTTAAGTGTGAGAGATTGTAACACCGCTCTAGGATGGATGACCTTCTAAGAAGTCATCGTGTTGGAATCGACACATGCTTCTAAGTTCTCAGGCCTTACAAATGGGTATCATAACCGACACTAGTTATAAGTGTGTTAGGTTGTAGGGCATTCACTTGACCTAGAGGGCGGTCTTTAGGTCTTGAAGAGGACACTAGGGGTTAGCGTGGGAGATTGTAACACCCCTGAGTCATGATTAATTTATAAGGATTAGAGTGTTACCAATGTTAACAATAGCTCACCTTTTTCAGGGTTTAAATAATGACAAAAAACTATGAGTTAAACGTATCAAACGAGAACAATATCAGAACGAGTGACCTCTTAAAAAATCATCGTAATAACATATAATTTTTTGCCTAATTCTTCTTCTGATGATCGATTTAACCTCCGATCAAAAAGATATACCTTGGTTCTATTTCATCTCTTCAACAAGTTTAGTAATGAGCATAATGGCCCTGTTGTTCTGATGGAGAGAAGAAACTATGATTAGCTTTTCGGGAAATTTCCAAACGAACAATTTCAACGAAATCTTTCAATTTCTTATTTTACTATGTTCAACTCTATGTATTCCTCTATCCATAAAGTACATTGAATGTACAAAAATGGCTATAACAGAGTTTCTGTTATTCGTATTAACAGCTACTCTAGGAGGAATGTTTTTATGCGGTGCTAACGATTTAATAACTATCTTTGTAGCTCCAAAATGCCCTTCTAAGGCGTCCGATCTTAGAAGAACATAACCAAATAACTAATTATATTGTTGTGCAATAATTTCATCCTAGCATGTATTTCAGATGAATTCATCCCTAATCATTTGAAATTATATTTGTTATTTGAATATGTCAAATTACAATCTGTTTGCAAAATTTTCATTTTCATAGGCATTTTATATTGGCGGAGTTACCATTGTACCAAACTAATAATAATGACTGAGTACCAACATTCAGTTGGTCTAGTGGTTTGACACTAGACCCCCTTAAGCGTTCTATCCAGAGGTCTCGAGTTCGATTTCTGCTGGAGGCGTGTATGGAGACACTGTTGTTGGGAGGGGTCTATCACTTCGTGTGCCAACAGTACCCCGATCTGGACATAGAACGGCTCTGGCCGATCGAACCAGACGATCAAGACCAAAAATAATAATAATGGCCGAGTTATCTTTGACCAATTTGTCGCTTTCGGCAGTTATAGTAATTTATCAAAATACACAAACTACGTATAATTAATTAAACGGCTAATTGGTAAAATAGTGTAAGGTGTAAGATTACGTTACATTTCATCAATGGAACAATCAATTAATTTTACTTTCGACAAAAAAAAAACAATTAATTTTACCAAAAAAATGGAACAATCTATTAATGAGACATTTTCTGTTCAATTTTGAACAAAATTATTTTAGATTAGCAACAACCACTGAAATTAGTCGCTTATCCTTTTGCGTAGGGAGAAAACCTGTAGGCATTATCCTCGTAGCCATAAAATTAAGTAACACTAATCCTCGTAGGGAGAAAGCTATAAAACAGATCGAAAAGACCTTGTACATACATTTTTACATCTAGAAGGCATTTTTTTTCCTTGCACGCCATTGGCGTATTCATTTCGATTAGCTAGTGCCGGTCCACGTCAGAATCTTGTATTTTATGACATGTTTCATCTAGAATGCGAATTAAGATTTTCAGATCGAACTTCTCTTTCATTTGCTTCTTAACAAATCGTAAGATTAAAAAAAAAATATTATAACTCAACCTCATATATTGTAAACTTCTTATTTTTAGAGTGAATTTATTAAAATATAATATATTGGTAGTCATAGATATAAAAAAGTCATTTTTCCATGCTATTCCGTGGTGACTTTTCAGGGTGTACTCACATCAAAATAGATAAAATAAAATAAAATGAATATATATTATGTTTTAAGTATACATATATATCATCTCATATTGAAGTAATGATATATATATATATATAATATACATTTTGTAAAGAATGGTTCATAGTCGTGTTGGAATCATATGTAGCCAATGTAGGATATTATATTGGAATCATATAAAAGATCAATCTTATCTTAAGTCCTAGCTACTTCCAATAACTTTACCTAGAATTAGAATTATTACACCGTTTTAGATCATAGGATTGTTAGAAACCTGGAATCAAATCTGAATTTTAATAACAAGTGCTTATATGACTATAGATGTCATTACTTACGGCCGGTTAAAATAGGAAATTTTGACACCTTAGTTCAACAAGATAGTGGAATTGATATTGGTAACACTCAACACCATAACTTATATTAATATTCGCAACAATAATACATAAACATCATTTATATAGGGTTCCTTTAGCGTACGTACATACGAACAATCTAATGCTGATAAGAAGGGATTGTATCACACAAACTCAATTATTCTCGTATATAGTAATCACGTACAATGCATATGCTGAAATGGAAGTTCAACTTAAGTTACATCAACAAACGTAGTTGAAAAGAGAATGCTCTCTTTTGTATAAAGGCTTCACTTCTTGTAAGAAGGAGACTTGTAGTAGGACGGTGGAGAATAGTATTGAGGTGGTGAGTAGTATTTTGGAGGTGAGTAGTATGAAGGTGGAGAATAGTATGATGGAGGTGAGTAGTATTTTGGAGGAGAGTAGTATGATGGTGGTGAGTAATATTTGGGAGGTGAGTAGTATGATGGAGGAGAGTAGTATTTTGGGGGTGAGTAGTATGATGGAGGTGAATAGTAGTTGGGCGGAGAGTAGTATTTCGGGGGCGAGTAGTATGAAGGTGGAGAGTAGTATTTCGGGGGTGAGTAATAGGAAGGTGGAGAGTAGTAGTTTGTAGGGGAGTAGTAATTCGGGGGAGAGTAATGTAAACTTTTGGTATATTAAGTATGAACCAATTAAAAATATGAACCTTGGTCTTTCCAGTTCATATATACAAATCTGAGCTCGTTCATGTTTGAGCACATTTTCTTTTGGTCTAAGGGGTTCATATGTTACATGTACAATGTTCATGTGAAATCATATAAAGTTCACATTTATTCTTCTAAAAACTACATCTTATTTTCTCTATTGTGCACCATAATAATAAACTAGAGTTCATATATTATCATCTAAGGTTCATATTTTAATAGCATCAAGGTTCATATCATATAAAATGGATGTTTAAAGACCAACCCGTCATTATTGAATATTCATGTGTGTTTGAGTAGTTAAAGCTAAGAAGAAAGCAAAATGGGAAAAAAAGGCAGCACGCTCCTCTTGACTCTTGAACTCATGACTTATTCCCCCCCCCCCCCCCCCCCAAGCTTCTACCATCGGGCTATGCATTCCATCTCAAACAAGTAGTATTAATCTTCTTAAACACACGCGCGTTTCATCTAGGCCGCGAGATTCATTTAATCGAATGACCCAAATTCATCCGCATTGAACACATTAACAACCATCCACATATGATCCGTCATCTATTATATATAAGAAAAGTGTGTATATATATGAATACTTTGTTTAATATTATAAGTAAAGACCAGCTATGTAATTTATAAATTTTAATTATATGAAAATTATAATAGGTAATACACTATAAATCATATGTATTATCAATACAATATAGTATGGATGATATAATAATATTCTATAGTTATTGAAATGCATATATATAATTTTTTTTGCCTATAATCATTCATAATTTTGACTTATGTACCATAATATTTCGTTTGGTACATATGTCTTCACTGTGTGTAATATATCATTCAAATAGTATATAACCATTCAGAATTTTGGCTTTATTAAGACACCATAGAAGAGAAAATATAATTTTTTATATGGTAAGAATTAGATTGGTATCAAGATCTACTTGAAAATCAACATATATCATCATTGCGGATGAGAACCTTAAGTTCTAAGTTTGTCAATATATCTTCTAAAGAATTTGAGTAGCTAAGATTTGCAATAAGGTCAGCCACAAAGTTCAATTCTAAAAAAATATGATTAATCTGGACTATCACAAAAGATCGTAACAAAATAAGGATATCAGAGATGATAATCTCGATATCCCTTGGACAATACCATATATACCTTTAATAACATTAACAATTGTTAGTCACTTTCGATTTCAATCCGTTCATGTTTCATTTGTTTTGTTGTTAAGAGCGCATTACAGAAAGCCAAAGCCTCTGTTTTGATTGTCATTGATTTTCCACACTTGTTTGCTTGGATTAATATTGGTTCTGCCTTTTTATTCCTGAAGATAAATCCAATTGATGAATCTCTATTTGATTTAGAGGATCCATCTAGATTTATTTTGATAACATTGTTTGGAGGTTTCTTCCATCTTAAGTTTTTTCTTTTTCTCTGCTTTGAATTCCTCGTATGTCCGATAGTGTATGATGCGGTACAGTCTGCACACCAACCTTTTGTTTTTCTCCAACTAAGGATTATGTTTTGCGTATATTTTGTCAAATCCTTGATAGTATTTGCATCCATATTGTCGTTGGAGAAAGTTTTGTTGTTCATGTAGTCGATCGGTGCGCGGTCACCCCTAATACTGAAATGTGCCAAAAGGGAACTCAAAAGAATATGCTCCACCATGTAATTGCAAGTGCATAAAATTGGTTGTGTGTTATATTTCTCCGAATCTCTTCCATAATATCTTCGATTCTCTTATTTGTATGATCAATACGACGAATGATTTCACCTATTTCTCTATTTAATTTATTCATTATCTATAATGAGTGATTGCACTCAATAAGGATATGAGTTGTGTTCTCAATTTGAGAGTTGCAAGAGATACATCCCGGAAGAACCACAATTCATTTTCTTGAAGTCTAGTCTTGGTTGGTAGTCCATTTTTTATTATTTTTCACAAGAAGTTTTTAACTTTTGGAAGGGTGTCAATCTTCCAAATCCAAAAGGAGTCATAAGCTGTGTAGTTTTTAGTTTTAATAATGAGTTTCATCGCCGATTTTGTTGAGAACCAACCATTCCTGCTGGGTTCCAAGTACATTCGATATGTAATTCAATTAATGGGTATGGGAATAGGGGTGATCATATCAACAACCTCAGGAGGTAATGCTAGGTTAACTCCTCTTGTATTCCTTATTTTATTTTCTTTAATGAATTCTTTAACACGCGTGTTAGTATCATATCCTGGTGTAATGTCCACAATGTCACATAAAGGTTCTTTGGGGACCCATCCATCAGTCCAATACTTGATTGTTTTTTCATCTCCAACTTGTCAAACTAGTCCTTTTTAAAGTATCCAATCATTTCTCCATTGAAATTTGTTTATTGGTCACTAATGTGGCAGTTAGGTGGTTAGTCGTCGATGATATCACACCCTTAGGATTAAGGTTGTTAGCTAGTTTATTATTACCTATTGCAGCCGGTTTTGGCAACAGGTGGTAGGCGGTAGAACTAGATGAGCTTATTTTGGCTTTTTGTTGTACATTTTTTGTACTTTGTAACTGTGTGAATACAATTACATAAAGAGGAAATTTACCAAACTCCATTGTTGCTTTTTAGTGTTTTAAGTTTGGCTATGATCTCAATTCATTCGATTCGTTGTTGTCTATAATTTTCAATTCTTTTATTATTTCAATGACATTAACAAAAAAACGTTTTAACCTACATGAGAATAGGTAAACTGTTTTGAATAGGATCGTTAGAATCGTAAAATCACATCAGAATTTTAACAAAATGCTTAAATAAGACTACAGATGTCATTAATTACTTACACACCGGTTAAAAATAGGAAAATTTGAAACATTAATTCAACGTGCTAGCGTTTTATACTCTTAAGATAATTGATATTGGTAACACTCAACACCATAACATATATTAATATTAGCAACATTGATACATGAACATGATTGATGTAGGGTTCCTTTAGGGTACATACGAACAATCTAATACTGATAAGAGAAAATTGTATCACACAAACATAATTATTCTCGAATTGAACTAGTAATTAATCATAATGCATAGTTCAACTTTAAGTTACATTAACAAACGTAGTCGAAAAGAGTATGCTCTCTTTTTTATAAGGGCTTCACTTCTTGTAAGAAGGAGACTTGTAGTAGGACGGTGGAGAATAGTATTGAGGTGGTGAGTAGTATTTAGGAGGTGAGTAGTATGATGGAGGAGAGTCGTATTTTGGGGGTGAGTAGTATGATGGAGGTGAGTAGTATTTGGGAGGTGAATAGTAGCTAGGCGGAGAGTAGTATTTCGGGGGCGAGTAATAGGAAGGTGGAGAGTAGTAGTTTGGAGGGGAATAGTAATTCGGGGGAGAGTAATATTTCGGAGGCGAGTAGTATGAAGGTGGTGAATAATATGCCGGAGGTGAATAGTAATTCGGTGGCGAGTAATACGAGTCATATTCGCCAGCTATAGCAAGGCCGACGAGGAAACTTAGAGCCACATAGGTGATTAACTCTGAAAGCGCAGCCATGGCGCTAATAGGCTAGACGTGGAAAGAGAACTCCGAGATGATATCCCAAATGCTTGTTGTCTAGTAGAAATGTAGTTTGTGGATATCCCTCATGGTTGTGAGATTTGAACTACTTATAGAGTTTTTTTTGTACTTTCTTGGAAATGGTCTTAATAATGTCGATTCATATTACATATGCAAATCATGATTGAAAGTTACATATTGCGAGACTAGCTAGTACATGTATGAATACAAGACTATTTCAAATTGTTGAATTGGCTTCACATTCTGTATTTGATTAAGTTAATTATTAGATTTTTAAAGGTGTTTCATCATGGGAAAAAAACATATATATATATTATTCATTAAATGAATATATAGCTATTTGTTCCTGAATTTTTTATAGTGTATTATTAAATAACTACTTGCTAAAAGGGGTTAGTAGTTGAATATGACTCAGTTAATTAGTTGAATACCCCATCAACTTTCTGCCGAATGAATCAGGATATTATGATTTTTAGACACTATCAACAAAATTATAACCTAGGTAACATTTAGCTATCAAGACTTTTTTTTTTTTTGTAACGTATTCCTTTACAGCATTTAGATACAGAAATTCCCTATAATTAAGGTCGTACGAAATCATAGCTGGCTTAGATGAACAATTAGAGACTAGCTTGTAAATCAATATATAAAATCTTCTATCATATACCCAACTAAATGAAAAATGCATAATCCCCAATAACTATTATTCATATTAAAGTTAATGATAAGTGTCATGTTAGAATATATAAAAGATACATGACCTCATTTTTGGGAGTTTGACCGGTCAACATGACTGGTCAAATCAGTCACTAACGGTCAACGCTGAAGCTCCAGCATTGACTACCGGAGTTCCAGCGTTGACCGATCAAAGTTTTTTTTTTCGGCATAATTTTTGTCTTGCGATTGCATGTGCATTGATTTTTGCTTGTATGTGCATCGATATTGACTTGTATGTGCATTGATATTGCATAAAATCTGTATAGGATTTTTGACTATGTGTGATTTTGTGTATGTGAAAACTCATGTACTTCTCAGCATGTGCATATATTTTAGCTTGTGTGTGCATAGATTTTGACATATATTTACACCTAAATTCTACTTGTGTGTATTATTTTTTGGGTTGAAATGTGCATGAGTTTTGACTTGTATGTGCATACATTTTGAAATGCATGTCTTTTTTGTTGTATGTGCATCTAAATTCCATAAATTCTATATAGGGTTTTGGTTATATGTGTGACTTTGTGTATGTGGAAACTCATGCACATACATGCAAAAACTTATGCATGTATTTCACAGAATGTGCTTATGTTTTGGCATGTGTGCATAAATTTTGACATGTATGTGCATCTAAATTCTACTTGTGTGCGTTGTTTTCATGGGTTGAATTGTGCATGAGTTTTGGCTTATATGTGCATACCCTTGAAGTGCATGTATTTTTGGTTGCATGTGCATGTAAATTAAACTAGTCGTGCATAGGGTTTGACTATATGTGTGACTTTTTATAAGTGGAAATTTATGTACACACATGTAAAATCTTATACACTTTACAGATTGTGTATAGGTTTTGTCTTGTAAGTGCATGAATTTTGAATTGTATATATGTGCATCTAAACTTTACTTGTATGCATCGTTTTCTTGACTTGATATGTGCATGAGTTTTTGACTTGTATGTGCATATCATTTGAAACACATGTCTTTTTGTTTGAATGTACACATGTCAAAACTTATGCACATACAGTGTACAACTCATGCATATTTTCTCTAGAAAACAATGTATATTTTTTACAATCTTTAGATGCACATACATGTCAATATTGATGTACATACAAGCTAAAATGTATGCACATGCCATCTCCAGCAAAAAAATAGTTTTGGAAAAAAGTTAGGCTGCGAAAAATTGAATCGAAAAAAATAACCGGACAACACCTTATAAAATTTTAATGCACATACAAGTCAATATTGATGCACATACAAGTCAAAAATGGTGCACATGCCAAGACAAGCAAAAAGTGGACCCGAAAAAAAAAATTTTAGGTCGGACAAAGTTTTATAAAATTTTGATGGACATATAGGACAATATAGATGCACACACAAGCCAAAATGTATGCACATACCATCTTAAGTCAAAAAGTGGTCCTGAAAAAAAAAACAACTTTGACCGGTCAACGTCGGAGCTCTGGTGTTGACTGGCTGGTGACCAGTTAATTATCCACTTAAGTGGTCATGTGCACATGACCACTTAAATGAGTCTAATCCTAGCCTTTGGATTTAAAGGCTATGAGCTATTCTCATTTCTCACCCTAATGTTCATTCTTACCGAATCCGCACCCTATATTGTGCACAAACAGTGTCATAAGGACAATCGTAAGACTAAGGAATGGTTTCTGAAACTTGAGTTTGGAAGATCAATGTAATGCCTAGGTTGTCTGGGATCCTTTTCACAACAGTTCACTTATCTATCTACGAACAAATTGTCCTCTCATTAAAGAAAAAAAACAGTGTTTGACATAGTTAAGTGCCTTAAACTGTTTTTTTTCTTTAATGAGAGGACAATTTGTTCATAGATAGATAAGTGAACTGTTGTGAAAAGGATCCCACACAACCTAGGCATTACAATGATCTTCCAAACTCAACTTTCAGAAACCATTCCTTAGTTTTACGATTGTCCTTATGACAATGTTTGTGCACACTATATATGTACATTGCTAACAAAGCTATCAACTTTTGTAAATGAAGTTTGTTCAGATAGATGAAATAGAATATAGAGGACTATGCAGATTGTGCGGACGACGTACATTCTAGTATAATGTCAATGTATGTCCACACTATAGTGCATATTTGTTTGTACTGTAGTGCACATTTCAATATAACTATGATGTACCTTTCAATATTGTTACGATGCACAATCCAATAGCTTGTGATACATATCCACTATTACACTAGCATTTTACACCATGGATGGACGTTTCGGTATAGCTAGAGGGAATATTTTCAATATAGTTGTGATGCACATTTTAGTATAGCTATGATGTTCTAACTTTTTACACAATGATGCATGTTGTCGCATGTATTATTCGGATAAAATAGGCTCGTACCTTTTTTCCCGGATAAAATACGATCGTACCAGTTTTTTACATCACAATGAATGTATCTCATAATACACCTTAAATGTAATTCAAGTTAATCTAGAAAGTTTTTGCTCCTCTGTTCGCATTTGATTAATTTTGATAGAATATAGATAATGAGGAAGCTATATACCAAGTTCTATGATACGGATTCCAAATCTTCTTTATTGTCCAACAAATTAAATTAGAAAATAATACTTTTTCGTTTAAGTTAAAGAAAATAAAAAGGTATGTTATTTATGTACATTACGGCGTTTTTTTTTAACATTTCACTCAATTAACTATGTCATTTAGATAAATTTATTTATACAATTACTCTTTCACTCTTCATATTTTTAGATATTCACTTATATTTGTTATTTAGATTTTCTAAATTTTATACTTATACAACTTATCTGATTATATGTTGTATATACTATGTTCCCAAAGATTCATTACAAGATATCAAATTAGATATAATGGACACTATAAATGATAATATATATTTGTTAAATATATAAAACAAAATCTTATAAAGTTATATATCTTAGAAAGATACCTTTTTTTATTTTTTATAAATTCTTTTTTGTAATTCTTATATTAAATAAACATATACAAATTCAACATAATTTAATTATGAAATTTGTTAGTCATAAGCAATATGAAATAATATATTAATTTTTTGTTTTCATTTAAATTTACAAATTTCTATAGTTTACTTTCTGTCACAACAATAATCGTGCCATTTTATATGAGATCGAGTTTAGAGTTTTTCTTTCTATTATATTTTAAATTTTTCCTTAAATTTGTCTATATACAATACTAAACTTGAACTAATTTATCTATATATATATAATACTAATGCCGAACTAATTTATCTTGTGGTCATCCATTTAGCTATATTATGTAGGCAATTTTTTAACCAATTAGTTTTTCACCCTTCACATTTATTGTATATTATTTGACTTTTTTTTACAAAAAAATCACATTATTCATAATATTTGCTGGACAAGAACATGTTATATAACAAAATTAATTTACTGTTAAATATATAATTTATATTTATCCTGATTACAGAATACGGGCTAATTAACTTGTGCTTCCTTTTAGAGAAAAATACATTTTTTTGCTAGACCACTTTTTTTTGGCGGGAAGGCTATTTGGGCCCCTGACACGGTGCTATTTGCACCGTGTCAGGCGCGCGGAATTCACTGCCGTGTGGAACCCAGTGCCGGCCGGCAGGGGTGTCGGCGGTGGGTCCGGCGGTGGATCCGGTCCCCGTGTTGGCCGGCGGTGGGTCCGGCTGTGGATCCGGTGGTGGGTGCTGGCCGACGGTGGGTCCGGCAACGGGTCCCCTAGGCGCCGCGTGTAGGGCGTTCGATCTGGCGCCGTCGCGCGGTGGTGGAACCGGGAGTTCGATCTCGCCGGTGATGGACGATCTCGCTGTTAATGGACGTCGGTGATGTATTTAGGGTTTAGGGTAGAATATTCGGTGAATTTCAATCAGAATTATTGTTGCGTCCGGTGATGGACGATCTCGCCGGTGATGGACGATCTCGCTGTTAATGGACGTCGGTTATGGGTTTAGGGTTTATGGTTTAGGGTTTAAGGTTTAGGGTTTAGGGTTCAGGGTAGAATATTCAGTGGATTTCAGTCAGAATTATTGTTGCGTCCGTGAATGAATTACTTTCGGTGGATTTCAATCACAATTTTTCGGTGAATTTTAAGAACCCGACTCCACCCGAACCTGATTCGATATTTTTTAAGACTCGATATAATTTTAAATATAGAAGAAGAACCCGACTCGACCTAAACCCGACCCGAACTCAACCCGAAAAATTATACGACTCGATCGATCCACCGCCGGCCACCTTCGATTCACCGCAGGCACCCCACCTCCGGCCACCGCCGGCACCCACCTCCGCGCGGCAGCCACCGCCGCACGGCAGCCACTGCCGCACGACAGCCACTGCCGCGCGCCAGCCGGCGCATGTCAAAGACACTGTTCCAGTGCAAATAGGATCGGCCTTTTTTGGGATCAAGAAACGAGGCTATACCCCTGCGAATTGAAAATATAAGATCTGCTCCCTCACATATATTAGACTCAATACTTTGTTTAAGAAAATTAGTATCTTCTAAATAAATCGCCTCTTGCAGTTAAGTACCAATATATCCTTTATCTTTAGCCAAAATCAACCAAATAATGATTTAGTCAAAGCAGAGTTAGTTCATATAACACCGATTTACATATATACCCTAAATGGGTTTGTCATTTGCAAACATAAAAGCTGTTTTTTTTTTTGCATATATACACCGCAAAATAATAAATTTTTTCTTTTAATTTCAGAAGTAAATTATTCAATGAAATTGGAGAAAAGAAAAAAGGAAACCAAAAACCACAAAATAGAAAAATATCATTTTTTAATATTTCCCTCCAAGACCCCAAATTTTATCCCGTCCCTTTCTTCATTTCTCCCGCCCACTTCCCTCCCATTTCCCGGCCATTCTGCCTTCCTCCATCCCGCCGGCCGGTGAATGAACAGTTGGAAGTGAAAGATCCAAACCCATTCTCCCTCCCCTCCCTCTCCCTCCCATTCTACAGACGTCCTCTTGACTGTTGAACACGAATACCCTGTTAAACAGGAATGGCGATGTATCTCCATGGCGAACTGTGTAACTGTTAAACAGGAATGGCAATGGGCGATTAACTGTGTAACAGAAGTGTTGAACCTCAACAGATGAACCCGAAGAACTCAGCAGATTGATTCACAAGCGGTTTTCCAGGTTAGGGTTAGGGTTAGGGCTAAATTATGTAAAACCAAATATTCAGAAGGGAGCAAATGTAAAACCGAAGCTACCCAAGCGACCAGATGAACTGGTAGTTTTCTGAAGTAAACAAATTATTCACAAGAATTTTGTTAACCAGATGAACTGGTAGTTTTCTGAAGTAGACAAATATTCAGAAGGTTTTTTTCCTGCTATAATAGAAAGTTCTTGTCGGCCTTAGTAAAACAATTGTCATACTTAAAAATAAAATTGTCATAACTACATCGTTTAAATTGGATATATGTCGTACCAAATATTCACAGAATAATGTCATAACGACAACTAAAAGTTTTTAGTCATTAAACCATATTACATGCTTGTCTATTGCCTAATTTGGGTAGGACGTGTGACATCTGGCTGAATAGTTCTACTCAGAAGCTGGATAGTTCATCTCACTAATCTAAATACAAGATGTCTTAATTGGATCTCCCTTTCCCGATGCTCTGCTTCTTTGACAATTTTACTTTACATAGATATTAATTGCACTTCATCTCACCAATCTACTTTACATATATCTTAATTAGAAAATGCTCCATGTTTGAGTATTTTTAAGTACATGGTGCCACTGGTAGTGCTGGTGATTTCAAAACCGTGACATTTTAAATTGCTATTGTGACATACTGTTTATACTATTTTCACAGCGTAATAGTCTATGACTGACAAATGTGACAATATTCAGACTGTTTTACTTCGCAGAGATCTTACTTTACAGAGATCTAAATGGCACTTCATCTAACCCATCTCATTGGAGTGTGTGTTGTTTGACTATCCCAACTGTACATGCTTCCAGTCCTACTCTCTCTTTGTTTCACTTCATCTCACCCATCTCTTTCTACTCTTCATCTCTTTCATCTCCTTAGAGCAGCTCGTGTGGTTGTGTTCTTTGCTTGTGGACTCACAAACTTCTGTTGGATTTTAATTGAGTGACAAATAGGTATGGCTGATGAATACTCCATCATTGGAGACAAGGGAGAGGTTGGCTTCATCGATGTTCCTTCAGTCACAACTTCCACTCCTACTGAGGAGGGTCTTGTCATGGTGTCTGTGCCGTTTCCATTTGCTGGAGGAAAGCCTCAATCGGTTCCTGTGAACGAGGTTACTGTGGCGTCATTCACAATAGAAAACACCACTGATGAATATATTTTAGTTTTGGGTGTGAACATTTATGCTTCAATTCCTGAAGATTGATTTGTGTTGTCACTGATGAAACCTCCATCTGGCCAGCCAAATGACATACTCGAGGAAGATTTTGTCCGTTCTTTTCATATGGAGGAACGAAATTTGATGCCACATGGTAGCCTGACTATATGGATGTCTTGTGTTCCCAAGGAGATCCCTGAAGTAGTCTTACAAGGCTTAGCAGAGGAAAATTATGCATCGTATTTCAATGAGTTGTTAGGGATGGAGGAACTTCTGATTATGGTAAGTGTTATATTTTCTCTGTATGGGGGTTGGGGGACTAAGGGGATAGCTAGATGGCATCGTTCTCTCGTAGTACCAAGTTGTTGAATGATTTTTTTCTATTTGTTTACAGGAGTACGTGAAAGCTTATAATATGAAGTCTGCTACTTTGAGACAAAGGTATAATCGTCTTGTAGCACTTAAAGTGCCAGGACTAGGTGAAAGAAGGCCTTCAGTTGTCCGTGGAGATGTGGTGAATGTTTATGGAGAATATTCTCTCCATCAGGTATGTGGATAATGTTAGGTATCTTACTATTTTTGTCAAAGTGTTATATACTATTGTCGGAATGAAATATGAAATTGCACGAATTATCGTTGTCAATGTTATGTTCTCATGTTGAACTTGCCAATGTTCTTTGAACAGGGCTTGATCCACCGTGTTGAGGCTGATCAATTATTATTACAATTTAATGATGAATTTTACCAAAGGCATATAGATAGCAATGTGTATGAAATCTGTTTTGTGTTCAACGGGGCAAATTTCCGTAAGCTTCATGAAGCCATTCTATCTGCAGAGGCATTACACGAAAACTTCCTCTTTCCCCATGAGTATCATTCAAAGCGGAGGATTACAACAAACAATTTTGTGCCTATCTCACTTCTTCTTGATGAGGACCAAAAAAATGTTGTTCGCTTAATTTTAGGCTGCAGAGGAGGAGCTCCTTATGTGATTTATGGACCCCCGGGAACAGGAAAGACAAAAACACTGGTGGAGGTGATCCTACAACTCTATACAACTAGACGTAATTCTCATATACTGGTATGTGCTTCTTCAAATTGCGCGGCAGATCACATATTAGAGAAAATCCTTTGTGAGGGGATAAAACTTAGGGAGGAAGATATTTATAGGTTGAATGCCACACATCGTCCCTTACAAAAAATGAACGCTGCATTGTTGAGGTTCTGCACCTACAGTGCAAGTTTCTTAACTTGCCCTTCTCGAGATGCACTCCGCTGGTACAAGATAATAATAACGGCATACACGAGTGCATCTTACCTCTATCATGCTGAAGGGGTTAACCGTGGCCACTTCTCCCACATCATCTTAGATGATGCAAGCCAAGTTTCAGAGCCAGAGACAATGATCCCCATATCAACCCTCTTAGAAAAGAACATAGTTATTGTTCTTTGCGGCGATCCCAAACAACTTGGGCCTGATATTCATTCAAAGCAAGCTGAGGCTTATGGTTTGGGAAGATCTTTTCTGGAGAGGTTGTTGGACTTTGAAGTTTACAGATCAGGGGATGGCAATTATGTCACAATGTTGTTGAACAATTATCGGAGCCACCCTGCAATTGTTTGTGTTCCTTCAAGACTATTTTATAGTGTAGCATTGATTCCATATCGAGAAGACAATAACACATCTTCCTTACCTTGGGCTGATATGCTTCCCAATGGGAACTTCCCTTTCATGTCCTGTGGCATCCAAGGCTTTGATGAGAGGGAAAAGGGCAGCCCGTCATGGTTTAATAGGATTGAAGCTAGCAAGGTGGTTGAGCTCGTACAGAAGCTGATAAGAAGGAATGTGTCTGAGCAAGACATCGGGATTATTATCCCTTTTCCACAACAAGTACTAAAGATAAGGAAGGCTCTCATGTCTCTACATATGAGGGATATTGAGATTGGCGGGGTTGAGCAGTTTCTGGGTAAAGAAAAGGAAGTGATCATCTTGTCAACCGTCAGATCGACCGCTAAACACGATGAATATGACAGGACTTTCCGCATGGGATATCTGAGCAACCCGAAGAGGTTCAATTTTGCCCTGACTCATGCCCGATCATTGCTTATTATTGTTGGAAACCCTTATATTATAGAAAAGGTTTATTCCCGGTAAGAAAACTTACATTGTTGGTCATTGACAGGATTAAAAAGGTTGATTAACTAACCGTGTTTTTGGTCATTGACAGGATTGGCACTGGCAAGAAATCCTAAAGGATTGTGTTTTAAAAAGCGCCTATGAAGGCTGTGCATTCCGCGTGAAGGAGGAGGTTGACAGTAGGTAGTTGTGATTCTAGTAATGTAATGATAGCATCCAGTTGACAACTATCCTTTTTTGTATAAATGTAATGGTAGCCCACGTTACAATATTCTAGGAATGTAATGATAGCATCCAGTTGGCAACTATTCTAGTAAGGTAATTGTCTGTGTCTGTAATGCTGGCATTGTGATTGAATTTGCAAAACTTACATGAAGATCGACATTAATATTTTAGCAATCTGACATGTAGAATCAACCATGCTTACGAATACTATTCGAAAATAAAATTCATCCTCTTACATAAAAAAACCAAAGTCATGAGGTACATACTTCATAGTCAATTCATCCTCAACCATGCCTACATGCTCGATTACAAATGCTGAAAGCACTAATCCCTAGAATCACACCAGCACTAAACGCAGAAATAAGAATTATTACATGGTTCCTGAAGTTTTCCTGGGAGTGTAGTGTCTTGTTTTCAGCTTCAAGTTCTTCCACCCTTGCATTTAGTCGCCAAATTGCATCTCACTTGTATTGAGTTCCATAATTCTTTGTCCAAGTTCATGTATCCCAGTACGTAGGCGTGTGATTATTTCACCCAACATGTTGGAACGTGGGCTATTCGTTAGCAACATGTCTAACTCTTCTTGCAACTTCTCCTCTATTTGAGAAGGTGTAGGAGATGTAGGTGGATGTTCATATTTTCGGGGGTCCCCGCTTTGATAACTTGATGTGTCGCTGGATGACATTGTACTCGAGTACTGCAGAAACAAAGAAAGATTTCCAGCCAAAAACACAGTGATACGTGCTTGCTTATTGATCCAGTATGAAAACCACACAATAAACAAAGAGGGTTACCTTCAAGTTCGGCACAACAGTGAAGGATCTTTGCTACCCAATGCGAAACGAACAAATAGGGTTTAGGGATTGTTGAGTCAAAATGAGAAGGAACATGGTCGGGGGTCCCCGCTTAGGTTTATTTAGGTTTTTTTGTTCAATTTGACGGGCATGTCATTCTCTATTGAATATTGCTTCATAACTATTTACCTGATATGATTTCTGAAAATATAGTACACACCATCTTTTAACCTCTGTTTTCCCTCTAAAAGTTAACAAGTTTCCCTCCAATTTCTACCCCTTTACCCACGTGTTAGGTTGTCATCCAAGAAGAACCCAACCTGTAAACCTGCACAAAGCAACCGTAACACCACAAGACCTTCAATCCACAAATCTTCAAAAAAGATTGTGCAACGTCTTTGGAATAGAAGAAATTTAATAATGGGTAAGTTCTGACTTTCACGTTCATATTCTTCTTTACAAGACATTCTTTTGTGGTTCCCTAAACGAGAGAACAACCTTTCAGCTTCTTGTTGAGCATTACACCAACTTTAACTCCCGTTTATCCTTAATTCTAGAATATTTGTTTTCCCTACAAATGGAACTACCATCAATAGAATTATCAAAATCGCCAGCCTGAAAACCCTTTATTATGGCCTTGTTTACCCTTTAATTTCGGTGTTAGGGTATTGGTCATACGGGGGTCCCCGTTTGGCATAAAGTATTGAACTTGTGTTTGCTTTTTGTTCGTATAACAGGTTCAAGAGCATACTACTTGACTCTGAAAACAGGTGGTGAATGGACATCTAAGGGAAACAAGTGGGTTTTTGATGGGATCACAACGACAACAGGACTTCTTTTGTATGCAGATATGAATTACTCAAATCTAAGGAAAAAGTTGGCGGGGAAGATTAAATGCATTGACGAGATATATGAAATGGAGATAAAATATATGTCACCGTGGAAACCACTGCCACAACCAATCGATGTCAAAGATGACGAGGACCTTGGTGCGTTCAAATTTTTGAACGCACACTCACAAGATAACATTTGGCCCATCGAGTTATATGCGAGTATTAAAAAGAAGGGAAACAAAGAGCCAGAGGCCGAGGTTGTGATGGCTGGTCATCCAAGTAGAAGTGATGACAAGGACATCACAATGTGTCTGACTCCTCCACCGTTAACACAAACTCAAGAGGCAGAGGCCGAGGTTGTGGTAGGTTGCCATCCAAGCAGAAATGGTACCAAATCCGACAAGAACAATATGGTAAGCGACAATTGTCCCACTGAAGCTTTACTGAATATAGTTGATTGTGACATGTATGAACTGAAACCAAAAATTTGTCGTGTAAACAATGGGGAAGTACAAATAGTTGACTTGGTGAGCCAATCTGAGGCAGACTCGGAACTTGATGGGAGAGAAACAAGGTCTTCCACAGGAACGAAAAGAATACATGAATGTATTGACATTGAGAGTGATTATGGGGAAGACGTTGATGGCATTACAGAGGCGCTTCCAGATGCAAGTCCAGAAGTCTGATAAGAAGTTATATGTGGTAAGATGCATTGATCCTAGTTGCACATTTTTTTGTCGTGGGACCGCTCTTGGCAGCACAGGATTGTTTGAAGTAAGGAAGTATTGTGGACAACATACATGTGGCATGAAGCTAAAGCATAACCACCACAGACATGCAAGTTCAAGCGTAATTGCTGACCATATTATGTCAAGGTAAGTAAACAATCCTATCAGTACGATCATATATATTTATGAGCATGTATATGAACTAACCTTAGCATGTTACATATACAATCATGTTACAGCTTTAACACAACCGGTACATGTCCTGGACCTCGTGCTTCCGAAATTCAAGACATCATGAAGAACATGGGAGTGGCAGTTGGTTACGACAAGGCAAACAGAGCACGTTTAACCGCCATTGACAGGATAAGAGGCACAACTGAAGAAAGCTATAATAGGATTCATGGATACATGTACATGCTAGAAAGGATGAATACAGGGACAGTCACACATGTTGAAGTAGATTCTAATCGTCGATTCAAGTATTGTTTCATCATCTTGAGTGCTTGGCGCAATGGAATGCATTTTTTAAGAAAGGTATATTTCCATTTTGTCACGTTCCACGATGCTATTGTCAAATTGATACAGTGCATTGTAGCATATGTCACTTTGTAAAGCTGATTGAAAACTATTGCAGGTCATAACTGTGGATGGTACCCATCTAGGATCAAAGTACAGAGGCACACTTCTAGTTGCAGTGGCACAAGACGGAAACAGACAAATATATCCAGTGGCTTTTGCTATTGCTGACAGTGAGAATGACAATTCATGGTCGTATTTCTTCTGACACCTATGCTCCATTGTTGCCGACGATCATGACCTCGTATTTGTGTCTAACCGTCATGGAAGCATATACAAAGGTTTAAGAGAGCACTATATCTTTGCAAAGCATGGTTGTTGCACACTTAACCTATGGAGTAACGTGAAGACGAGGTTTAAAAGAAATGACTTATGGATTCTGTACCAAAAGGCAAATCAATCGTACACCGAACAAGACTTCAATCGTGAATTTGCAAGACTTTGCAATCAGTCTCCGGATATCGGTACCTACCTCAGGGGTGTTGGATTTGAAGCGTGGACAAGGTCTCATATGCCCGTAACAGATTCAACATTATGACGTCCAACAATGCGAAATCCGTTAATAGTCGCTTAGTGGGCCCACGTCGAATGTCGTTGATTGGGTTGCTTGATGGTATAATGAATGTCATGAGTCAGTGGTTTTGTGACAGGAGATTGAAGGGAGAGCGACATTCTGATGTTCTGACCCCGACAGTTTGTCGTGAGCTAGAAGGTAATTATTTGAAATCATTGATAATGGTTGTGAGAAGGCTAAATCAATATGAGTTTCAAGTGCATGCCAATGGAACTACACTCTTGGTAAATTTGCATGCTCGAACCTACTACTGCAACGTCTTCCAAGTTGACCAAATTCCTTGTGCGCATGCAATAGCGGATGCGAAGGATTGTGGTGTGGATCCTGTCACTCTTGTTCATCCCCTCTTTACTGCTGAAATATGGAAGGAAGTGTACAAGGAAACTATATATCTGGTTCCTGCATTTGAGCGTTGGGAAGTTCCTGACACGGTCTTGAATAGAGCATGTTTGCCCCCGGATGTTAGGAGAAAATCAGGAAGACCAAGGAAGAAAAGAATCCTGTCACGGGGAGAATACAGGGGCCCGAGGAGAAGGTGTGGAAATTGTGGCACTGTCGGCCATAACTTACGAAACTGTCCTAACCCCTCAGCCGACCCATGAAGCCGTTAATTGTGCTACCTCTTCAATTATCTATTTTGTTAATATGTGAGCAACCCGTGTTACCTCTTGAATTATGTATTTTGTTAATATGTGTATTAAGAGATCCAAACTCTTGAAGGATCTCTTACCACTCATATTACTTTTCGTATAAATGATATGTATTTTGTTAATATGCGGTTAGTTGATGTAACATTATCCTGTCATGACTATATTTATGTCCTGACATTGTCAATATTGACTTCTTTTGGTTAAATTCATATGACAGAAGTTTTACTCCATTTTGTACCTACCCCTTGACCCCACTTGTTATTCTTCCATTTTTATCATGACAGATTCAATATGCTTTCAAATAACCAACGGACCAACATGAGTGGCATCTGAATAACACACAGGAAAAACATAAACCGTCCTCGGCTATACATAACATGCTTCTTAAAATCACTACATTTACGTGACATTATGATAGGTATTATTTCATACACCTTTACTAGCAATTATTAGCATGATTTGGAGAGGTTTTAGAGGAGTTTTGGTGCTAAGTCTGCAATCCAAATGTTTTGGAGAGAAGTGAAGAAATCCAAGGTTTTGCAGCTTAGCTGGAGCATCTATGGAGAAGACTACCAACACTTGATAGGATTGAAGAGCAGCAGAAGCAGAGAAGAAGAGAGCTGGAGAAATGAGCTCACCGCCCCGCGTCAGAAGTACCGCGGCCCGGCGGTGACTCTCAGTGAAGATGAAGTTCGCGCCAGAGGATGCCACCGCCCAGCGGTGGAAGTTCGACGCCTCGCGGTGGAATTCACCGCCCCGCGGTGGCTATGCTTAATGACCTCGCGCTAGAGACGATTTAGTTTCCTTTTATGTTTGAGACTTTATTTTATTATTATTCTGTTTCCTTTAATTTCAGCTTTAGTTTAACCTAGTTTGTTAAGACTATTTAAGCCTCTTTTCTAGGTTAAGAGAAGAGAGACTTATCATCACTGGATTGCTTCCGTTTTCAGACGTTATTTTCTATAGAGTTTTTCATCCCCTTTGATGGAGAACTAACTTCACCCTTGTTCTGCTAGACGATTGAAGCAGTACAGTTGATGTGTTTGTGAGATTTCTATTCCTTGTTCTTATCCTTATAAGTGTTGGATTGATTCTCTTGGTTATATTGATATTGATTTCTTGTTGTTCTTCTTAGCCTGATCAACTAGGTTGAATGCTTTTTATCAATTGCTAGGATTGCATATAGGGGTTCCGAGTGCTTATCTAGTGGCAAACACAATTGTGCGTATAGGGGTTCCGAGCGTACAATTGTGAGTGAGAATCAGTTGCATGTTAAGTAAGGGAGTGAGTACTTGTACGTCTTTCTACTTGCATGTATCCTATATCCTTGTGTGCATTGCTATTGCTGTGTTGGTGCTAAGGTACGCTGACAACTGTGAGAATCAGTGGTATTTTATCATTGGCATAGTAATAAGTCTATTGACAACTGTGAGAATCAATAGTACTTAAGATCAGGGTGTGAACGACTATAAGGATAATTAAAGAACTTGGACGAAATAGATCTCAGTGATCGAACTTTATCTCTGTACTTGTGGATTTCGCTCTAGTGGAACTACTTTCCCCTCATTATATTTTCTAAACTCAACTCAATTCATTTGCTTTGTTTGCTTTGTTCTCTTGATAACTAAACCCCCCGTTTGTGTTACTTGTCATTCACAGTTGCATACTACATCAAACCTTCTCTGTGGGATCGACCCTTACTTGTCTGCTATACTTCTGTTTAGTGGTTTGTTAGGATAATTTACTTTGATAAGGCTAATCAACGACATTTGCATTGCGCAATTCTAGCCCCGTCAAATTTGGCGCCGTTGCCGGGGAAGGTTTTTGTTTGATTGTGTGTATTTGTGATTGATTTTTAGTGGAGACCTATCTTATGGTCGACTCTCGTAGTACTGACCCTATTCTAGCTCCTTTCGATCCAGAGGTTGACAGATCTTTCCTTAGGAACCTGCGCAATCAAAGGGAAGACGGAGAAGAAGGAATAGAGACAGTTGAGACCGTTGAGACTGAAACCATCGAGACAGAAACCGTTGAGACTGCCAATACCCCAGCCGTTGCAATGGCTGGAACTGGAACCCTGAGAGAGCTTACTGAGCTGAATATAGGGGCGCAGCCCCTAGCTGTCATCATCCTTGCGCTAGGAGAAGGGGTGAACTTTGAGAGGATCCGATCTCTCACCTGGGCAAGTTCCACAATGTCTGTATGACGATGAAGCCTAGGAATGTGACGGAAGACCAAATCAAGATGAGAGCTTTTGGTTTCTCCCTACTCGACTCCGCGAGCGATTGGTATTACCACCTGCCGCCAGGAACCATAGATACATGGACTAAACTGCACAAAGCATTCCTGGACAAGTACTTTCCCACGAAGAAGGCGAATGCTTTGAAAAAGGCAATTGCCAACATTGAGCAGGCTGGTGATGAGACGCTATATGATTATCTGGAGAGGTACAAGAGGCTCTGTTCCAGCTGCCCATTCCACGGATATGCCAAGTAGGACCTTGTCCTTTATCTGCACAACGGTCTGCTGGACCAAGAGAGGAGAATGGTTGATGCTGCATGCGGTGGAAGTATTCTGAACTTGACACCGGATGAGGCTATGGAGAGACTCCAGGAGATGAGTGAGAGTACCAGGAGCTTCGGGAAGACGTACCAGAGAAAGGCGGTCAATGCTGTGACCCCTGCAGGACCAAGCCCGGTGTTGACTGAGTTGGCCGAGCTGAAAGAGTTGGTGCTGAGGATGGCGAATCAGAATGCCCCTCAACAAGTTAAAGCATGTGGACTTTGCTCTAACCAGTCCCACCATACCGATACCTATCCCCAGCTGTAAGAGGAAGGTGTTGCTGAAGTAAACGCTGTAGGAGGTTACGGACCCCCTAGACCACAATATGGTGGACATCCCAATTACAATCAGAGAGGGCATGACCACCCAAGCTTTAGATGGAGTGACCCTCAAGGTGGTCAACAACCAGTGCAGCAACAACAGTACCAGCAGAGAGCCCCTTATCAACAGAGGCCCCAGGGCCAAACATCTGGAGCTTCTACTGAGGATATGCTAAAGACTCTAACTCAGCACTTTTCCACACATGTGTAGGCTACTGAGTCGAGTATCAAGAACATGGAGAGGCAGATTGGTCAGTTAGCCGATGAGGTGACCAAGATTAACCAAAGGGCATCAAATTCACTCCCATCCCAGACCTCTGTGAATCCCAGGGAGAACATGAGTGCTATCATGCTCAGAAGTGGTAAGAAGTTGATCGTTGCTCCTAATGCTGAAGAGGAGAACGAGTTCGAGAAGGAAGAAATCACCGACCGCCCCGCGGTAGACCCCACCGTGGCCCGGCCAGAAACTAGGGGAGGAGCCAGTAAAGGAATTTCATTGACACCGCCCCGCGGCGACCCTCGCCGCGACCCGGCGCCTGAACCCAGTAAAGACACCGCGAACCCACCGCCCCGCGGCGCTGACTCACGCCCCGCGGTGGGCTCGCCACAACCTGGTCCACAAAACTCTGTCTCCGCTGAAGAGACCTATGATGATTACGTTCGCCCCGCGTTCCCTCCTCTAGGTTTGGAGAAGCCCCCAACACCTTTTCTCGAGGCGCTAAAGGCAAAGAGAGTTGTCAACGACAGTGACCTGTTCGAGACATTTCAGAACTGTGAGGTGAACATTCCCCTGCTCAAGCTTATAAAGGCTATCCCGAGATATGCCAAGTTCTTAAAGGAGCTATGCACGATGAAGAGGACTCAAAAGTAGAAGACCCAAAAGAAGAGTCCAGTGGGTGCACAAGTTTCAGCGGTAGTTCAGAAGTGTCTGCTCGCAAAATGCAAGGATCCAAGTACTTTTACTATTCCTATCACTATAGGTGGGCATCTTTTCGAGAAAGCACTGCTAGACTTGGGTGCCTCAATTAATGTTCTACCCTATTCATTGATTGAAAAATTGGAATTAGGACCCTTGCATGATTCTAACATTGTCATACAACTTGCTGATGGATCATGTGTGCCCCCTAAGGGTATAGTGGAAGATGTTCTTGTTAGGATAGGTTCTTTGATTTTCCCTGCTGATTTCTTTGTTATGGACATGGATTATGATGAACAAGTTGCTCCTGTTATGCTAGGACGACCTTTTATGAAAACTTCCATGACAAAGATTGATGTAGATAGTGGAACTTTGACTATGGAATTTGATGGAATTATATTTGAACATAATATTCATAAAGCCAACTCCATTGAATTGTCCACCCCTCTCTGCATTAGTGATATTGATAATTCTGTGCATGAAAATGTTAAAACTGATGCAGTGGAGACCGTAGTTGAGTGTTCCACTAATGAAGGACCTATTGAGTTGCATGAAGTGCGTGTTGGTGATGTCCTGCTCGATGATGTAGGAAGTTCTATTCCCTCTACTTTGGGCACTAGCCCCCCTGCACTAACCATACAAGGCTGTAAGCCTTTATCTAGTGACATGCAGCATATTCAGGTTAAGCCATATCAGCCCCTACATCGTTCTAAGTATGGGGGAGACACTCCAAATGAAGTACAGATGGAGTCAATGGCAAAGAGGGAACATGGTCTAAGGTTTAAACCTTTCCATGAGAGGTCTCCACAGGAAGAGACGAGTAGGAGGATTCCAAGGGGATCCTACTCTAAATGGTGACGGATCTGCACTACG
This sequence comes from Rheum nobile, assembly GCA_027886185.1. Classification (NCBI taxonomy): domain Eukaryota; kingdom Viridiplantae; phylum Streptophyta; class Magnoliopsida; order Caryophyllales; family Polygonaceae; genus Rheum; species Rheum nobile. Next base: position 3,498,421 of record WOAB01000103.1, on the reverse strand, counting down.
TCGAGCCAACGACGATAACCAAGGCGCTGTCCGGGAGGCAACCCGTGTTAGTCCTTCTTTGATTTTTCCTTTCATTAGATTATTTTCATAGTTTATTTTGCTTTGTTTCGTTCGCCTGTTACTCACATTTCAGGTACGAAAGTAAAACCGAGAAGAGATGTGGTTCCCTACCGCCCCGTGGTGGAGCTCACCGCCCCGCGGTGAAGGTTAGGTATAACCCCTCGATTTTTTATATAAAAAAAAGAAAGAATAATAGGCCCCGAAAAAACCTTAAACAGGTGAGTAAAAGCTTATTTCTTAAGTGGTAACTAAGGTTTTGACGGATTGGGTTCCCTCTAGTAGGCCAAGATTTCTCTTTTGGGCCATGGTACATGACCGGCCCATCATCCTTTTTTTTTTCCTTTCCCTTTCCCCGACCTAACCCCACTATCTCTTACCTCCCATTCCAACGCCCCCCCTCAAGCTCCCACATCTATTTCCCTCTATCTCCCCCAAATCCCTGTCGACCTTGAGCCAAATCTAGCCCCAAATCCCCAATTTGGAGTCTAGCCTCACAAACAAGCCCAAACACAGCCCCACCGCGTCGCTTTAGTCCCGCCTCGCCGTTGCTCCGCCTCGCACTACCCCCGCTTCGCGTCGCTGCTGCCACCGCCCCGCGTCGACTTCGCGGCGACCCGGCCATAGCTCCCAGTTTCTCACCGCGACCCTACCGCCCCGCGCTGAGACTCTCCAGGCTGCGTGTTTGTTTGCTTGTAAGTTCTCTAGATTGCCCTGCTTTGAGCACTTCAATTCCCTACTTATGGAATTTAGAGGCAAGAAGAAAGTGTCGACTAGGGATGGGAGTGAGGTTTATAATGTGGTGAAGGAGAGGAAGGTGTTGTCTTCAAAGTTTTTCCATAAGCCGACTTTGGAGCAAATGGGAATGTTGGCATGTGTGTCTATGTGCTTGACACAGTGTGGGTTAGGGAAGTTTCTGGAAAAGGCTGCCCCTGCGTATCCAGAGCTGTGCTACCAGTTTATTGCCTCTTTCAGGAGGCTCACCAATGACACAGACGATAGGCATCTGTGCAAGATCATGTTCACCTACAATGGGCGTGATTACTCCTTATCTCTGAAATTGGTGCATGAAGCCCTGGGTATTACAAAGGACCCAACTGATGGGTGGTATGGTGGTATTAACGATTCCGAGATGATGGAGTTCTGGCGGGCTGCTACGGGCAGGAGTTTCAAGAAGGGTCAGGAGGTGAATTCTAAGTTGGTGAACCCGTGTCTGCGGTTGATCCACAAGGTGATGATGAGAGATTTCTTTGGCCATGCGGACGATGGGAAGGTACCTATGAAGGACTTCCAGTAGTTTATGAGCATCCTGGGGACTATTGCGTATATGCCGTGTTGGGCTACCCTTTTCTTGGGTTCCTTGGAGAGGATTCGTGATGGCGAGCCATGTGATATTTGTGGGGGTGGTCTGATTACCCTTATTTGTGCTGGAGTGATTGCTTGGGATCAGATTCCTCGGCATGTTGCCTACGCGGTGTATGATTTAGCACACATGAAGGTGTGCTCGATGCTGAAGCCACTGGGAAAGGATGGTGATTTGGTCTGGTCATCCTATGAGGGCCACATTCTGATTGTTCCCTGGGAGTTTGCTTATTCGCCTTCTTATGCGGGTTGGTGGATTCCCAGTGATAGCCGGATGCCGACCGATGATGCCCCTGTTGTTGCTCCTTCAGGTCCGTTTGGGGAGGGCCCTAGTGGTGGTTTTGATGCTGTTGCTGCTGATTCTGTGGGTGGGGACGACCCCATGTCTACCCAGTTTGAGGCGCCTTCGTCTTTATACGGTCCTGTCGCCCCCTGGCAGGAGTTGTATTCTAGATGGGACGCGTTCTCAGTGTGCCAGGATCAGTGAAACTCCCAGGTAGAGACCGGTCTGCAGACTTGGCAGACCCAGTTCCGTGCTGATGTAGATGAGCGTCTGGACACCATGGACGCTCATATGAGAGCCTATTTTGGGATGTACCCACCACCACCTTCAGGTCCATAGTGAGCTTCTCTATTCTTCCCCTATATCATTTGATGTTCTCTTTTCTACATTGAGGACAATGTTCGGTTTAAGTATGGGGGATGGATATAGACTTGCTATCTTGCTTTCTATCTAGCTAGTGTACATATAGTTTCGTTTCTGCATTGTTTTTTGTCGTTGTTTCAGCACTCTATTCTAAAAAAAAAAAAAATTGAAAAAGCCAAAAAGAGGTAAAAAAAAAGGCAACCAAAATCCTGGGATGGACTGAAAACCCGAAAGGGAAGTTCAGGTAAAAAGCAGGTAGTCTGGCTGGTATAGACCAGGGCAAAATTGGACTGGAGTGATGCGAGTATATGTGAGATATCTAGCAAAATGAAATGAGTGGCTAGGTGAAAACCCGAAAGGGCGCCTAGGCAAGATGAGCGTAAAAGAAGAAGAGTGATTCTAGGATTTCTCTATATTTCTTGGTGAGGCGTCATAAGAAGGGGAGTCATAAGGAGGACTCGGGTAGGCCACTCTTGGAGCGATAAGGAGCTAGATTGGAGTTAGGATTAGGTTATCTTTGTATCACTTGTTTTGGTTGTCTGGAGCTTATTGTTGATATGCTGTAGTTGCTAGTGTCATATTGTCTTATACTTCCTGAGGCCTTGGTGTTGATTGAGAGAGTGAGCTTTTCTTTAGTTTACTCAGGACGAGTAAAGGTCTAAGTATGGGGGAATTTGATAGGTGTTATTTCATACACCTTTACTAGCAATTATTAGCATGATTTGGAGAGGTTTTGGAGGAGTTTTGGTGCTAAGTCTGCAATCCAAATGTTTTGGAGAGAAGTGAAGAAATCTAAGGTTTTGCAGCTTAGCTGGAGCATCTATGGAGAAGACTACCAACACTTGGTAGGATTGAAGAGCAGCAGAAGCAGAGAAGAAGAGAGCTGGAGAAATGAGCTCACCGCCCCGCGTCAGAAGTACCGCGGCCCGACGGTGACTCTCAGTGAAGATGAAGTTCGCGCCAGAGGATGCCACCGCCCAACGGTGGAAGTTCGACGCCTCGCGGTGGAATTCACCGCCCCGCGGTGGCTGTGCTTAATGACCTCGCGCCAGAGACGATTTAGTTTCCTTTTATGTTTGAGACTTTATTTTATTATTATTCTGTTTCCTTTAATTTCAGCTTTAGTTTAACCTAGTTTGTTAAGACTATTTAAGCCTCTTTTCTAGGTTAAGAGAAGAGAGACTTATCATCACTGGATTGCTTCCGTTTTCAGACGTTATTTTCTATAGAGTTTTTCATCCCCTTTGATGGAGAACTAACTTCACCCTTGTTCTGCTAGACGATTGAAGCAATACAGTTGATGTGTTTGTGAGATTTCTATTCCTTGTTCTTATCCTTATAAGTGTTGGATTGATTCTCTTGGTTATATTGATATTGATTTCTTGTTGTTCTTCTTATCCTGATCAACTAGGTTGAATGCTTTTTATCAATTGCTAGGATTGCATATAGGGGTTCCGAGTGCTTATCTAGTGGAAAACACAATTGGGCGTATAGGGGTTCCGAGCGTACAATTGTGAGTGAGAATCAGTTGCATGTTAAGTAGGGGAGTGAGTACTTGTACGTCTTTCTACTTGCATGTATCCTATATCCTTGTGTGCATTGCTATTGCTGTGTTGGTGCTAAGGTATGCTGACAACTGTGAGAATCAGTGGTATTTTATCATTGGCATAGTAATAAGTCTATTGACAACTGTGAGAATCAATAGTACTTAAGATCAGGGTGGGAACGACTATAAGGATAATTAAAGAACTTGGACGAAATAGATTTCAGTGATCGAACTTTATCTCTGTACTTGTGGATTTCGCTCTAATGGAACTACTTTCCCCTCATTATATTTTCTAAACTCAACTCAATTCATTTGCTTTGTTTGCTTTGTTCTCTTGATAACTAAACCCCCCGTTTGTGTTACTTGTCATTCACAGTTTCATACTACATCAAACCTTCTCTGTGGGATCGACCCTTACTTGTCTGCTATACTTCTGTTTAGTGGTTTGTTAGGATAATTTACTTTGATAAGGCTAATCAACTACATTTGCATTGCGCAATTCTAACCCCGTCACATTACATAGTCACTACATGACATTATATCTTCACGACACTCACATGCATTACCACTAATACGATGTTCAACACAACTACTTACCCACCAACAAAAGCATCACGATAGAGTTACATTCTTCAATTTCAAAACTAATCTCTGAATATGGTAACGTTATATATAACATTATGGCGCCTCACTATTTCAAATACACATGCATCGTTCATCTCCAATTCATTGTCAATTACAAATTTCCTCCAGCTTGTTCCAAATTTGTAGCAATTGCCACTTTTTGGGACAGACACGGGCCACGCAGCCATACCACAATTCAGGATGACTTCAGTGATTCCTACAACATTCAAGAATTTGATAGCATGTTTGCTCGGGACACCCTGCATAGCAGTAAGTGCATTGCAAGTTGATATTATGAAGTAAGCCTTATCACACATTTACATTATAAGGTTAAGTAATCCTACCAGACGATAGTCATCCTAGACATTGGTTTGTTTCATTAAAACAACGAAACTATTAATCTTGTCACATCCAAAATCTTGGGCCTGTCGTATTGCTGATGGTGGCTCAGCTGCAACAACTCCAACATCATCATCAACATCTCCATCATCTTCAAGAATAATTGGGTGGTCGCCACTGTTGTACTCTCCAGTACTCCAACTGTTGTAACTGGTTTCTTCTTCACAGTGGGATTCAGAGCTGATATCAATCACATTGTTCGGCATTCTGTTAACAGCACCAGACATAAGAGGACTTTGATGCAATATGGTAAAGCAATTATCATACCCAGTTCCAAAGAGAGACTTTCATTGAACTTAGAATATCACTTTAGCAACTCCATCTATTCGAATCCAAGGTAAACTTTTCGAAACAATTTAAAAATAACCATGCTAAATGTATAATAATACTTGGACTTCCTTTTTCGTGAGTGAACTGGTGTTGATTGTGGTTGAACTCTCTCCAAATGGGGTCAATTTGATTTCGGCTGTTCAATCCCGACAAACCCTAGAAAAATTACCCAAATTGAGATAGATGAAATGAAGTGAAGGAACTGCTCAGAAATTGTATATATAATAGTATGTTAAACCGGGTTCATAACAAGTTCTTAATATAATTGTTAAACTGGTCGAAATTGGCCCTAATATGGCATTGTGTGCTCCAAGGAACCGCTCAGAAATTGGGCCGAATATGGCATTTTTATATCCTGTCATACTAATTGTTTTGGCTTGTCGTCTTTCATGTCATAAAGTAGTATTTCATGCGACATTACCATAACATACTATATTATATAAAACAGAATTACATAACATGCTTCATTTGGCAATCTGACACTTACATGACAATATATAGTCACTATATGACATTATCATGTTCCTACTTGACATTAGCCATTCATACAATAATAGACTTCATAACCTACTAAATACTACACTAACTTACATAGTCCCTACACTATATTACTTAATCAAATACTAAATATTACATAAACACTGATGCGGAGGAGACAGATGAATTTGGGCCGTCGCGCTACGAAAGTTCTTCCACAACATCTCCAGTGATGACATATATGTTTATGAAGGCCACGGTTCTACCTTGGGCGGAAAGGACGGCCGCGTCTCCGCGGTTCTGTAAGGCCCTCAAGGTACGAGGGCCGCCATTGGGGGGGGGGGGGGGCACAACTTCGAAGAAGTACGAAGCGTCCCGTTCATAATTGTTAAAGTGATACAGTTGGTTGATCAGCCACCAAACATCCTGTACCATTTCAGCCAACGAACTCCAGTTTTGCGTCATCCCGCCTTGGTAGTAATGGGTCGAAATCCTGGCATTTTCTCCCCTTGAAGGGATGATTCTCCCTCCGGTATGGACAGTTGCAAACACCCTGTGATCGTTAGGCTGATCAGCCATGGAAACGAAAGAAGCGTAGGGAATTTGGTGTTTAGGGTAAGGTGGAAGATGTTTGCCTGGATTATGGATGAGGAAATATGACTTCGTATGAGGGGGTATATAAAGAGGTTTTTGGGTTGGTGGCAGTTACAGATACATTTTTGACGGTGCTCTAATATTTTCTTAATTTATTTACTTGTGTTAATATCCTGTCCTGTCACTGATATCCTATCTAATCAGCGTAAATTGGAGTTGGTGGGCAGTTACTGCTAATTTCATGACGGTTTGGAGTATTTTATTGTCTCTTCTCAAAAAAGGAGTTAGTAGAGCCGATACCCTGTTTGGAGTTTTTTTGTTGTATCCCACATCCCTCTTAGATTCATCTTGTCATGCTACTTCTTAATATGTACATTACGAAGTCAGTCAATGTCCCTATATTATTTGACACAACTGTCATTCGAATGCCGTTTAAGTGCCATTTAACTTCCATTTAACCTACACGCACATAACTGCCATTGTATGTAATATAAACAAGTTATCGTAACATTGTATGTAATCTAATCAAATGTCTGAGAAAACATCCAATTGTACGTAATCTAAGCAAATGCCATCCAAACCCCAAAAAGAACATCCAAATATCCAATTTAAATGATGGACTTCCTTAGGCTCGACCTCCACACCTCGTCAAACACGCTGTGAGCCATGTCGCTCCTGAAGCCGTCAATAAATTTGTCTGCCACAACGTTAATGATAACATCAATTTGTTGTGTTAATTACTGCTATACAAGTTATCCAAATAAACCTTAAACCGTAGTCCTAAGTAAGTAAGGGTCAAGTCCACAGGGAGACAGAGTCTATCTTTATGTGTAATTCCTATGTCAATCTTTAAGTAACTAGAGGGGGGTTTTGTGTGTTTAGAAGTTCTAAGCATGCAAAGACAAACAAACTAAAGATGATGAATTCAGTAATGGGGAAAAGCACTTAGTCAAACAAACATCCACTATTCGTATGACAAGTTGATCCTAGATAATCATTCGATATCTCATGCAATGGAAATTTCAATTCCTTTTCAGATATAACTAATAGCACAACCAGATACTATTAGCACTAACTAATTAAACAACCCTGAAACTATCAAGATTCAGTTTAACAGCAGCGTTACGAATAGGAATATAGTTGGATACAATTCTAGCATAAAACAACCAGCTTTTATCCTAGAATGTAAATCAATTCTCTTATGCATAAGACTAGCACAACCAGATACTAGTACGATGCAGTTGCTACTCTGAAATAGATATGCTCAACCAGTAACAATCTAGATCTAGCAATCAATCAATAGAAACAAACCCTAGTTGCGCAGGCTAGAGATTATCAATATTAATCATAAGCAATCAAGCAAGAGAATAGATAAAATCCATGCAATAGATAAGGAACGAAAATATCACAACTTAATCAAAACGAAAGCTTCAGCGTCTGACTAAGCAAGAGTGGCTTAGTTCTTCATAGCAAAGTACGTAGAAAGGGAAAAGATGAAATTAGGGTTTCGAGAGAGAAAAACAAACCTCCTTCTTTCCTTTTTTAATACTAAAAGGAAATAAAGTCTCCAGAATTAACATAAAATGAAATATTAAAACGTAATTAAAATAGCCCAAATAAAACAATTAAGGAAAACGGGCTCGGTGGCTTCTGACAGCGGCGGCGGTCGCTGCCTCCTCTGCGGCGGTCGCCGTAATTACGACGGTCACCGTCTTTAAACGGCGGTCGCCGGATCAATGCCGTAGCCAAACTAGCTGGGAGGGCTTTGGCGGTGGTCGCTGCCTCCTCTGCGACGGTCGCCGTGAAGCCATTTCTTCAGTGTCTTCGTCTCTTCAGCTTCGAATGCTCCCAAAGCCTCCAAAAGTGTGTCTTCAGCACCTCCTCGCCAATACTACATAACTCCTCTAACGTATCCTAAAACACCACTAAATCAATGCTAAAACCCCGTCTATACACACAACATAATCGTGTGTATCAGTTAAGATTTTTCCAACCAGCAGTGAGCAACTTCATGTGTTTCAGCACTGAGCAACTCCACGAACACAAAATGCAATAAAGTTACTTAGATGAAGTATATAACAAAATTGGTAAGGGGATTGATATTTCGACTTACCCACGCTTGTTCTGCTTGAGTCCTTGAATTCTCTCAAATTTAATCTCTTGAGTACCCCGATGTTCAAATTTCTTGGTAAGCGGCGGGTACTGTGTCATGAAGTGAGGAAGAAACCGACGAACCCCATGCAGGCAGGTCTCTACGCCCAAGTTAGAGTTCAAATCCACATTACAATCATATACATTTGCCTGCCATTGCTGCAGATCGATCTCTACAGCCACCCAATGCATGTTATCGATGTTGAGGGGAACATAAATGAAGTCCAGATCATCCCAACTGGACCCATAAGGTTTAGGCCGATCTCCCCTAAAGTATTCAAGTGCACGTTCAGATGCAGGTGGAACAGTACTATTATTTTGGACATAGTATCTTTATGCATCCGTAAAATCAGCAAGCCAGAAAACGTCCAATATTGTGGCCTTGTGTTTAACTTCGGACTCCAAAAGCGCCTTACGGATATAACAACAAACTTCATCGATTTTCTTCAAAAAAATATAATTCATCCTGTCAGGCATTGCAACAAATCCCAACAGTAAACTAGTTTGACATCATAAGTAAATAGCTTAAACCATCTTCCAGCCAAGATTTTGGTTCCAGTATTAGGCCAAACCAGTCCTTGTCCATCTCTTGACCATACAGTCCAACTCTTGGCTCAGAGCTGAAAAACAAAGAATGCGTAATTAAATCCATGAAAGATAGTTGAACATTATTAAATCCGTGATATACTAACCTTTCATCATTCATCCATTTCAGCAAAGCAGTCATCTCCTTCACTTGTGAATTCTTCGTTATCTTCTTCACAGTTTCCCCCTTCTTTCTCATCTGTGTAAGGTGTTAGTTTTTTGGCGGATGGCTTCACCATACGACTAGGAAGAACCCTCTTTGGTTGGAGATGCTGCTTTCGTTTATTTTTGGGTTTCGCCTTGCTGGATGAAGCAACCACAGCGGCTAGCACTGAAAGAGGTTCATCTCTTTCCTCAACCTCTGCTGGGGTTAGCTCCTGCTGGGTAGCCTTCGGTGCTCCTTCAATGTCGTTAGTAAAATCCTGCTCCTGGTCCTTTTCACCATCGTTAGCAACATTTTCATTTATGTCCTTGACAATGGCCATAACACCATACGCACCCTCAACATCATTGTTACCCTCAATGGAATTATCAAAATCCTATAATCATAATAACCATGTCATACATGAGTACAAATCCTGTCACCATGCCAGACTTTTCTTGTAAAATATAAAAACTCCCATCACACTAGAACTCTTGTCATCTCGTACAAATAATAATGTCATAGTAGTGATGATAATATGATAATTTTCATATGAGCATATTCATACCTCTTTGCCTTCAGCCTCTACCTTCTTAACCTCAACCTCATGAACCTCAACCTCTACCTTCTCCACCTCAGCCTCCTGAACTTCAGCCTCTTATACCTCAACCTCTACCTTTTCCACCGCAGCCTCCTGAACCTCAACCTCTACCTTCTCCACCTCAGCCTCCTAAACCTCAACCTCTTTGTCACCACCCTCACCATCACTCTCATTATCGACAACTTCATTATCCTCATTAGAAACTTCCTCACCATCACTCTCATTATCACCAACTTCATTATCCTCATCAGAAACTTCCTCCTTCGGTTTGTCACCACCCTGGCGAAGTTCTTCATTGTCATTACCCTTATCACCATCACCAAATTTGTCATCATCACCATCATCATCATCATCATCATCATCATCATCATCATCATCATCATCATCATCATCATCATCATCATCATCATCATCATCATCATCATCATCATCATCATCATCATCATCATCATCATCATCATCATCATCATCATCATCATCATCATCATCATCATCATCATCATCATCATCATCATCATCATCATCATCATCATCATCATCATCATCATCATCATCATCATCATTATCCTCACTCTCAACCTCATCGCTCTCAAACTCCTCACCCTCAACCTCCTTATCCTCCACCTTCTCATCATCTATTTTCTGGTCATCCTTATAAACTTCCTCCTCTTCCTCATCAGACTCACCATAGGATTAAAAATCATCCTCATTCAAATAATTCTTTGATTTCCCATTACTCTTGAGTTTGGGCACCTCCTCCTCCTTTGATACCCTCTTTTCCAGCCTTCCTACCCTATCAAGCACTCCTTTTTCCATCCTCTTCATCATTCTGAACATCTGACTTATCACATTTGATGACTGCACAGATGCATTACTCGGCCTCGCTCCATCTTTTCCTTGCTTCCCCTTCCCCTTCTTTTTCAAACCCTTCATTGCTTCCTTCACAATCTTGTCAAAATACGGGTCATCATTTTCAACAACATAGTAGCAGTCAGACAGCTTATCCACCTCATCCTCATCGGGAATAAGAATGGGCTTAACCACATGTGTAGGTTCAACCAAAGACAACTCCAACACTCCATGTTCAGGGGCTTCATCTGAAACCCAACGAAGGTCTCGAGGCATTGCAGATTCACTTAACTTTGATGCAAATTGGAGACCAAATGTTGGCACAGCTTCCCATACCCATATCTACAATAACAAGAGGTTTGAGAATTAGCAAATTAAGATACGATATTTCATTTTATCTTGTCACCCTATAATTTAGATCAGGTCACCCTAAAACTATCTGGAATGCAAATAAAAGTATGTTGGAAAACTACTATGTTTTGTCAATCAAACAACAAACAACTTCCTGCATATTCACCATGATCCTGTCACCTTTTACTCAAATATCTTGTCATAGTATAGCATAGAGTATACTACTATGCTGCAAATAAAACACATTCAGTAATTCATATTTCAACCATTACAAATTTAGATTAGGTCACCCTAAAACTATCTGGAATGCAAATAAAAGTATGTTGGAAAACTACTATGTTGTGTCAATCAAACAACAAACAACTTCCTGCATATTCACCATGATCCTGTCACCCTGTACTCAAATATCCTGTCATAGTATAGCATAGAGTATACTACTATGCTGCAAATAAAACACATTCAATAATTCATATTTCAACCATTACAAATTTAGATCAGGTCACCCTAAAACTATCTGGAATGCAAATAAAAGTACATTGGAAAACTACTATGTTGTGTCAATCAAACAACAAACATCTTCCTGCATATTCACCATGATCCTGTCACCCTGTACTCAAATATCCTGTCATAGTATAGCATAGAGTATACTACTATGCCGCAAATAAAACACATTCAGTAATTCATATTTCAACCATTACAAATTTAGATCAGGTCACCCTAAAACTATCTGGAATGCATATAAAAGTATGTTGGAAAACTACTATGTTGTGTCAATCAAACAACAAACAACTTCCTGCATATTCACCATGATCCTGTCACCCTGTACTCAAATATCCTGTCATAGTATAGCATAGAGTATACTACTATACTGCAAATAAAACACATTCAGTAATTCATATTTCAACCATTACAAATTTAGATCAAGTCACCCTAAAACTATCTGGAATGCAAATAAAAGTATGTTGGAAAACTACTATGTTGTGTCAATCAAACAACAAACAACTTCCTGCATATTCACCATGATCCTGACATAGGTATTCAAACATCCGGTCATATTATAGCATAAAGTAATTAATATTTGAAGCAATAAAACTACCTGAAACACAACTGGCATGCCTTGAATGGAATATGGAATTCTTGGTGCGTTGGAGAGTAGCTTTGCCTTCTCTACTGTTTGCATCCTTTTGGCCAATGCTGTGGTCAATGACTTGTGAAGCTCTTCATAAGCAACCCTTCCCCATGGATAATCCCAAAAGTTATCCATATTCTCCAGCAGCCTAACATGTAGCGACTTCACTAGCCTCTTCTTATCCCTTCCCAACAACAGACCCTCAACTATCAACAACAGTGCCAACTTGAGTTTGTAGTTGTCCAACTCACGATGTTCTTTAAATCTGTTGTAAACATCTTGTATTGTCGTCTTAGGACCACCAGGACTACCAAAAAATCGCTCCATTACTAGCCCGTCAGCTTTAGTATCCACAAATGGAAGTTCACCACAATTCAGTCCAGTTATGAGAGAGAACTCCTTAATCGAAAACCTCAACTCTTTCCCTGCCACCTCATACCAAGACTCCCACTTCTTTTTTGTTTCAAGTTGCTTAAATAGAATTGCATGCAATGTCTGTGAAGAAAATGATACATGCTGCAACATTTTCAATACTTTTCCAAACGGGCCATCCGAGACCCGTTGCCAATCCGCATGTGTCAACTTGTTTTCAATCTCACGAACAAAGTGCACCCTACAGTTGATGTTAATTCTTCCGTAGAAATGTTCACCTCTGAAATAACTGTACCTAATCTGCAAGCCAAATGAAAATAGCCATAAACAAACGAAATCGAACCATTTGAGAAGCCTCAAATGACAGATGAAAAAACAAAAAAACCTAAAAAAACACTCCCGATACAAAGTAAACCATTTCAGACGGGTGACAGGACAATTGAAAAAATACCCTAAGCCCTAAACAAAAAATGTAGACAACTTACATCCCCTTTAAAGATTAAGGGTTTATTCCCCTTTACTGGTATCGCTTTTGGCCTCGACATGCCCTTCCCGGCTTTTTTTCCTATGGAACTGTTAGAAGTTTTTTCCCCTTTCACCTGCACTTCGTCTCTCTACTTCTTCTTCTTTCGAACCTGCCTGTCGTCTTCTTTCTCTTCCTTTTCTCTCCACTCTTCTTTGGGCTCGACTCTTTACGATCTCTAAGCACTGCCATTTTCTAGGGTTCTTTTGTAACGCGCTTCAGAGGTTAAGGAAAAGTTCGGGGAGGGACGAGTAAGTAAAAATGGAGTTGCAGAGTCGCGTTAATGGAGAAAGATGGAGGGAGTAAGTAAGAAAATATGGAGATGGACTTGGTAAGAAAAAATGGACTTCAAGAGTAAGCAAAAATCGAGTCTAGCGTTAATAGAGAAAGATGGAGGGGTTGAAGAGTCGCCTTCTGGGGAAGAAGAAAATGTTTGATAACAATGATGGATGTTTGCAGAGTCGCCTTCTGGGGAAGAAGAAATTATCTTCTTTTGGAGGGAATTTTGGAAGGTAAACACGGAGGGCCTTTTGGGAGCATTCGAACTTCGAAGAAAGGTAAATAGGGTTATGTCTTACCCTTTTTATTCTAAATTAAATATTATTAAAAAGGTCAATAGAATGGTAAACACAAACAAATAATATTAAAAAGTAATTTTGTACCCTAAAACAACAAAAACAAAAGGATATTTCCGACAATAGGATTATACAATGTGACAAAAAACATATGTACGCAAATTATAAAGAAACTTCACTGGCAGGAATTATGAACAACACTGACAGAAAATATGCATCTACAATGAAGAAGCAAACAAGAAATGCACCAACCAATTTTGCTAGATTTCCAAAACAATTTGAACACAAGTTATTGTCAACAAGACAAGTCAATTCTAGCGAAAACCACCCAACAAGGAATCATACAACACTATCACTATCCCAACTAAAGTGAAGCTTACATGAAAGTGAATAATATATCCTCCACTAGTCAAACCAGTTCATATCGAAAATACTAACGGCTATCCTTTTTCTGTAATGATCCACAAATTTGTCACCCACGTTCACGATGTTTTGACGTCCGGAACTTAGCATTTCTATGTACTTGATCGTGAAGACGCCACAATCGCCCCTTCACACAAGTAAAAAATGTAGTTGGTATACAGTGACACACCATTTACTTAGTTGTATCTCCAGAGCTACCCAATTTTTCTCCTTGAAATTGAAGGGGAGGTATATACGATCCACGTCCTTCCAATCCTTCCCATAAAGTGCAGGCAGTTCCCCATGTAGGTATCTCATCTTAGATCGATCAGCAACATAACTTTGCTTATCTGAAAACCATCTATTCATTTCCTTGTCCAAATTACGCTGAAACCAGGTGTCCAATATTGCCACTGGTTTGTCACGCACACGACAGCCAAGATAATACATACATTCGTCCAAGTTCTACAAACCAAAAATATATGTCATACCAGAAATTTGTTGCATGCCATGATAATTTATATAAATAATGAAAGGGGCTTATCTGAGAACTCAACCACCCCATTGGTTACAACAATTTCTCAAAAAACTTTCTCTGTAGATGTTCTCCAGTTGGAGAAACAATTTCCTCACTGCATCATAACATGGTTTAATTAACATCTCAAACACGCGTTCATATCATCAAGACAGGAGGGACAACTTCCTAACCTTTCCTTCGAGTCTAACCAACGGCACAATTTATTCATGTTTGGAATTCCTTTGGACGTTGAAACCTTGCATCGTTTGGGATTATCGGCTTCTCTGGACAGTCCTCTCTTCCTGAAAGCATGGTCCTTCAGTTCACCAGTTGTATTAATTATTATTTTTGAGCTGCTTTTTCTTGTTGATACTCCAATTGATTCTTTGGTAGACTCTCCTTCCACCTCAACTTCTTTTAGCGTCTGCAAATAAGTTTTTTCATAAATAAGATGTTGGTGATCTGAGGGACCATCCTGTCAGGAAGATTTATTAATGCATACCTCAACTCCTTTTGTCCTCCCTTTTTTATTTTCTCCCTCATTCTGAACTGCGCCATCTTCATCACCCATCTTCTTTTCTGAGCGAGTCTTCCTTGCAAATAATTTTCCTTCCTTCTTATCTTTTTCTTCTTTTGTCATCGTTTTTCCATATTTCCCCTCATCATGTATTACACCCTCAACATCTTCTCTCTGAACTGCACCATCTTTATGATCCTTCTTCTTTTTTGAACGAGTCTTCCTTGCAACTTGCTTTCCTTCTTTCTTATCGTCTTCTTCTTTTGTCATCGTTTCTCCATTTTTCCCCTCATCTTCTACTGCACCCTCAACATCATCTCTCTGAACTGCACCATATTCATCATCCTTTTTCTCTCGATAAACAACCATATATCCTAAATTGCCATTGTCGACTTTAATGGCACCTTCATCATCGTCATCATGTAGGGGATTTGAATCAGACCCCCCCATTCTATCCATTTCGACATCCTCATCACGACCATGTACAACATTCTGCTTCAATAAATTACAAATTAGATTTAACTCACAAGAATAATAAGTAAGTGCATCATTCTATAATGTTTGTCAAAAACAGAGCTTTATGCATCCATCCAACTTATAAATATTGATTTTCTATTAACTAACTGTGACATTCTTGTTATAATGTTTGTCAAAAAAGGCTTTAACTTACAATAAATATAAGTAACTGTCAATCTCAAGTTTAAAACAGTGACATTTTAACTTTTTAAAATGACATTACTATTCTACATTCCGACAAGAAAAAATGCTTGAGCTTCCACGAAATAAAAATCTAAGTTCCCAAACAAAACTTTATAACGATTGTTGACAATTATCTTACCTCCCCTTCCTCTTGTTCAATGTCGTCTTCTTCATCATTTGTTGAACCTGAGTTGTTGAATACCCTCTTCTTGATCATTTGTTCCATTATGCCCCAGGTTTTATTCGTAGCACTAAATCCTGCGTCCACTTGGTTTTCCAAAATAATCATACGCTCATGAAGCTCTTTCATAGAGCACATCATCTGTCTTGCATCCAGGCCTGAGGACTTCGCAGCAGGGGCAGGGTCTGAATCACTCTTTCCTTTTCTTCTACCATTGTTGACAATTATCTTACCTCGAATTTGTCAACTGCCTTGTCAAAGTAAGTGTCATTCACTTCCCCATCAAATTTGCATTCTTTTAAGACCTCCACCTCGGCTTCTTCCTCTATCAACACCACATTTGGAATAAAATGGGATGTGGCCTTCCCCAAGAAAGACTCCATAGCCGTCGCATCAGGTTGTGAATCTGATGACCATTGTAGACTGCGTGGGTAGGCCTCCTTATCCACCAAATGTGCAAACGCTAAAGCAATTGGTTTAACAGCTTCAAATAACCAAACCTGAACCACAGTTTTTCTTGTCAATATGATACTTAAACCATCAATATATTGTAACTACAATACCAACTTCAAAACAATATACATTACATCCTGTCATGTTACCTGAAAGGCCATTGGCAACCCCTTGAGTTTGTAACCCAACCTTGCACTTGAGTCTCTGCTTGTTTCAACCGTTTCCAATCTATTATTCACCGTTGAACTCAATCCCTTGTGAGTTTCAATGTAGCTAACCCTGCCCCATGGGAATTTCGTGAATCGATCGATATCAGTCAATAATTTGACATGACCCGTGCTTATGCGAACCTTTTTCTTAACCCCAAGAATGACGCCCTCTAATATAATCAATAATACCATCTTATATTTCAAAGGGCTATCAAGCTATGTACGCATAAATAATGACTCTAGCTCACCCAACGTCAAATTCTGTACATCAAATAACTCTTTCACGGAATTTTTATCCGGGTTCAGCTCATTACATTCATTCTGCGACAGCATAACCCCGTCACAAGTGCAAATTCATTCATTGAAAAATGCAGCAGCTGTCCTTGCAGGTCGTACCACGTCTCCCACAACTTCCTCGTTTCTACTTGACAGAATAAAACGTAATGTACAAGTTGACATGAAAATGTTTGTCGACGAACCATCTTCACAGTAGGTCCAAATGGACCATCTATTATCCTCTGCCAGTCCACAGGGGAGAGGCATTTCTCAATAAGTTTCAACATGTCACGCCGACAGTTTTGGTTGACTCTGTCGATGAATTTTTTCCCTTCAAATCTCAATAAATGACCCTAAAAAATACAAATTATACAAGGTCAATAAATACAAAAGGAACATATACTTTACAACTACATGACAGGATGTGAACTATGAAAAACTACACATAATGAGCTAACCAAAATTTACCTTTTTACCCATTTCAATTTCCTCCGTTTCAATACGGAAAACTACACCACTTCAGCTGCACTGGGGAAGATAGACAAACAACAAAAATATCAACATTTAAGCTTTTTCTAAGCACCTAACTCAACATACTCAGATGTAGAAATCACACGAGAAGACAAGTAAGTTGCAAGAGTAAGAGAGTTATAATGTCAGGCAAATAAAAACATTTAAATTTCAAAACACAACAATGTTTCCCAAAACTGACAATCTAATTGATCATTTCAACAATAAAGCTATACGATGTGACAAATATTTCATCAACGCTGACAAGAAATGTTCAAACAATGGTAATTATTGCAATTGTGACAAAAACAAACCTAATCTGACATTATCATTTTACAAACACGGATTTCACAGGTTGATATAATTCGCTGCATTCAACCTCACTTCATTTAAGCTCAAACGAACAACAGTGAATCAACCCTAAAAACCAAATGAACAGCAACGGAGCAACCCTAAAATGGCGTTAAATGGCTGGAACTCTAAAAAACTTGACATACCTACAAGGCTCGAAGGAGATAGACAGAAGAGGAAGATGAATCGGAATCGCGACCGAATCGAGACGTCGGTCGAAGACCTGCACTTTGTCGCGCGTCTTCGGCAATTTTGGGCCTTATTGAGCGGAGCTCAAGCGGCGATGAAGGGCTCCGTCTGTGGAAAACCTGCAATTTCGCGACGAAAGAAGGGTTTAAGCTACCTCGAACGGCGAAGAAGGGTTTCAAGCAAAACACAAAGTTGAAGATTATGGAGTTTGAATCGATATCATACCTGGAAGAGAAACCTTCTCGCCGGAAATGGTGAAATTCGTCGGACAAAACAACCCTGGATTCCGCTGGAGAAGATGGAGACACCTCGAGCTGGGCGACGTTGTTTTGTTTCTGTAGCAAATTTCACATTTCATTTTGAAATTGAAATTGAATTATGTTTTAATTTTTTTTCTTCATGAAATCAGTGTCATGTCATATTTTATTTTCCAAAACAAAAAGAAAATTCAATTTTTAATTTACCTTTTTATTTGGAGGATATTTTTGCAAAAACAAAAGGAAAATTTTGTGGTTGGGGTAGTCTTGTAAAAAACAAAAGGGGTAGGTTAAAAATGCAAGTACATTAGTAAAGTAGGGTATGGAGTGTTATTTTCCTTCATACAATATGCAAATTGCCGTATATAATATTTGACTTGTAGTTTTGTTGACTATTTCGATGTATATATTATAGAGATTTCTCTTATGATGTATTGGTAATGACACATATTTTACAGCTTCTATACTCTTGTTGGCCAGGCTCAGCTTTGTTATACTTACCTTAAGATTTTCATAGAAACCGGCCAAAGAGTGTTTAATTCTAAGTTAACAGAATTCCCATCCGGATCTACAATTCTAAATATTCTACGATCTAGGTTAGACAAAACGATCTCCGATCCTAGTTGGGATCTTATTATAGGTAGGATCTTATATTACAAAATAAAATGGGTAGAATCTTGTGTACGATTCCGATCCTAGATACGATTCTAACGATCCTACAATCGAGTTTTCACATATGACTATAATATTATATTATTCAAGTATGAACTTGATATAAGCTATACATACTTAAAAATGACACTCTATTATATGACTTATATATACGATCAAGATTTATATATGAAAATAGTTAATCATTATTCTAATTATCTTGATAACATTACTACTTATCCAATATAAAATATTTATAATGTTTTTCATCTTTAATATATAAAAATCATATAACGTTGTTACTACATACTTTTAGTTATAATGTAGAATCTTACGAATCACGATCCGATCTTACGATCCGAACCCAAAGACCCCTCACTGATCCGATCCTAGAATCCCGATCCTAATAACCTTGGTTTAATTTGGTTGAAAGGTATGGGAAATGACATTATCAATTCTAATACCTTATGTTTGTTTGTGTGTTTTCCGAAATCGGAATAATTCCCAAACAATATCGATTTCCATAACCCCGCAAAATTAGGGGTCTGAGAATAGGAATTGAAGACGGTTATTGAGTCTTTGTTTTGCTCCTCATAATGTCTTTGTTTAATTTTGTACGTGCTCTTGCTTCATGCTTTCGTGCTTTCCTTTGGTTTACGGATCATCAAAAGGAAGAAGGCAAACAAATGTAATCGCATTTGTTCTTACATGTCCTCATTTTACCAGTATTAACATCGATTATACTAATTAGTAATTATAGTAGATAGTTATGATTTATTTTCTGTAAAGGTGTATTTGGTAATATTAGTGAATACAATATTCATTGTATAAAGTTATCTTGTTATCCAAGTTAGGATATTCTATCTTACTAGTTATCATATCTTATCCAGCCTTTTATTGTTATATTTTCCTTTAAGTAGCTTTGGCTACATTCAATAAGATTCACCAATTCGATTAGTATTCTCTATATGGTATAAGAACAAACGATCCTCCCCACATCCCTACACACAAAAAAACACACATCCGACCTAGCTTTCATGGTTGTCGAGTTCGTTGCCCAGTTACCCAACCCACACGAGCCAAAGCATCCGTTCACATTTATTCATCTGTCGAACGCTATCAAACTTACAAACATTAACTACCTTCAATGAAAGGTTTAACGTCAGGCAACTCTCGAGGGGTATGACATGTTCAAGCTCCTCGATGGTTCCAACCCAATCTTAGAGGCCACTATTACAAAAGAAGTTGTCACAACACCCAACACGATGCATCAATCCTAGAAGCGTCAAGATCAACAGCTATATGGTGTTACAGTCAGCACTCTCTCGGCCTTTGTAGCCTCTCTTGTCACGCATGCCTCCATAACTCAACAAGTCTAGGATCTTATGAAGCACACCTTGCTAAAGAATCCCGGGGCCATACAAACAACTCAAGGAGAGCTTTGCTGGTGCAGTAAAGGCTCCCAATCCATCTCTGACTACATGTAGTCTATCAAGGTCTCTGCTGATCTTCTTGCCTTTATTATGGTCTCAATCAACGGTGAAGGTCTTAGGGATTATATTCTTCGAGGCCTTGGCGACGCTTACAAACTCATCGTTGATGGTGTCAATGCTCATGACGCACCAATATCTTTTCAAGAATTGCATGACAAGCTCATTAATCAAGAGTTACACATGCATCAAGATGTAGACGAAGACCTCGTCTGGACCTGCTTCTGCGCTCAACGGCCAATCGAAGCTTGGACGATCCACGAGCAAGAACATTGGCTTCTCCACGCCCTGGCAGCAATCTCGTCACTCCCAACCTCCACATATGGCCTCCCAACAACCCACCTTAACAAACAAATCCACCGAACCGTAACCAACTCGCCAGTAAGCGCGCCTTTCCGTTGATGTTGTCGATGGTGTAAGACAATGTATCATTTTCTCCAACAATGTCCTATCTTCTACCAAGCCCACCCAACCCTACAATTGCTATATTCCTCTCATTTCACACTACCCCACCTCAAGAACACTCAACCCAAACACAACGCAACAACCAATGGCTAGTCGACCACGACACCTCTCATCACCTTACCAATGACCTCAACAATCTTACCCTACACTACCCATACAATGGTCCTGATGAAGTGTTTGTGGGCAATGGAATAGGTTTACCTATCACACATATTGGCTCTCTTAAGTTAAGTCATCAACTCATGATTACAACGTATCTCAAGTCTTGTGTGTCCCTTTATGTCTAAAAATATTTTGTCTCCAAATTTACTTCTCAAACCCAATATGCTAGTGTTTTCTTACCTAATTGTTTTCTTGTGAAGGACATCAAGTCGAGCACAACTCTCCTTAGGGGCCGCAGCATCGACGGAGTCTCCACATGGCGCTTGTCCAGTCTAGCCGTCCACACTGCCACTCGTTCCATTCCAGAATCTTTGCATAACAAATTAGGGAACCCGTCTAGTTCTATCTTTAAGTTTATTCATCAGCGTTTTCAATTAGGATCTTCAATTTTTTTGCAATTAGATTGTTTTTCTTGTCAATTGAATAAAAGTCACAAACTCCTTTAAAAAATTATACTCTTGTTTCGACACACCCCCTTGAGATTATCTTCTTAGATGTTTGGTCTTCTTCTATGTCTTCTTACGATGGTTATCGCCACTATGTCATTTTGTTGATCACTTTACAAAGTATGTCTAGCTTTAACCTCTAATGAAGAAATTAAAAACTCAATCCGTTTTCTTTTAATTTAAGTCTCTGGTTGAAAACTTCTTCAAATACAAAATCAAGATCCTTTATTCAGACAATGGTGGTGAATACATAGCCCTCAAAAGTTTTCTTTGCATGCATGGTATATATTAGTCAATTCACCTCTCCACCCATACCCCTGAACACAATGGTATTACAGGAACACAAGATAGGCATATTGTTGAAAGTAGTCTCTCTCTGCTTAGCCACTTTGGTATGCCTCTTGGTCATTGGTCTCACGCCTTAATCACATCGGTATATGTCATAAATCGCCTCCCTACTCCAATCCTTGTGCACGCCTCTCCATACTTAAAACCTATTAAATCAAGTTCCTGATTACACAAAGCTTAAGAGTTTCGATTGTTTGTGTTTTTCTAGGTTATGACCTTACACTAGTCATAAACTTGAATCACGACCTCTTGTGTGTGTTTTTGTAGGCTACTCATCTAACCAAAATGTGTATCAGTGCATGGATCCCACCACAAAGAGAATTTGTACTTCTCGACATGTCAAATTCCTTGAAGACCACTTTCCGTACCGCACCATGGATCCAGTCGACCAATCAGCTCTTAGGCCTGGCGATGAGTGGTTGTAGTTCTGCTTTCCTATCCAAATATCACAAAGTTATCCTAATCCTCACTAGTGGAAAAAACACTTTTTGAGGCTTCCTTTTAGAGACGTACATAGTTCAAAACGCCTCAACAACGACTTAGGCAATCACTTTTTTTTGGTTTTTGAGGCGGATAATTAATTTATACGCCTCAAAAACATCTTTTGAGGCGGGCAAATTAATATACGCCTCAACAAGTATGTCCAATAGAGGCGGGCATGTAAGGCCCGCCTCTATTAGACCATTACTCGGCCGAGTCGTAATACTTATAGAGGCGGGCGTGTTAGGCCCGCCTCTATAAGCTCAACCCTAATTAAAAAAAAATAGCTGCGTGCGCCTTCATTTTCTGCTCTAAGGTTTGTGCCATTTTTAGAGAAAGAGAAAGGAGAATGCTGGGCTGGGAGAGTGCTCTAAGGGAGTCGATCGGAAAGAGAAGCTTGGGAAGACGAAGGGCGGTGACGATTCCAAGTCCGGTGGCGACTCGGTAGTGTTCTTCGGAGCCGTGTTTGTCGTGGTGTCCCTTGCGATGGCGCGGTCTGTTGGAGTGCAGGAACGATTTTTGCGGTGCTTCACAGGGGCATTTTCTTTCGATCCTTGTTCTTGTGCTTCCTTGTTATTGTGTGCTTCGGATTTCTTTAGGGTGTTTTGCTCTCTTGAGTGTGCTCTTGTAAACGAACGATTAAGGCTTTGAATGCTTAGTGGATTGGGTGGATCTCCCTTTTTGAGATCCCGCGGATGTAGGGTAACCGAACCGCGTTACCAATTCTTGGTGTTCTTTCTGTTTTTGCGTTTCTGTTTTGCTTGAATCGGATATATTAGATTCACAGATTGGTATCAGAGATTTGACTGCATTCCTTGTGCTTTTCTGATCTGGAAATTGTGTTTTCTGCGGTTAGAAGAGTTTCCTAGGGTTTGTCCTTGCTCGATCTTGTTTAGCTTCTGCTCTTGTGCATTTGTCTGATTCTTGCTTATTCACTGCTGAAAACTGTGATACTGAGTTCTTTACTTGATTCTGATTTTTAGATCTTGTGAACCTGGAAATCTTGCTTTTCGTGTGTTCTTGCATCTGTTTTCAGATTTGGACTGAACTGTAGTGTCTTGTGGTGTCTGAGTTCTGGAATTGTGTTTCTTTGAACTTGGAATTGTTTTGTCTTGAGTTCTTGATTTTTTGATTCTTTGAACCTGAAGTGTGTTAAAGTGCAACCTCTGGTGTTGTACTTGATTGGTTCTTGATATTGTGTTCTTGACAACTGATTTCTGTGTGTGTGATTCTTGGACTTTTGTGTCCTAATATGTGGTGATGACAGAAAACATGATGAAAATTACACCATTTGATGGTACGACTGACTTTGCAATGTGGCAAGTCAAGATGAAGGCTATACTCATCAAGGAGAAGTGCTATAGAGCTGTAAAAGGTGACTACCTCTCGAAGACCTCAGCAGCTAGAAAGATGGAACTTGATGAGCAAGCCCACTCAGAAATTATAATAAGGCTTGCGGATGATGTGGCTCGTCAAGTGGTAAAGTTTACTACTACTAAATCCTTTCCTTCTAGAATATCATTACTGTGCAGATTATTTACATTTAAGATAGATGTGAATCTGACTTTGAATGATAACTTTGATAAATTTATGAGAATGACCCAAGATTTGGAAAGGTGTAATGATAAGATTGCTGAAACTCACCAAGTTGTTCTGTTATTGAATTCCTTGCCTGCTCAGTTTGACATTCTGAAAGATGTGATTCAGTTTGGTAATGACACCATCACTGTTGTTAAAATTGCTGAGGCTATAACTCAGAAAAATGAAGTGCTAAAGGTGTTTAAGACTAAAACTGAAAACAAAGTTGATGTTAAACCTGAGAATTCTGTCTTGCATGCTGAGGGGAAACCCAAAACTGGAAAAAAGGCTAAAACTGATACTAAGGATAGAAAGTGTTTGTATTGTGGTAAAGCTGGCCATTTTATTAAAGATTGCAAGAAAAAGAAATCTGATGATGAGCAGAAATCTGATGTTACTAATGTGTGTGAATTTGGTGCTTCTTATTCATGTGAGTTGCTCATGCTTGATTCTAGACATGATTCTAATTGCTGGATTTTAGATTCTGGTTGCTCTATGCATGCTACCCCGCATAAATACATGTTTAATGAATTGCATGAATTCTTAATCGTTTTTTCTTTAATCATTTTTACATTACCATTCATAATCGTTTAATCAAATACCTTTAAATGTGCAGGTATTTATTGGACAATCACACATATGCATTTGAAAATTCTCGAATTGGGTTCATTTGTCCTGAGATGGTGTCAAGCACTAGAATCAGGGCCGATCCAACTGTTCCAGCAGATTACTTGCAACGTGTGTTCAATGCTGAAACTGCTAAGAATACGATTAAAGATTCTAACAGTGCCAAATTGTTTTTGCTCCCATATAATCAAGAGTAAGTGTTTTCAATAAGTTTCATATATAATTAGTATTTTAAGCAATCATTAATATTTATCAAAATGTCAAGGCAACAGAACGACTGATGCATCTGGAGTATTGGATTCTATACGTGATAGACCTATTTAGAGCACAGGTCTATCTTTTCGATTCTCTAAAATGTCAAGGCAACAGAACGACTGATGCATCTGGAGTACATAGACACTGACTCGGCCGAGAATTCGGCCGAGTTCTGGGCCGAGTCAGCGTCTACTTGTTGAGGCGGACTTGTATACGCCCGCCTCTATAAGTATATAGCGCTGACTTGTTGAGGCGGGCCTCCGAAGCCCGCCTCAACAAGTCCCTCATTTTGGCGCCAAAGTGAGGGACTTGTTGAGGCGGGCTTCGGAGGCCCGCCTCAATAAGGTCCTTTTAGAGGCGTAAAATACCCGCTTCAAAAAGTGTCCCTACTTGTTGCAGCCCCCTTAGTTGAAGCGAACGGTGTTCGCCTCAATAAGTGTCCAAAGGCCCGCCTCTATAAGGATTATTTCCACCAGTGCCTTCACAACATTACCCTAATCCTACCAATGATTATATTCCCCCCAAATCCTTATCCTCTCACACAAGATACACTTCACAACATCCAATCTCCTATCATAACTACCCACCTGGCCTCACCCTCACCACTACCACCACATTACTTCTGCTATAAGAAAACCCCACCCCACATAGTACCCATAACCCTAATCCTATGCCATCACCCATGTTGTCCCTAACAGCACCCCAGACCACCACCATGACCACGCCACTCCTTACTGCTACGTCTCCCACAACTGCACCACACCCGCCTGCCCCTGATCCCACACCACCACCACTAAGACAACATGCCTCCACTACTAGCCTACAACCCATACCCATACCACTGCCTGCACCGCCTATCCCTACTTGAGGCATCGTTACCCGATCCCAAAACAACATCACCAAACCAATCCAATAACTTAACCTCGCTGCCTAACTCTCAACTGCCACAAAACCCAAAACCATAACCCAAGCCTTAAAAGAACCATACTACAGGGTTGTCATGCAAACGGAGTTCGATGCTCTTTGTTCTAATCATACTTGGGATCTTGTGCCCCACTCGTCTCATCAAAATCTTTTCAGATATAAGGGGGTGTATCAGATCAAATATCTTCATGATGGGTCCATTGACAGGTATAAAGCTCGTCTGGAAGGGGTTCTATAGAAGACTAGGCTATGACTTCAATAAGACTTTCAATCTGGTTGTTAAGCATGTAACTATATGTATAGTACTTGCACTTGTTGTCACCAAAGGCTGGAAACTGAAGCAACTAAACATCATCAATGCATTTCTACAAGGTACCTTGCACGAGGATGTCTATATGGCCCAGTTGTAACACCCCTGACTTATGTCGATAGTGCTACACGCATGTGACCTCATACTGTAAAGTCCAAAGCCATCCTAGGCCTTAATCGGAACAATTATGCTTAAATAAATAAATAAACGTTAAGTAATAACAAAGTAAATAACGAAAGACTTTTGAAACAAATACTTAACCTTTATTAAATCGTTCCTCGTAAATTGAGGAGATAAGTTTTACAACTCGAAATTACAATACAACGGAAGACTTTTAAATAAACCCTAAATACAAGACTAACTTATCTAAGCATTACATTTATTTAAGAAAATTAAATCAACACTAGACAACTTTTAAAAATAATATTACTTTAAATCACAATCTTTAACTGCAAGCCTCCGTCTTCGATTTGTTACTTCAAGGCGTTTGAGACCAACCACTGATGTGCCGTATAGGTCGGATGACACCAGCCAACCATGCAAGGAAAGAGAAAAGTTGGTCAGTCTAATGAAAGACTACACAAGGGTGCTAACAAAATGGTTATTGTTATCGTATATAGTCACTACTCTTGTTTCTCGAATAAAACTCGGTAAACGGTATATGACTACTATACTTCTACTGAAAAGAAAGAAAAGGCATGCTTTAAGAGAAGACTCCAACGAACTTATGTCTTATGGGAATTAAAAAAAATTGTTTGGGAACATTATATTTATCACACAAAGTTTTGAAAACGACTCATTGAATATTTGGATCATCGACCAACCTCACCGCATAATGCGAATCCAGATTAGAAATGAGACTTATTTTAGACAAGAGACCGGGCGGTTTCCACGTTGTACTTCTCGCCCGAGAGTATATTAATTATGTGCAAAACGACACTTATCTTAATTAATTCCAAAACGTGCATTTACGTTAAAGCTTTTTAATCCACACCAATCTCGCAATGAGATATATATCATGGGACGAATCCCGAATTCCGGCACTAGCTAAGTGCACCAACATTTATATACGAATAAGGATAGGTAATGACCAAAAAGTATTAGGGCAATAATCCACCTAATACCAAGTTATAAAGAAACAACTAAACCTCACAATGTAATTAGCGTTCCTACAAATACTCGTGCCAACTAAGCATATAAGTCCACACCAAATCCACACCAAAGTTCATTTAGCACCCTACAATAATAATAATATATATATATGAGGGTTGTTGCTACCAAAGATACGACCAAATAAATAAGGTTCAATTACACACAAGTTCCCAAACACAAAATTAAGACTATTTATCCCAACTTATTAAAGACAATAGATTAATTGTCCATGAAGAAAATATGGAATGAATTACAAGAGTGAACCGCCACATGCCTTGAATCACGAAGAACTTGAATGGTGTAATGGAGATGGTTGCTTTCGGAAAACAAATTGGCTCCCTGTTTTATTTCCGTTCCAAAAGCGTACGAGATGTACCCAAATCACACAACAAAAATAAATTATAATTAGATAATTTATTCAACAACGACATTTGAAGGATACAAGTCTCGATTTTTAATTGAATTTATTTAACTCTAAATAAATCAATTTCAAGGCTTTTCGATAAAACAATTATTATTTATACGCTACTAAAAATCAATTAGTCGTATATTCTAAATAATCAAAGCATAAATAAATAAATTACTCAATTTATTTATCATCTCAAATAACCCAACACATTACCCAATTGTAGTGTTATTCCTTAACAACTTACAATTTAAGATAATATCATAAGATATAGACTTGGGCATCTTCGGGCCCGGGCCGGATATGGTCCGGGCTTGACTTGGAAATTTTGTCCGTTTATCCGGGCCGGGGCCGGGCTGAGCCCAGGAATAGGGCTTGGATAACTGTCCAAGCCCGTCCGCATTCTCGAGCCTGGGTAGCCCGCCGAGACCCGTATTCGGTTTTGTATATAGTTCACATCTTATAATTCATGTCCATAATTAAAAAAATATCAAAATTTTTATAAGTCCAAATAGTTTTTCCACCTTACAATAAAAAACATTAAATATCCAATATTAAAGTCTACACACATATGAGAATGAGGGGTGGAGTGAAGTTTGTAACCCATAAAAATTTAGCTTTTATATTACTTAGTTTAAGTGTTTTTATTTATATTTTTTAGGAGTAGTAATAATGTAATATTATATATATAAATAATGTTTATATATTATATAAATAATATTTATTTTTTTATATACGGGCCGGGCTTACCGGCCCTACATGGCTTGACCCCTTGTCCATACCCGGCCCTCCCGGTACTCGGGCCGGGTATTTTCGGCCCTTTAGGGCTTACAAGCTTTTCCATACCCTCCCGTTTAAACGGGTGGGTGGGCGGGCGGCCGGGCCGGACGAGCCATCCCGCATTTGCCCATGTCTAATAAGATATAATTAACTTAATTTTAATACTTCTAAAAATAAATTAATCTAGTATGCAACTAGTTAAACCCAATTAACATGTACAATCATGATTAATTGGATAAAAAACCGAATAGATGTACGAATAAGCCATTATCGAATTTGTTCGGTTCGTTCTTGTTGACACCCTCTCGTTGTTTGCTTCATATCTCCCTCGTCCGAACTCCAAATGATGCGTGGTTTGTGGCTCTGGAAACTAGACTTCAAGAGAAATAGTTTGATACATAACCCATCACTAGAGGTTTCGAGTTGAGAGAGAAAATGCTTTTGCAAGTGCACGAACGAATTGGGGACTGCTGAAAACTTAGGGCTTCAAATTGGAAAAATCTACTCAATGAGTGAAGGGTTATTTATAGGAGTTGGATAGGTATGTCAAAACCCTACAAATTGATATAAAATATGTCCCAAATCGAGCTCAAATCGGATCTCAATTGCCCAATATACTAAAACGCGTTTTTGGTGCCCTAGTGTCTAAATGCAAGATATTGGTTTTCTAATAATGCCCAATGGTTTATGGTACCCAATTTCGAATTTTGGTAACCAAAATCCTCCATGGAATTGGAGTTTCCATATATGGATGTAGGAAGTTGAAGACAACCCCCATTTTATGGTAATTACGGTTGGCCCCCTTGTTTTTGCTTAATTGGGCATTTTTGCCAAACTTTCTAAAGTTGTGGCAAAAGTGTCCTTAATCCACTTTTCAAAAATTATAAAATTTACCCAAACTTATTTATTTTATTATTCTAAGTTTACATAATTATTTTAACCCATATTTATGAAGGATGAAATTTTAGATTAAGTTAATTCTAAGATTTAAATTACATTTTATCATATTTTAACCTTATCATACTTCAAATTTGTTCTCCTTAATTTAATACTTTATGTTAACTTGATAATTTTATTTAAATTAATATTAACACAAGTTAACATAATTTAAATATTGACTTTAAAAAAAGTAACCTACTTAGATTAATTATTATTTTTATCCTTTCATGGATAAACATAATAATTCTTATAACCTTTATTATATATCTAAAAATTCCCAAAACCACATTCATGGTTGTACTTAATTATTTATTTCTACCAGACTATTATAACCCATTTGATAATTTATACCAAAAAATTATCATAACCCAACATTTGAACTTAAGTTAATGAAAATTTAAATTACTCCTCTAAAAGAAATAAAATAAATTTCATAATTTTATTTTTTATCAAATTGCAATTACTATATTTACCCTTCTAATTTAAGTGAGATATTACACCAGCCTCTCGGGTTCGTCAATAAGGCCCTTCCCGCGCATGTCTACAAAGTCAAGAAAGCTCTCTATGGCCTCAAGCAGGCACCACGAGCATGGTACAATGAATTAAAGGGCTATCTACTTCAAACTGGGTTAAAAAATTATGTCTTAGATGCCTCCTTGTTTATTTACCGTCATGGTCAAACATTGATCTATCTCTTAGGCTATGTCGATGATATCATTGTTACATGCAACAACCAAGGTGCAATTGATACACTGATTACGAAATTGGCCAAGTAATTCTCCCTGAAAGACTTGGGCACTTATCTTACTTTCTAGGAGTAGAGATACTGTGTATAGAGGCAGGGTTATTACTTTATCAAAGAAAGTATGTACATGACGTCCTCATTAAGATTGGCATGGATGACACAAAGTCGGTTTCCATGCCCATGTGCACTACCACCCCCCATGTGCGTGACAATGGCACGGTCTTACTGTCGTTGATGAGTGCTATTTTGTAGCACATATCTAAGGGTTATTACCAGGTTTGAGGCGCCATTTGGTTGGATTTTATGCACAATTGGAGATTATGGAGTTAGAGTGGAGAAGTGTGGTTTTGGTGGTCTGGAGGAGCTAATTGGAGACATCCAGAGAAAGAGGAGTTGACCACCTGAGGAGACGAAGAAAAATACATGAAGGAACCACAATAAAAGAGCAGAAGAGAAGAAGAAGGCGGACAAAAATCACCGCCCCGCGCTAGAGCCACCGCGACCCGGCGGTGGGTCTCAGATAAAGAGGACGCCCCGCGGCAATATGCTGAACGAAGCAATTAATTATGCCGCGTGCTGATGCTGGAATTAAATAGAAGATGGGCCGTGAAGATAATTTAGGCCCAAGGTAAGAAAGGCCCACGAAGTCGGCCCATGAAGATGCCACGTGAAGGCTGGAGCCCACGCGTGAAGTGAAGCGAGAAGAAGCGGAAATCCGGGAATTGAAGATGGAAAGAATTGGATGATGACGCCTCCATGACGTCAGCGATCTGATGTTGAGCGAGATGGGCCGAGTGGGCTGTGTTGGGCCGCGAGAGAGCTGCAATGGAGTTGGGCCGTGTAGAAGCATGCACGAGGCGAGGAAGCAGTTGCTTGCACGAGAGCGAGAATTAACCGGGATTAACTTCCCAAATTCGTTTGTTTATTTTACTATTATTTTATTATTATTTCCTTTTATTATTATTTACCATATTTTAGAATTAGGTTAAAAACCCTTTAGTTAACCTAGTTGCCACAATCTACAATCTACAATTCAGTTTTTACAAGTTCGTTTTCTATTCTGCCTCCAGAGTTTTTAACCCATGGAGAACTAAACACCTTTGTTCTGCTAGACGTTTGAAGCAATACAGTTGATTCGGTTGTGAGATTTCTATTCCTTGTTCTTATTCTTATGTGTGTTGGTTTGATTCTCTTGGTTATATTTATTATTGATTTATCATTGTTCTTCATAGTCTGGCCAGCTAGGTTGAGTAATATTTATCAATTGCTAGGATTACATATAGGGGTTCCGAGTGCATATCTAGTAGCAAACACAATTGTGCGTATAGGGGTTCCGAGCGTACAATTGTGAGTGAGAGTCAGTTGCATGCGAGTATTAATACGTCTTTCTATTTGCATGTATCCTATATCCTTGTGTGCATTGCTATTGCTTTGTTGGTGGTAAAGTATACC
This sequence comes from Rheum nobile, assembly GCA_027886185.1. NCBI lineage: Eukaryota > Viridiplantae > Streptophyta > Magnoliopsida > Caryophyllales > Polygonaceae > Rheum > Rheum nobile. The sequence continues at coordinate 3,467,337 of WOAB01000103.1, read as the reverse complement.
GACAACTGTGAGAATCATATGTACTTTCCCATTGGCATAGTAATAAGTCTATCGACAACTGTGAGAATCGATAGTACTTAAGATCAGGGTGGGAACAACCATAAGAATAGTAAAAGAACTTGGATTGAATAGATTTCAGTGATCAACTTATATCTCTGTATTGTGGATCTCGTTCTAGTGGAACTACTTTCCCCATTCATATTCTCAAGTCAACTAAACCTGTTTACTTTGCTCTGTTTGATACTCAAAACCCCCCTTTTGTTACCTTGCATGCTTATAAACACATAGATTGATCACTTCCTCCCTGTGAGATTCGACCCTTGCTTGCCTCTACTACTTGTTTAGGTTTGTTAGGATTATTTTATTTAAGGTGTCACGACAACCCCTTATCAAATTGGCGCTGTTGCCGAGGAGGCAAGATTTGATTTTTCTGTGTGTTTGTTTGTGTGCGTGTTACTTTGGTGTGGACCTATCTTACGGTCCACACCCGTGCTACTGACTTTTGTTTTTCCTTTTTGATTTTTGTTATAGATATGGATTTCGGGGGAGAGCCGCGATATGACCCATACTCCTACGCATACACTCCAGGGTGGAGAGATCACCCCAATTTGAGTTATGGGTACCATCAATACCATCCATATGGTTATGACCACCAGGACTTCTACCCAGAGCCACAATCATTCTATCCCTAGGGTGCTCCACAACAGTACAATCCTGCCTATGAGCATAGCCCACCAGTGTCCAATCCAAGTTCCGCTATGTCAACTAAAGAGATACTCAGGACCTTGACTCAACATTTCACCACTCATGTGCATACTACTGAGTCAAGCATCAAGAATATGAAAAGACAGGTAGACCAAATGGCATAATCAATTATACGGATCACTGCAAGGATGTCGGGGAATCTACCATCTCAAACGGTAGTAAACCCGAGGGAAAACGTTCCTCCTAGTGCTGAAGAGGAGGACGAATATGAGATGGAGAAAATCGCCCACCGCCCAGCGTCACCTATCACCGCAACCCGGCGTGAAGCCCCAGTTATTTCACCGCCCCACGGCGACGCCGACCGCAACCCGGCGGCGAGTCTCAGTTATCCATCCTCGTACCCACCGCCCCGCGGCGATGACCACCACCCCGCGGTGGACGGAGTGCTTTCCTGTGAGATTTCGCCGCAACCCGACGTCCAAAATTCCTATTCTGCTGATGAGGTCTGCGTTGATACTGATGAGGAGTTAGGACTTCCAGATGATATTTTGGATCGCAAGGTGCTGACCGAGGAGGAGTATTTTTTGAGATTTGATGAGGAGTGGAGCGACGATAAGGAGGAGTACCGCGATCACGGAAATACTCCTGAGACACTCGTTTCTCTCAAAAATGCCCCGACAGTCCCCGATCCTCTGGAGGCTGCCTATGATGAGTTTGTGCGTCTCAACTCCTTCCCGCTCATCGCCCTGTAACCCGTCGCACCTTTCCTTGAGGCTTCCCGAGTTACTCAAAGGCTAAAGAACAACGAGAATATCTATGAGGCCTTCAGTGACTGCACAAAAACCGTTCCCTTGGTCACACTGGCAAACAGCACCCCTCGCTGCAAGGAAATGTTAAAGGTGCTGGGCATGATCAAGAAGAAACCGAAGGGAAAGCACAAGAAGGCGGCCTTAATGCAGGTGGTGAATTCTTACATACTCGATACGGGGCAAGATAGACATGCAGCCCCTGAGATGCTGGGTAGGCCATTTCTGAAGATGGCAAGTACGTTCATGGATACGACGAGTGATCTAGCCATCAACAAGTGTAGGAGATTGGGGGTCATGCTCAACATGGAGCATACAAAGAGGCATCCCCCAAATCCAGATCCCAGGAGTTTAGTGGCTATGAGCAACCCAAGTTGAGGACGGAGTAGGATGTCAAGCCATGACAATAACTAAGGCGCTGTCCGGGAGGCAACCCGAAGTATGTTTTACTTTCTTTGTTTTTATTTCTTTAATTCTTGCATTAGTTTTGCTTGTTTTTGCTTTGTTTTTGTTTTGGTTTTTGTTTCCGACTAACCTGCAGGGAAGAGACCCATGCCTATTGAAGAAGGTGTTTCCACACCAATGTAAGTCTCTTCCTTCCCTGCACTAAGTCACCCCCCGAAAAAACTTTAAACGGGGGGCAAAAAAAAAAAAAAAAAAATTCGGTTGTGAAAAAAAAAAATTTCTACCGAAGTCCAGCTGTCCAGAGTTTCCCATGGAGACGGTGCGCATCATGTTGTCAAGGAGGATACACTTACCCTACACATTTTTATTTGACAACGATGATGGCCCTACAATTGACAGCTGAGGAGGAGGAAAACTAGAGTCCCCACCATGATTACATCTGGGCTCCACCATATATTCCTAGAAGGCCGTGCAATCCTACCATCTTTGCTATACCACTATTCACCAAAGTGGTTCCCTTTTGATTGCACGGTAGGAGAAGATTATAGAGTTGATGAAGACACCCGCCCAACACCAGAGACCTGGGCATTTATTGAGAAGACCGCCAGCGACACCTTCAGTGTCCAAGCAGCTTGGCGACGTTTGTGAGTTATTTTTTGCTTTTCCCTGTGATTTATTCTTTTGTCTTTCATTACATTGAGGACAATGCAATGTTTAAGCATGGGGGAGGGTTCTATACTTGCTACGTTGTTGAGGAAATGAAAAAAAATGAAAAAATCCAAAAATTGAAAAAAGGCATACATTAAAAATCCTGGGATAGGTCGAAAACCCGAAAGGGCGGCCTAGGTAATAAGCAGGTGGCTTGGACCAGCATTAGGCTGGGGTAATATGTGGTCAAGAGTGACGTGAGCTTATGTGAGTACATCTATTGAAAAATAAAATGAGTGGCTTGGTGAAACCCCAAAAGGGCGCCTTGGCAAAATGAGCGAAAAAGAAGAAGAATGATTTTAGGATTTCTCATTATTCTTGGCGAGGCGTCATAAGAAGAGGAGTTATAAGGAGGATTAGGGTAGGTCACTCTGGAGGGATAAGAAGATAGATGGGATATAGGATTAGATTTTTATTCACTCTATGGTGTTTGGGATAAGCTTGGGGGAAGTACTCTGCTTTCCTTTTGGCTTGATTGTGTGGGGTGTTGAGATTTATTGAGTTGTGTTGTGTTGTGTTGTGTTGTGCTGAGCTTATTTGTATGGTTGCCTATAGTTTATTGTTGGGTATGATTCTTGGAGGCTGGATTTTCTATGCTTCCCGAAGCCTTGGGGATTGATTGGAGGAGTAGGTTGATTCTAGCTTACTCGAGGACGAGCAAGGTTTAAGCATGGGGGATTTGATGAGTGCTATTTTGTAGCACATATCTAAGGGTTATTACCAGGTTTGAGGCGCCATTTGGTTGGCTTTTATGCACAATTGGAGATTATGGAGTTAGAGTGGAGAAGTGTGGTTTTGGTGGTCTGGAGGAGCTAATTGGAGACATCCAGAGAAAGAGGAGTTGACCACCTGAGGAGACGAAGAAAAATACATGAAGGAACCACAATAAAAGAGCAGAAGAGAAGAAGAAGGCGGGCAAAAATCACCGCCCCGCGCTAGAGCCACCGCGACCCGGCGGTGGGTCTCAGATAAAGAGGACGCCCCGCGGCAATATGCTGAACGAAGCAATTAATTATGCCGCGTGCTGATGCTGGAATTAAATAGAAGATGGGTCGTGAAGATGATTTAGGCCCAAGGGAAGAAAGGCCCACGAAGTCGGCCCATGAAGATGCCACGTGAAGGCTGGAGCCCACGCGTGAAGTGAAGCGAGAAGAAGCGGAAATCCGGGAATTGAAGCTGGAAAGAATTGGATGATGACGCCGCCATGACGTCAGCGATCTGATGTTGAGCGAGATGGGCCGAGTGGGCTGTGTTGGACCGCGAGAGAGCTGCAATGGAGTTGGGCCGTGTAGAAGCATGCACGAGACGAGGAAGCAGCTGCTTGCACGAGACCAAGAATTAACCGGGATTAACTTCCCAAATTCGTTTGTTTATTTTACTATTATTTTTTTATTATTATTTCCTTTTATTATTATTTACCATATTTTAGAATTAGGTTAAAAACCCTTTAGTTAACCTAGTTGCCACAATCTACAATCTACAATTCAGTTTTTACAAGTTCGTTTTCTATTCTGCCTCTAGGGTTTTTAACCCATGGAGAACTAAACACCTTTGTTCTGCTAGACGTTTGAAGCAATACAGTTGATTCGGTTGTGAGATTTATATTCCTTGTTCTTATTCTTATGTGTGTTGGTTTGATTCTCTTGGTTATATTTATTATTGATTTATCATTGTTCTTCATAGTCTGGCCAGCTAGGTTGAGTAATATTTATCAATTGCTAGGATTGCATATAGGGGTTCCGAGTGCATATCTAGTAGCAAACACAATTGTGCGTATAGGGGTTCCGAGCGTACAATTGTGAGTGAGAGTCAGTTGCATGCGAGTATTAATACGTCTTTCTATTTGCATGTATCCTATATCCTTGTGTGTATTTCTATTGCTTTGTTGGTGGTAAAGTATACCGACAACTGTGAGAATCGGAGGTACTTTCCCATTGGCATAGTAATAAGTCTATCGACAACTGTGAGAATCGATAGTACTTAAGATCAAGGTGGGAACAACCATAAGAATAGTAAAAGAACTTGGATTGAATAGATTTCAATGATCAACTTATATCTCTGTATTGTGGATCTCGTTCTAGTGGAACTACTTTCCCCATTCATATTCTCAAGTCAACTAAACCTGTTTACTTTGCTCTGTTTGATACTCAAAACCCCCCTTTTGTTACCTTGCATGCTTATAAACACATAGATTGATCACTTCCTCCCTGTGGGATTCGACCCTTGCTTGCCTCTACTACTTGTTTAGGTTTGGTAGGATTATTTTATTTAAGGTGTCACGACAACCCCTTATCAAATTGGCGTCGTTGTCGAGGAGGCAAGATTTGATTTTTCTGTGTGTTTGTTTGTGTGCGTGTTACTTTGGTGTGGACCTATCTTACGGTCCATACCCGTGCTACTGACTTTTGTTTTTCCTTTTTGATTTTTGTTATAGATATGGATTTCGGGGGAGAGCCGCGATATGACCCATACTCCTACGCATACACTCCAGGGTGGAGAGATCACCCCAATTTGAGTTATGGGTACCAACAATACCATCCATATGGTTATGACCACTAGGAGTTCTACCCAGAGCCACAATCATTCTATCAGCAGGGTGTTCCGCAACAGTACAATCCTGCCTATGAGCATAGCCCACCAGTGTCCAATCCAAGTTCCGCTATGTCAACTAAAGAGATGCTCAGGACCTTGACTCAACATTTCACCACTCATGTGCATACTACTGAGTCAAGCATCAAGAATATGAAAAGGCAGGTGGACCAAATGGCAGAATCAATTATACGAATCGCTGCAAGGATGTCGGGGAATCTACCATCTCAAATGGTAGTAAACCCGAGGGAAAACGTTCCTCCTAGTGCTGAAGAGGAGGACAAATATGAGATGGAGAAAATCGCCCACCGCCCCGCGTCACCTATCACCGCGACCCGGCGTGAAGCCCCAGTTATTTCACCACCCCGTGGCGACGCCGACCGCGACCCGGCGGCGAGTCTCAGTTATCCATCCTCGTACCCACCGCCCCGCGGCGATGACCACCGCCCTGCGGTGGACGGAGTGCTTTCCTGTGAGATTTCGCCGCAACCCGACGTCTAAAATTCATATTCTGCTGATGAGGTCTGCGTTGATAGTGATGAGGAGTTAGGACTTCTAGATGATATTTTGGATCGCAAGGTGCTGACCGAGGAGGAGTATTTTTTGAGATTTGAGGAGGAGTGGAGCGACGATGAGGAGGAGTACCGCGATCACGGAAATACTCCTGAGACACCTGTTTCTCTCAAAAATGTCCCGGCATTCCCCGATCCTCTGGAGGCTGCCTATGATGAGTTTGTGCGTCTCAACTCCTTCCCGCTCGTCGCCCTGTAACCCGTCGCACCTTTCCTTGAGGCTTCCCGAGTTACTCAAAGGCTAAAGAACAACGAGAATATCTATGAGGCCTTCAGTGACTGCACAAAAACCGTTCCCTTGGTCACACTGGCAAACAGCACCCCTCGTTGCAAGGAAATGTTAAAGGTGCTGGGCATGATCAAGAAGAAACCGAAGGGGAAGCATAAGAAGGCGGCCTTAATGCAGGTGGTGAATTCTTACATACTGGATACGGGGCAAGATAGACATGCAGCCCCTGAGATGCTGGGTAAGCCATTTCTGAAGACGGCAAGTACGTTCATGGATACGACGAGTGATCCAGCCATCAACAAGTGCAGGAGATTGGTGGTCACGCTCAACATGGAGCATACAAAGAGGCATCCCCCAAATCCAGATCCCAGGAGTTTAGGGGCTATGAGCAACCCAAGTTGAGTATGGAGTAGGATGTCAAGCCATGACAATAACTAAGGCGCTGTCCGGGAGGCAACCCGAGGTATGTTTTACTTTCTTTGTTGTTCTTTCTTTAATTCTTGCATTAGTTTTGCTTGTTTTTGCTTTGTTTTTGTTTTGGTTTTTGTTTCCGACTAACCTGCAGGGAAGAGACCCATGCCTATTGAAGAAGGTGTTTCCACACCAATGTAAGTCTCTTCCTTCCCTGCACTAAGTCACCCCCCGAAAAAACCTTAAACGGGGGGCAAAAAAAAAAAAGTTCGGTTGTGAAAAAAAAAAAAATCTACCGAAGTCCAGCTGTCCATAGTTCCCCATGGAGACGGTATGCATCATGTTGTCAAGGAGGATACACTTACCCTATACATTTTTATTTGACAACGAAGATGGCCCTACAATTGACAGCTGAGGAGGAGGAAAACTAGAGTCCCCACCATGATTACATCTGGGCTCCACCATATGTTCCTAGAAGGTCGTGCAATCCTACCATCTTTGCTATACCACTATTCACCAAAGTGGTTCCCTTTTGATTGCACGGTAGGAGAAGATTATAGAGTTGATGAAGACACCCGCCCAACACCAGAGACCTGGGCATTTATTGAGAAGACCGCCAGCGACACCTTCAGTGTCCAAGCAGCTTGGCGACGTTTGTGAGTTATTTTTTGCTTTTCCCTGTGCTTTATTCTTTTGTCTTTCATTACATTGAGGACAATGCAATGTTTAAGCATGGGGGAGGGTTCTATACTTGCTACGTTGTTGAGGAAATGAAAAAAAATGAAAAAATCCAAAAATTGAAAAAAGGCATACATTAAAAATCCTGGGATAGGTCGAAAACCCGAAAGGGCGGCCTAGGTAATAAGCAGGTGGCTTGGACCAGCATTAGGCTGGGGTAATATGTGGTCAAGA